>OX038883.1:19390281-19836782 GCA_943789525.1 Agriphila geniculea | reverse complement strand
TATTAATTATGTCCAGATAAAGCTAGTTTTATTGGACTACTGTATGAAATTTGTTATAAAATTGCAACGGATGGACCGATTTCGATAATTTAAAAACTATATTGATGAGAAAGCTAATTTAGAACACTATAATGTTTTGAGTTGATTTGTCGACGTCGTAATGGTCCTCATTCCAGCAATACAATTATGAAAGCCGCACCCAATGTAGAGTAGGTAGTTTTGACGTACCTAATATGCGTGTAAAAGAAAACAAACAGCAAACAATAAAAAATAATAAAAATAGTTTGTTTTGGCTTCTCTACGTCTTATTAGTTATTACACCTGTTGATTATTTTTATAACTCCTTTAGACAGCCTAGTGAAAAAAATTTGCCGTCAACATTTTGTATGGAGAGTTCAAAAAAAATTTTTTTTTTTTCTGTTAATAGATGTTCAGTTTCACTAGTACATTGACCTTCTTTCGGATAGATACATTATTTCCATTACACATTGTATAATATTTTTTTTGTCGAATCAGTTTTTCGATTACTTACTTATTTATTTTTTGAAAAATGAAACATATTTCAGCCATTCCGAAAAATGTAAAAAATTACACAAACGCGAGGTCTACAGCTTACACAGCAACTAGTTTATATGTCGAGAATATCTAAAAATCCAATTCAATTGGTGCCTAATGTAGGTTATCAGATATTTATTTTGTTATTTTTTGTATCCAGTCTAGTCACACAATACGGAAAACATTGATATTTATGTTTCAATGATTACATAGATTATCAGCATAGATAAAAAACCGGTCAAGAGCGAGTCGGACTCGCGCACCGAGGGTTCCGTACCATCATAATTGCACCATCGAACCACACTGCATAGTAGAATAATAAAATTAGTATTACAGTTTTAGGTCAGCGCCATCTCTTGTGCTATATATCGAGACATCGTTTTATTTTTCCTTTAACCTTTATATAAACTGCTATCACATAGAATTATTTCAAATTTTTCTCTTTGCAAACTTTGGAGATAAGGGGGGGGGGGGGGTACGGTATTTTTTAAGACCCCTTTTCAGTCCCTGTTGTAAAAAAATATATTATTTTTTTTATTTATTTCTTATTTGCAAAATAGTTGGGCAAATGTCATCTTAAACTATTCCAAATTTCAAGTCTATACCATTAGTAGTTCTCGAGATATCCAGCTATGACAGACAGACAGACAGACTGAGTCACACCATAAGGGTTCCTTTTTTACCATTTTGGTACGGAACCCTAAAAATGAAATACCCGGAACAAACATTCATTAAGGCAATGTACTTTTGGAATATCGTTGATAAGCCCTTTTTACACTGTTCTAATCTTACGTTTCAATACGAAACCAAGGAAGATACAGACGAAAGGAAAGAAATAAATAAAGTACGGGGCTGAATCGATTCTGCAAATTAAGTAAAAATAAGAAAAAGTTGAGTTAAAGTTTAAAAAAAGTTATTTGCATTTCTCCTTTAAGCGACACATACTTTATATTTAATAGCTAAAGTAGAGGCAGGTTGCTTTTATTCTAGAAGATAACTTTGGCCTTTCATAAGATCTACGCAAAACGTACAATTAATTTTAGTATTGAAAAATCTGTAGAAATATTAAAAATGCATTTGAATAATATGCAAAATCTTGTTTCCTTTCAGATAAAGTCCTGCAGTTCCCATTCTTCATACTGTCCACTGATTATGAAGGATACGCCATCGCGTACACCTGCAAGACTTTGATGAAGAAGCAACGTATGCATTATGGTGAGAAATTCATCATCATCATCAGCCATTTTAATGTCCCCACTGCTGGGGCACAGGCCTACCTTATGGGTGGATAAGGAGGACGGGCCATAACCCACCACGCGGGCTCAATGCGGATTGGTGGGTGTAAACAACTGCAAATGCAGCCGGGACCAACGGCTTAACGTGCCTTCCAAAGTACGGAGGAGCTCGAGATAGTAAATTTTTGGTCACCCATCCCATGACCGACCCTTGCGAACGTTGCTTAACCTCCGCAATCGCTGCGCCAGGCGCTAAACCACGCGCCACCGAGCTCCCGTGAGAAATTACATTGTCCTTATTTTTAAAAAGTAAGATTACCATATTTGCAATAACAAAGGATGTAAAAAGACCCTCAACGAAGCCGAGGTTCACGCATTCCGCCCATCATCAGGGTCATTTTGGTGTTTTAAACTACCTCTTGGGAAATCAATAGATATGAAGTTATTAAAAATCAAAGTTGACGAAGAGATTTTTTTCAAGATTTTTACGAAAAATAATTTTATACGTTATTTCCTCATTTGTGTCCAAAAACATTATTAAAATGTTAAACATTTCGTAATAAACAATGGCTTCAAACGTCATCAATCAATGTACACACATCAACTTTGTCTAGGGATACCAGGTGTTATTTTCATACAAACGAGGTTACTTTGAAGCCTTGGTTTTTGCCAGGGATGTACTGTGCTGTGATCTGATGACGGCTATCCAGGGAGTGAATGGAGGAGATTCAGATCGCTATATACACCCAACTGATTTGCCCAGCATTGTAAAAACCTAATGGACATGTTTAAAAAAACCGCGAAAATGACATGAAAATGTATGGAAATCCTCAAACTGAGAACTCGAACCCATTAATCTTTTGGAATGCTGATCAGATCTATTGAGTGTGTATAGCGATCTGAATTTACTCCATTCAGTCCTTGGATGGCCATCATCAGATTACAGCACGGTACATCCCTGGCAGAAAACCAAGGCTTCAAAGTTACCTCGCTTGTACGAAAATAATACCTGTATCCCTAGACAAAGTTGATGTGTATATCTCATGCGTGCTACTCGCAGGCGCGGTCTGTTGCGTGTGTTACATTGCATGGTACTGTATGCAATGTTTTTTTATCATCAAAAATGAAAATCGTTTCCCAGCAATAATTTTGAATAGAAATTGTCCTGATGATGGGCAGAATACATAGACCTCGGCTTTGTTGAAGGTTTTTTTACACCCTGTATTTTCACCACTCCAGCACGAAATGGGCGCGTTTGGTGCGTAAAAACTCGTGCGTGAGTTTTGGATCACTTTTCCTCAAGCTCGCAGCAAAAAGCTGTTTTGCTGCGAGTTTTACGAGAGGTGAAAAGTTGTATGTTTCACACGAGAGCAAAATAAGGTATTTTTTTAAATGTCACGTTCGTGATTTAAAGTCAGCACTCTCAGCAAAAAATAACTTTACTAACTTATTGAACAAATAACTATTACTGTTATGCTGGGGCCACAACATGCCGAAGCTGCTCGCAGTTGCATCTAGATGTGGATGCTCGCTGTTTTACATAGATAGCGGTGCAATGTAAAATCAAAACATTGTTCGTTTTCACAAAAGCATCGATCTATATAAAACAGTAAAGTAGCCATAGCCATAGAACTCCTTAATTTAATAATCATAATCATCGGATCAGCCGCACGTCACCCGCTGCTGGGTATAGGCCTCCCCCAAGGATTTCCACGACGATCGGTCCTGCGCTGCCCACATCCAGCGGCGCACCGCGACCTTCACCAGATCGCCAGATCTCGGAGCGTCGTCCAGTGCAGTGTAATTTAATAATGCAGTGGTCTTATTGAGACTAAATAAGCAAACCAAAAATTAAATTTAGTCAGACAAGTGAATTAACAAGTTTTTCTTCATTTTCAGTGTTCACATGGATCCTTTCGCGTACCAAAGAAGCCTTACAGGGAGATATCTTAAAGGAGGTCGAAAACTCACTATCCAAATATTCCGAGCTAGCCGAACATCGTCAATCCTTCGTCTTCAAGGATTTTTCAGAAGCTAGCTGCAGTTACTCTGATAAATACGAGACCGACTTCTTTACCAGTAATTTCTGGTAATGATACTGTTTTAAGCGTACTGTGATTAAAATTATTAGTTTTAAAGTTTTTTTAATAAAGTCATTCTTTTATTGCATATCTTTGTTTCCTCCAAAACGTTATATTCTAAGAGCTGGCCCCAGAAATAGACGTGGACAATTTAGAGATTTAAATCGAATATAAAATTGCCAGGAATTTTGAACGGTGGAAAAATAGTGCCAGGTGGCATCAAACTTTACCACTTTTTCGCGCATTTTGATGCCGCCTGCCCTCACCACTGAAAATCTGCGAGGTGCCCGGATCTGTTAATAATGATAGTATGGCAAACTAACAAGAGGGATTTCGTCGTTATGTAAATTGTCCACCTATTTCCGGAGCTAGCTCTTAATCCATTAGTGAAAAAGGTGTTTTGCCTTTTTTGATACTTATAAGTTTAGGTGTTGGCACTAGGTATAACAATATCGCCGAAGGGAACGCAGTTCTTCTATATATATTGCTCAGGGACTGGCAATCTAATCTTTAGCTGCCGCAATAGAATTTGAACATTTCTATTATATCGGCTGACTTAGGTTAGATAATGAATAATGTACCTACACAATCTCTACCATACTGCCAACCAAACTGCGCATAAATGAAACATGCTGTTGAATTATTATTATTTTATTATTAATATTATTATTTTCACCGCACTTGATGTTAAGTGACGATAAGGTCGAAGGTGGAAACTCACTACACCCGGAAGCCTCATCACTGAAGCACTAGCTATCTTACCACTAAATGTCGGAACACGATAATTTTTAAATTGTTGTTAAGACGTCAGACTTAGGTAAGGTGGTGTAAGCTAGCCAGGCGGACTTGAAATAAGCCCTACCACAAACAAAACCGAGTACAAATTGAACCCATCTGGAAATCGAACCCGGGACCTCTGCGTCCTACGCACAGAGGCGAAAGAGTTAGTTTTAGAGATCTTTTTGCATTTTGACACACCACATAACTACACTTGAGAGCAACACGGCGTCCATACCGGACGGAAGCCGCGTTGCTCTAAGCTTGAGTACAATAAAATCGACCCACTTTCAACCTTTTTTAGCACAGAATCAAAAAGCTTGATAATAATATATTTGTAATGTAGGTATCAATTTTATTTTATCTCAACTGATTCTATATTGGAAAGAATTTAAAAAAAACCTGGCTGAGTCAAATTATAACGTTTGTTTAGTATTACGATGTTATCCTACTGTATGAACACAATAATTGGCCTGACAAGCCAACCAGTTTCTTAAATTAACTAACAGCTGATTTCAATAGCTTATCTAAAGAGGGCTCCACACTCGCGCCGCGAAAGCCCGCGAAGGCCGCGAACCGCGAGTGTGGAGGGTTTCGCGGCTTCGCGTTCGCGCTTCACTTCTTCTTCTTTGACGCGGACCAAAATACCGCCACCGGACGGGGAACGCCGCGAAGCGCGAACGCGAAGCCGCGAAGCCCATACGCGAAGCCGCGAAACCCTCCACACTCGTGGTTCGCGGCTTTCGCGGGCGAGTGTGGAGCCCTCTTAAGGAGAGATAGGCTTACTGAAGTTTTGTTGCCTAGACATTTCTGTTAAATGACGGGAAATAACAACAGTTACATAGTAACAGATCCATAGTAGGCCTCTCTTACTGGAGATAGATTATTGACAGTTAGTCCTTGCGTTGCAGCTTAGAGCAACGCAGCTTCCGTACCGCGTTGCTCTAAGGGTTGCAGCTACTAGCGCGATCGTAGTCATAGTATAGAAATTAGTTTGAAATAACTAATACCTATCTATACTGTGTCGTAGTCGTCTAGTGTGCATATTTTATTTTAAGACTGTATATCCGCATTTCAAAGTAATTAGCGTTTTTCCAAAGAAGTTATCTAAAGAATGTAAGCATTACTATTGATGTAAACTTTAGTTTTATAAAGTAAAATTCTTAAACTATTGCCCTATAGAGAGAAAAACATATTAAACTATTAGGTATTTTAAAACGAAGACAATCTGTTCAAGTGGAATTTTAAAATTGCTTGTCAGAAGTATTTTTCACATAAGTTTCAGCTGTAACAAATAAGAATACGATTCATATTTATTTTTTTACTTATTGTTTGTATTGTCAAGGTGAGCACTATAAAGAGAAAATTTAAAAAAATGATTTTAATCACAGAGAAATAAAATATTAAAAAATGCTCAAATCGGTACATTTTATGGCATGTTTTTTTACTGGTATTTACAGATTCTAAGGTCATTTTTATATTTTTTTAGGAATAATGAGGTATATGTCTATTGTATTGCGTGTTTTGTATATACTTGTAGGTATCTATCTAATAATTTATTAGGAATTTTCAAAGTTCGCCCTCATTACGGCTAGCGCAGAGTTGTTTTGATCGTTTGTATTGAAATTTTAAAAATGGAACGTGATGCGAATATGCACCCTTAAGTTTTCACTGAAATTCATCGATCTAGATTTTCCAAACTACAAACAATTTGTCTTGTTTTTCACGTATCAATAAAATAATCGTACGATTTATGATTATTGTCTTTTATAGGATAATCAACTGTAAGCTCCTTATCAAATGTTAGTCATCTAAGTATTATTTCCGAATTAAAAACAATATTATCATCAACCAACGACAATATACAGGTGAAAACGAAAATCTCATGTGAATGCTCAGCACATTCACGAACATAGAAAAGCATAGAACTACGAATATTATGTTTTATTATTGTACCTATATAGGGTCATTTTGAACTTACCATCCAAATTTTAAGGATGTGTCCAGTCCAAAAAACTAAACAACTTTCTTTAAGAAACATGTGTCAAATTTCGGCAAAAAATTTTGGCATACTAAATTGAGTGATTTCTTTGATTTGTATGGAAAGTTGATTTTTATTTTACACATTTGATTTTTATTGATTTTTATTTGATTTTTAACGTAACAATATTTGACCATGTGTTCCTTAGAGAAAGTTGTTCAGTTTCATGGACTGAACACATCCTCAAAATTTGGATGGTGGATACAAAATGACCTTGTATAATAATTTGCTTCTTTGCGTATGCGCATACCTTAGATTATTTATATGTCTAGATAGAGTCTTAGGCTTTTGACGTATTAAACAAAACAGGCCAACTTTTTTAAGGTGGTGTGCATTTTTAGCATCATCGCGTCCAAAGAGTATTGTAATAAAAACTATGGCCAGCTCACACTACTGACAATGTGTGCGTGTTTTGGTCACCCAACTGTTGGGTGATATTTTTTTCGACGCTATCGTAGCTTCGACTGTCTATCTTGACATATAAATAATCTAAGGCGCATACCTAAGTATCTATGTTTATACGCTGCTTTGTAAGAAATCGATCTAATACGTCATGGTTCTATGGTATACCATATAAGAAATGTACTCTTTGATGTACCTATACCTATAATATGCCCTCCAAATCAATGAGCTTAACTTTGTATCCTTTTGATTGCACAGTGAACCAAAAATAATTCCCCGATATAACTGCTTACTTGTAACAATTATCATATGTCAAATAGACTTAGAAATATACTTTTAGAAATTTAGGAATCAGAAATCAGAAAAAGGAAGAAAATCCTGCATTTCTAAAAGCCTACAAAACCATATTGTAAGTGAAATTTTCACCTTAGCACCATATCTTATTTTTATTGTTACCTACTAAAAAACTCATCTGTAACTTTGTATTTATGGATTCATATGGGATCCATCCATCTATGCCAATGAAAAATTAAATGTGGTATTGAAATGAAACAACGAACAACATTTTAGTCCTATAATTAAAGAACGTTCTTAATTTAACTCAAACTTACAGTAAGTTTAACGTTCCAAGTTGACATCAAAACATTCTAACAAAAAATAGATATTAGTAAAAAGCAAAGTCTCATAATCCGTTTTCCACGAAAAAAGTGTTATTATTTTGCTTATTCTAATACTTATTTTTAGCTCTGATATACAGTCCCAATCTTTGAAATAACAAATAACAAAAGACAACAAACAGGTTTTACTTAACTTTAACGAATTTATTATGAAAAATTAAAATTCGTTCTACGACTCAAAGTAAATTACTTGATGTGCATAAAACTTAACGAATTAGCGAATTATTTTACTTGCTACACACCAGATGTACACAACTGGCCTAGTTTCAGTATTAAACTTTATACAGAACTCTATTACGAATATAACTGTCAGCATTTCATCACTAATTCGCTTTAAAAAGCTGGGCATACGCTTAACAACCTTAAAGGGCCCAGATATAGGTACCCTAGAATACTAAAATAGATCAGGACTTAATCAGCATCCATCAGTCTTCAAACCTTACGCTCGGTGACCACTGCAGTGCTGGTGAACTTGCACGCTTCTTCTGAGAAGTCAGTCTGGATTAGTTTGGAGGCATCAAGGTCTTTCGCGTTATCCTTAAAGAATGAGTCAACTGCTGTCTTCGCGTCTCCTTCCAGGGTCTTGGTTCGGGAGAGCACCCAAAGCGATTCTGAAAAATTAGATACGTTTGATTGCACATCAGCCTTTTTTAATAGGGTATTTGACAACATTGAAAATATACTACAAATTGAAGTCATCCTAACAGATAATCGCGTAAAAAACATATTCAACTATTATATAGACTAAATAAAGTCTATAAATTGATTAATTTCACCTAGAAAAATGCTATAATTTTTGAATTTTTTTCTGTGGCGAAAACGCTCTAAGATGACTGATGACGTCACATTCCTGTAAATAAATATGGCTTCAGGGTCCCTTTTTTTTGAATCGCTCGACGCAAGTCGAGCTCTCTTTCCTACTGATTTTCGTTCGACATCTCATTGTTTTGAGTCATATGTCGAACGAAAATCAGCGAACGAACGAAAATCAGAAAAGAGCGCTCGACGCCAGCCGAGCGATTCAAAAATAGGTCCCCAGGCGTTCGACACAACCATATGACCATAGACTTAGGATCCGCGATTGATGGCTGTCAAATGGCTAAAGATATTACAATGTTTACAGGCTTGTGACGTTAACAAGTCCCGTGTCCAGCACCATAGCATTTTTGGCGCGATTTTAAAACTTTAAAATTTAACATTGCTTTTTTAATGAAATACATTGATTTTTTCTGAAATATCAATGTGGTGCGCTTATTACGTAATAAGGAATAGTTTAAAATGGTTTTCCAAAATTAGTCATATAGCCTATTTCTCCGGATAAACATACTTATTTTTATTGGTGAGATATAAACTTATTTGCACGCACGTCGAGTAATGGATCATTCACACAACTCATTCACGTCTCAGTCACATAATAACTAATAATCTCAGTCACGTCAACGGTCAGTCAAATATCAATACAAGTTTTGACCAATGACGAAGGAATAAGATGGACCTGACAAACCTAAGAAAAAAGCGTGGATACCCTACTTCATTGTTCTCTGTTCAAACTCAACTAAACATGGCGGCTTAGCTTAGTGTACATACACCTTATGTAAACTGCATAGAGTCAGAGAGGAGAAATTGTAACATGTAAACGCAACACAATATGGCGGACACGGCATGCGCCTTACGTCAAAAATCCTTTGTTATTGCAGTTTGTGCCCCTTCCATAGGTTTCCTTTTTCTGAGGTTTTGACAGTCACGTGACGCGTGTATTGAAATTTGACGTGACTGAACTGTGTGAATGATCCCTTGTAGAAAAAATGTGAGTTATTGGCTCTAATAAATTTAGTTGATCACAAATTCTTTAGTTACCTAAATTTATTTATCAGATTACAACGAAAATGTTTGGCTTATCACTTTTTGTACTTTACACTTAGACGTAAAAATCTAACATTTACCTAAGGAATGATACGATATAAAATAAAATTCAAGGCCAATTCTAAATGGTGATTTTCTTATTAAATTATTCAATATAAATTTTATTTAAGACTGATTTGGCTTTTTACTACTTAATAAGAAATAATTTCTGGATGTTACATTCGACGCGATTTATAATTTCATTAGAAATAATATTATATTTTTACGATATTATACGTAATAATTATAACTTTGACGTCATATCCGTTTATATAAGAATAAGTATGTACTATTTTTGAATAGTTTACTTTTTTGCGTTGATTATTACAATATTGTGCCATAGGCTCATGATATGGGCTGACTTTGTTAATAATCACGCAAAAACAGTACAGCGCCCTACGGTCGAGTTCAGTATAACAACGCGTTCTGATGGGGCTGCCCCGATCCTGCAGCGCGTCAGGATAATGTTTGCTGATGCACAGGTCGACTGTTTCTACACTATTATGCGGAAACAGTGTTCATCCCTGGTGCGCAGGGTTCGGGCCAGCTCTAACAGCATCTTGATGCAGTGTTGCCAAGCGTACGGTAATTACCGTATCCATACGATAATTTCATGCTACGTACGTTACATTACCGTGTGACAAATATACGGTAATTTTAAGACCAGGCAGTAATTTTTACAAAAGGTACGGTGTTTTGTGAAAACTATACGCGTGGAGTCTTTTTTTTTTGGTCCGTTCGACGCACACATTCAATTTGATCGCGGCAAACGTGATTATGTGGTAGATGCTGACATCACCACATACAAATGCTGATTTTGAGAGACAGTTATTCGAAATAAACAATATAAAACGAAATCCCGAAACCGTCTGATAACCTCTATAATACATGGGGTGGGCTTAAGCGATAAGGCTGTACGGAATAAAAAGGATGTTGCATAAATTTTAAGCCTACCAAAAGTAATTATTCACAAAAATGAGTTATTTATCTTTGTACTAACAACCATTACACGTAGCTGAAGCAAAACCTATTAATTTCGCACTATTTTCTTTTGGTCATGAAGTATTTGACACGTGTTTTCACCTGAAAACTGCAATGAAATATCAATTTTTCTTTGTTTTGATAAAGAAATTGATGTACGGTAGTTGTACGGTAATTTTAAGGTAAATTTGACGTAATTCTGGCAGCACTTGTTGGCAACACTGTCTTGATGAGCGTGTTCGCGAGCAGATTTGACTGCCAGTTCATGCTTCATTGCTGTATGGTGCATGTGCTGCCTTACAGCAAATATTGACATGATGTATCATTTTATCGTATTTTATGATTTTTTGATTTTATTATATGTTTTGTGAATATGGGCTAGTTTGCTTGAAATATTTTATTTTTTATTTTTTTTATAAACTTACTGGTCGTCGTTGGGGGTTATAGCTTAATATGAATAATAATTCAAACAAGTAACATTGTTTCATGCTTATCAATAACGCTTCGTAATTGTGCCAATGATTCACAATCCGTTTGCTTATCATTTTTATAATCAGTTTTACCTATAAAACGAGGAATATTATATAGGCTTTCAACTCAATCTAAATTGATTAACGATCCTATGCCTATTTTGGTACAATCAGCGTGTCTGAAAACGTGTTATTTATTTTTGTGTGAAGCATGCGATTATTAATTATATAGCTTAATGATTATTATGTAACTCGTGTTAAAATATCTAGTTGTAGCTATGACTGACTGATCTCATCAAATCAAATTTCTAATAAAATAAATAAGTTAGCATGCAAATACCATACAATTATATTAGGAGGTCATAACAAATTTGGTAACGATCGCGTAAGTGGCTGACTCTGGGTTCACAGGATGGGGAGGCACTCTCTGATGCTAAATATGTCAGTCTGTTTGCCTGAAGTGGTTGCGTTCTTTTTATATGCAGGTTGAAAAATGTGTTATCATTACCAAAAAAAAAAAAAACCGAAGAAGGTAAATGGCTGACAATAGTACAGCAAGTGAGTACTAGTTGTACTCACGTGAACTGTGTAAGTACTGACCAAAATTCGGTTGCGTTTCGTAGGTATAAGTGATTAAGTTTTTGTTTGTTTGTAATGTATAAACTCAAAAAGTACTGATGCGATTTTGAAATTTTTTTCACTTATAGAAAGCTACATTATCAGCAAGCAACATGGGCTATAATTTATTTTCAAAAAAATACAGCCTTTATTCAGCCTGCATATAAAAAGAACGCAACCACTTAACGCAAACAGACTGACATATTTAGCATCAGGGAGTGCCTCTCCATCCTGTGAACCAAGAGTCAGCCACTTACGCGATCGTTACCAAATTTGTTATGGCCTCCTAGTCTAAATAAAGTCCATTTAATTTTTACTGGGTATTCTTAGAACAACGATATTATGACGATATAAAATAATCATCGTGAAATACGCAATTCTTTTTTCTTTTCTTTGATGCAACCTGTATAGTGGTCGTCCGCCATGGTAAGCTCGTCGTCGTCGTCCTGCTCCTACTACGTCAGTCGTCCTACTACGAACTCAATATCAATGAAATACCGGAAATCGATGAACAGCATAGCCGTTTGGTACACGTATACTTGAGGTCAAAACAATATTTTGGACCCGCAGTTCTTAAAAATTCTTCCCTTAAGAGAGGAGTTATGGTGTCATCTTTTTTTTTGTATGAGGAAAAAAAATATTGTTCTAAAACCTATCGTGTATGGTATCGAATGAAAGGGCTTGCTGGGCCAGTTCTAAAAATATATCACATCGTTACATTTCAGCTACTTGCTTAGAGCATTTGGTTAAATGCTCTAAGGCTACTTGTTTAAAATTAAACCAAAAAAATTATTTTCAACACTTACCATGTTTGGGCTCCTACAGATTTTTTTTTTTTAATTATAATGGGTTTGCTCTTGACCCTAGTCTAGCCCGAAAGTATAGACGGGGTCTACGATGGAGCGAGATTGCCCAGAAGGTGCCTATTCACTCTGGCCTTGAAAAGAGTCAGGTTGTACGTTGTACTAGATACGATATGGTTGAATTATTTTTCATAAAATATACCTCAAATGATATGTAATATTTTCAAATATAATCTCAAGATATCAATTTTGAAAATATCGACATTGAATCTTTTTTTTTTATTTTTAATGAGTACAAAGCTTTTTTTTACAAAGTGATTAAAATATATTGTTCTGAAACCTATTGCGTGTGATATCGAAAGAAAGAACTTTCTGAGCTGTCCTGGAATCCCGTACAAACATAAGTCTGGGCAAAAATTAGAAAAAAATATCAAAATAAATATTTTCAAAATTTCTTTCTACAACACATCATTGAGCTGTCACTCAGGCGAATGATAGAAAAAAGTAATGGAGGGGCACTCAGTGGACATGGTCCTCCTGTATGACAATGCCCACATCATATCTGCTTATGCTTATAGTCAAGAGACTGATCGCAGATAAGCCAACAAAAAAAAATGGTTTGATTTGAGGATATTTTATATTTCTCAATATATATTTTACAAAAAAAAATTAACCACATCGGATCTGAACGAGCCTAAACTTGGTATGTTTTTAAAATGTTTAATTTAAAACAAGTGGCTGAAATGTAATGATGTGATATATTTTTAGAACGGGCACAGTAAGTTCTTTAATTCGATACCACACACATAGGTTTCTAACAAAAAAAATCCCCATACAAAAAAAAGATGAAACAAATTAACTCCTCTCCTAAGGGAAGAATTTTTAAGAAATGTGGGTCCAAAATAATGTTTTGATCTCAAGTATACGTTTACGGCTTTGCTGTAGATCGGTTTTTTGCGTACAAGTAGAACTAGTAGCGACCCTATAACCAAAACTACGCGATTTTTTTAGCGCGTAAATTTTATCGCATAACTGCAACATTCGAAAGTAGTAACTACTTTTCCCAAAATGTCCTTACAGACTCGCGTCTATATCTCAGCACTATGACGATTTTTATAAAGACTATTTTTGTCTTACAGTTTTTTGTTTTCAGAATGACCTCAAAAATTATTTGTTAAGCTATCTGCACAGCATGATTGTATTTTTTTATCATTCAGTTCGATCTATTATACAGAGTGTTACAAAACAACCTGCAATGCTGAATATGGCAGATAGGGACCATCAAATTGAACAACTTTTACTATAGGACCCACTCTGAAATCGCGAAAAAAAATCAAAGCTGTTTCATACATTTTGATATTTTCGTAATTAATTTTTGTATCAAACAGCCAAATTTTTTTTCGTGATTTCAGTGTTGGTCTCATAGTGAAAATTGTTCAGTTTGATGGTCGCTATCTACCATAATCGGCATCGCGGGCGGTTTTGTAACACCCTGTATTATGGTTGTGTGAATTGTGTAATGAGAGTAATTATTTGGTTTTTAAACTTTTTTATCTCTCATCTTATATCGACATCGCTCGAAGGATTGCTCAGCTGAAGTGGCAATGGGCGGGACTCATAGCGAGAAGAACTGATGGCCGTTAGGGCGGAAAGGTTCTGGAATGGCGACCGCGCACCGGACGACGCTCCGTGGGTAGGCCCCCGACAAGGTGGACCGACGATCTGGTGAAGGTTGCGGGAAGCCACTGGTTGCGGGCAGCGCAGGACAGATCGTCGTGGAGATCCTTAGGGGAGGCCTATACCCAACAGTCATGGGTGTCGTGCGGCTGATATGATGATGATGATAGACTTTTTGTATAGGTTAATTGTTTAAAAAAGTTAAGTTACCTTGGTGGGACTTCTTGT
The DNA here is from genome assembly GCA_943789525.1 of Agriphila geniculea. Taxonomy (NCBI): domain Eukaryota; kingdom Metazoa; phylum Arthropoda; class Insecta; order Lepidoptera; family Crambidae; genus Agriphila; species Agriphila geniculea. The sequence continues at coordinate 19,822,335 of OX038883.1, read as the reverse complement.
TTTCGTCATTTTTGCAGTTGTATGCGATGGCGTAGTTGGTGTAATCTGTGGCGACCACCATCAAAGGTGTCTCCCTGCTGAATTCTGAAACGTGATATGATATTATAGTGATTTATTACATTTAACTGTTAAAAAACAATGGACTTTGACATTTTAGTGTCGATAAAATGCTATATCACGCGATATATATCGTGTTTCGGTGGTCATGCTAGAGGGGCTGGTGTCATAAGTTCTGCAAAAAAATTGTGAAATACACAAGGGAGAAAAGGCTCACGCCAAACTGATCAAGATCGAGCAAAGCGAAGGAGCTTCTTGTAAATTCTATTCTAATACTGTAAAAATAGGTAAAACCCGTATCCCGAATATCGTAGACAGAGAGACAGTTATTACAAATTGTTTCAATTTGTATCGAATCGTAAGCGATTTTTCAAAAAAACTTTGAATGCAGTTCCGTTTCTTTTTAAAAACAAAATGAAGTCTTATTTCAGTAAAATTTCCTATCTTTAATATGTAAGGTACTTTCCCTCCGTTTGGCAAAGTTTTGGGACATCCTGTATATCTCTATTTACCATATTTGGGATTATACGCGTATTACTGAATACCTGGAAAATGACAAATATATTAATAAAAAAATAAGACCAATCACAATCACTTTATAATACGGATAAACCAATTTATCATATTGTTGAATGGTTATATAACCAAAAAGTAAAAAGGAGTTACTGTAAATCCCCTTTTACTTATCTCTCACGTTAACTGTGTTAACTGATAAAATGGCCTATCTCTCAAAACCTTCTGTTATGCACTACTGAGTACTTATGTAAGTAATCGCAATAATTAATTACTCACCCATTCCATTTCATGGAATTCAGATAATAAATAACCTAACTTTCATGTAATTTCCTACCTAATCCAATATTATACGGAAATTATCTCTTGTAATCGTGGAATATATAAATATATTTTAATAAGTTGGTACATCATGTTTATAAAATAAATTTCATGTATTTGGTTTATTGGCTTATAATATAGTATTTTGGTTGTTATTGTTCGTCAGACTGTATTCCTCGATACTTATATAATTTTAACACAGATGACGTATGAGTAACGTTCTAAAAAAGGCATAAATACATTATAAATATAATAAAAAGAGGCTTAATGAAAAAAAATAAGTACTGACAAGACTATAACTACCGGAACCATCAGATTATGGCGCCTACCAAACCACGGCGAAACACGAACAATTTCTACAACTACTTTTTTCTATAACTTGCAAAGCTATTAAGGTATTAAATATAAGTAATTTATTGTCCACTATGATCCATTACTTTTTTACTAAAACAGAGTTTATCCAGTTATAAGTAATTAACATCAACTTCCTAGCATGACCACCGAAATGCGATATAAATCACGTGATATGACAATCAACTGTCAAAATCAATTGTCTTTTGACAGTTAAAAGTGATAAGTCGCTATATCATATCGCATTTTGGTGGTCATGCTAGAGGGCAATGACGAAGGGTCCATACAAGCCTATTACCATCGGTTTACCTTTTAGAAATCCCACCCCAGCGATGCACTATGCTGATCAGAATATTTTTGTAGAACGGCTAAGCTTCGTTATAATTTTCCCCAATCTATAGATGCTTAAAGGCCTACTCAAACCGGCCCGGTATCCGCTACCGACGTCGGTAGCAGTATGCCCGACCGATATCCCGACCGGTATTTTGTATGGCATTACAGCAGCTGTTGCGAACAGATCCGCATACCGGATCGGTACACGGTACGTACCGCGTGGTCGACCGAAACTTTTCCTCCCCCCGCGGACGCACCTCGCGCCGCAGTGCTCGCTTCGCGCGCCGGTACGGTTACCGCCTCCGGTAACGGTAAAGTTCCGTTATGGTTTGAACAGCGCGTTATCCGCATACTCATCGGGATATCGTTACAGCCACCGGTACAGAATACCGGTCAGATTTGAGTAGGCCTTTAGTAGTGAAATTATGTTTTACCTATTTAATGAATAAGTTAAGTAATACTTACGTCCGAAGTTCAAGGTGACGAGGAGCTTAGCAGCATTGTTCGCGTCATCAGCGAGCTTGGCGGTGCCCTCGATGGAAGTCTGGACTCCGTCAACGACGTGGGTGTTCTTTAGTTTGACAACGTCTCCGTCAACGGTGTACTCAGCTTGCGCGCATTTACCACTCATCTCGTTGGGGTTTTCGTATTTGGAGATTTCGTACCATACTCCTTGGTACTGTAAAAGAAAATGTAGTTGGAAAATCGAAAAGCGAAAAGCAAGTTTGCTAAAGGGATTGGGGTATATACTAACTAATGGTCACATACTAAGTACCATTATTAAAAACTCTACAATCATCATTCGAAGTTCTCAAGAATCCACCAGCCAGCTAAAATCTCAAAAAACATAAAGTTTTGTACGGAAAGTTTTAAAGGATTCGCATTTTCCGTACTAAATTTTCTTGATTATTTATCAACCATGAACTTAAATGTTTTATAACTTTTATGCACAAATGTTTAAAAAATACTTAGCTAACTAATGCCACACGTGTTAAGTGAAAAAAAAATAAGTATCAGCTAAGTTACAACGAATTAAGTGGTCATTTCTGCTAATGAAAAAAGGAGTCACTTTTAGGATACTTTTTTTAACGTTTAGGAAAAAATCTGAAATAATATTATTGCTGATAGTGCCCATCATAATTCAAAATACACACATCAACTTTGTCTAGGGATACAGGTGTTATTTTCATACAAACGAGGTAACTTTGAAGCCTTGGTTTTCTGCCAGGAATGTACCGTGCTGTAATCTGATGATGGCCATCCAGGGACTGAATGGAATAGATTCAGATCGCTTTACACACCCAACTGATCTAAGCATCAGCATTCTAAAAGATTAATGGGTCAGAGTTCTCAGTCTGAGGATTTCCATACATTTTCATGCTATTTTCGCGGTTTTTTTAAACATGTCTATTATGTTTTTATACGTGTGTATAGCGATCTGAATCTCCTCCATTCACTCCCTGGATAGCCGTCATCAGATCACAGCACAGTACATCCCTGGCAGGAAACCAAGGCTTCAAAATTACCTCATTTGTATGAAAATAGCACTTGTATCCCTAGACAAAGTTAATGTGTGTATAAAACCCCTATTATATCAAAACGTTACAAAAAAAGTCAAGCAAAAAAATAGAGTCTAAATTTTTGTTTCAGTAGTTTTTTAAACAGGTTAGTAATGCTTATGATTAGGTTTACCGATATTTTTGTATATTTTTAAGTACAATGTAATGGCAATACCAAGAATTAAGAGCAATTTGAACTGATTTTTAATCTAAAGGCAATACGTTCCTATTTATCGTGTGTCTGCGAAAAACGTCACATTTAAATCACACCTCTAAATACTGTGTGACCTTTGTCTTTAAAAAAACGAATAGATATAAATATAATAGTTTTTCCTCATTGCTTAGCTAGATACTAAACTTGAGGCCTTCCTAAAATGTACGGTTCTATATTTCTTGGAAATATTAGTTAAGTCATCTATTTTCAATTTATAAGTTTTCTATGGTAGTGGTTTGTTTGGTTTTCCTTTTATAGCTTCAATCATCTTAGATGATCGAAGTTTTGTAGGTACTGATTTAATATTTAGGACTGTTTAGGATCCGGTACTCATTAGCGAATATTGTATGAAGAAACATTATGAACGACGCAACGAACTCGACGAAACGAATTTTGGTTACAAAATAAGTACCAAATCCTACTGAATGATTCAATTGGGCAGTTGTGTAATAACAAAATAGAAGAATGTATGGTGTTCATGGTTCATGTATGTTTGTATGTGAGTTTCTTTAGTCCATCGTAACTTCTAAATGCCTGCATAGATTCGGATATGAGGTATCATTAGAATCTAAATTAACCTGAGTGACACTGGTTATAGATTTTTTGAAAAAATGACGCCATTTTAACACGTTTTTAGAGTTCCGTACCCAAAGGGTAAAAACGGGACCCCATTACTAAGACTCCGCTGTCCATCTGTCTGTCTGTCTATCTGTCTGTCACCAGGCTGTATCTCATGAACTGTAATAACTAGAAAGTTGAAATTTTCACAGATGATGTATTTCTGTTGCCGCTATAACAACAAATACTAAAAACAGAATAAAATAAATATTTAAGGGGGGCTCCCATACAACAAACTTGATTTTTTTCCCGTTTTTTTGCTCGATATTAATAACGACAACAGGTAGACAGTTGAAATTTTCACAGATGATGTATTTCTGTTGCCGCTATAACAACAAATACCAAAAACAGAATAAAATAAATATTTAAGGGGGGCTCCCATACAACAAACTTGATTTTTTTGCCGTTTTTTTGCTCGATATTAATAACGACAACAGGTAGACAGTTGAAATTTTCACAGATGATGTATTTCTGTTGCCACCATAACAACAAATACTAAAAATAAATAAATATTTAAGAGGGACTCCCATACAACAAACGTGATTATTTGCCGTTTTTCGTTACGGAACCCTTCGTGCGCGAGTCCGACTCGCACTTGGCCAGTTTTTTACTCTTACAGTAGATCAAACCATTTGATGCCTACGAGTACATTAGCACGACTCAGCTTCATATAAAGAGATTGTAATGACCGGAAGATTATTGTAAAGTACAATAACGATTGTAATTCTGATCACCATTATAGTATTGAAACCTTTACAAAGTGACACATAAAGAGGCGTGTACGAACAAATAATCCTGCCAGCACTTTAGCTAATAAATTTATCTACTTACAAATTTGTCACGCACTTTATCTGCCAATTTGTTATCTTGAAGGTCATTTTAAAGTCAAACTATTTGCAAAAGTTAAGTGTGTTTTGGGCTTGTCACTTGAACCGAAACAAAACATAAAAATTCACGTTACTATGCGAATGCTACTTTGGTAGGCATGATGAGTATTTTTTTATTTTATATTACATAAATTACCTCTCAAAAAAAAGAAACATGGGTAAAAGAATTATTTCGCTAGCATGAAAACTGCCCGAGATGTCACAGTTTGAAATGCACAAAATTAGACTCACCCGAAAACGCTCCATACTAACGGCTACTCAGTTATGACGTCACGCTTGAGTAGTTTGTATGCAACGCGAAGGAAATTTGTTCGGCAGCTATATTAAATATTGTGTTTATCAAAATGGTGTCTTAGACAAATTTGCTATAAATTTTACGGACTAATTAAATGCGTTATTTATTTTAACAAATTTTATACTTTTTAAATGGACTTGTCCCGCCCAACTTTGATGGGTCATAAAACAAATAATATGCAATATATAAAACCAAGAGGTATACTTACAAGCTACTCTAAAAGTTTAATATGTTTACGATTTTTATTAGTATTTCGTTATTTTATTAATTAGTCATCATCCCTGTTGTCTTATTTATAAAAGTCATGTTACGAACTTGGAAAATACGCATTTTAAAACCAGTAAAACTTTTTAAATTTTATAATAAAATTGTAGTACATATTAAAAATACGCTTGGGAGCTTGGTCTTTTGGTATTGCAAGATTCCTAACAATAAAACAAGCAAGATTGTTGTTATGTTATCTATTAAAATGAGAAAACTTAAAAAGATGAAAAAAAAATAAAAAAAAACACTTGATTTTGAAGGCATACTTATCGATATTTTTTATAAAAAAACAGTTCTACTTAAAAAAAAAACAAGTAAATAATTTTAAAAAATATTTAAAACTGCCCTGCCAAAAACGAACTCAAAAGTTAAATAAGTGTTATTGCACTCGGGGGACTGTTCTGTGGAACAATTTTTAATCAAAGAGGTCCCCGACTGCATGACACTTGTTATTTAACATTTTATTTCTTTTTGGCAGAGCAATCGTGTTTTTAAGTTACCCTGAACACAATACAGTCTTAGGCAGTCGTGTGTTAAAAACAAATGAATTTTTTTTATCATCTTTTTTATTTAATTTAATCATAACTTGGATCTCAAATTTTACTTTTAGGAAGAGTACCTAATAGCGTAATACGTATACCTAATTTATTTAGAACTACCAGTTTCTTAATATTTTTTACCATAATACATATGAATAAAAAAAAAAATTTTTAACTAAACATATTATAATGTATTGCGTTTCATATAATACAAGTTTGAGCTCAGAACCAAAGCTTTCGAAAAAATAAAATATTTATTTCATGCCACCAAGTCTCCATAAACATTATTTTTCTTTTAAAAAACGTTCAGTCTTTTAAACTAGTGTCTCTGCTTGTGACCTCGCGTTTGTGACATTTTTTAATGTTTCTCAAAATGTCTGAAATATGATTATTCCCCATATCTCCGCCATTTTGAAAAATTTTGAAAAACTGCATCGACAAACAAAATATTTCACGAAAATCGGTTGAGAAATGCGACGTTATTGTTTAACGACTCTGCCATCATCACACATATTTTTTTTTATCCAAGTGCCGGAAATCTTGTGTGGATTACAACACATTTGAGATACCTACATGTTTATCTGCACTATAAATATATTATCTCTGGAGTGCTTTATTTATCGTGTATTTTGAACACGCAATTGCACGCACAAAAGCAATGATTTGGGATTATGATTAAGAATTTCGACAATAATAGGGAAATTACTTAATCAAAACTGCAGCAGGCACTGAAAAACGGCAGTGATATTAATTTAATCAAAGTTGGTCTGTCTGTCTGTCTGTCACCGGGCTGTATCTCATGAACCGTGATAGCTAGAAAGTTGAAATTTTCACAGATGATGTATTTTTGTTGCCGCTATAACAACAAATACTAAAAACAGAATAAAATTAATATTTAAAGGGGGCTCCCATACAACAAACGTATTTTTTTTGCCGTTTTTTTGGTACGGAACCCTTCGTGCGCGAATCCGACTCGCACTTGGCCGGTTTTTTTTAAATATGTACCTTTATAACGGTAGCTGAATATTATTAATTTGAGATACAATTTTTCGTGGAAAGTTTCCCAGAATATTCCTGAAACTTTTTTAAATTACGGCAATTCAGCAAATATTAGAATATTATCTAACTTTGTGAAAATAGCTTAAAAATCTATATATCTATCCACATTGAAAAAAATATAAAAAAAAATCAAAGCTCATCGACGCGACTATCAGTGAAATTCTATGTAATTGTTTAAAATTTGTTTTAAATAATTTTGTCCTATACATTTCACATTTATTTACGTTTTGTGATGCAGAAGTATGTGCTACTTGATCGACAAAATAAGCTAGGTGTTTAAGAACAAGAAGACAGTCATCACGTTTTAAATAAGCTGCCGTACCGTTGCGTAATTCAAAGTAAAAATCATTGTATTTTTTTATTTTTTACTGCCGTAATTTTGAAAAGCTTCAGGAATGTCCTGAAAAACTTTCCCCGAAAAGTTGTATCACAAATTGGTATTATTCAGCTACCGTAAAAATGCAATATATTATTTTGCAACTTTTAATATAATAATATGAATCTTTTTCTCAAATAAAATAATAATACTTACACCAGAAACGTTGAAGTTTTCAACCGGCTTAATGTCAGGGCAGTTGCCATCATGGATCACGCTGGCGGTCGCAGCCGCAACGCAGGCGATGAAAAAGAATTTGAGCATTGTCAAAAAAAATGTCAAAAAATTAAGTCTTCACGCCTGTACGCCGCGAGATTCTGCGAGATACTAAGCACCGGTGATGCTGCAGGATTCTTTTATAGACCCGTACAGAGGTCACGGACAGTCAATTTTATAAGGATTATTTCATTGAGACTATTGAGCCGTGGGTGGGATCTAACTTCTAGATTAGGCTTCTATAAGTAGTTGAATGCTGGTTGAACGCCGCTAATCACTCGGTAGACACTTGGTACCAATCAAAGCTAGATTGGCTAGGTTTGAAAAGAGGGACTTAAAAGTATTTATCGTCTATCTTAAATCTGCAGTTTTTCTTGCTTTTTTTGATATAGTTTTTTTATTTTAATTTTAAAATAACTGAAAACCTTCATTATTTTATTTTCATACTAAATCACTATGCTTTAACATAATGGTGAAATCATTAATTGGTTCACTATGGTTTGATTTATTTTGATAAACTTTATTATTTATTTATTTTTTCTCATTTTATTACTATCTAATATTCATAGTCACATGATTTCCTAGAAAGATAAAAACTCAAGACCGATATAGATAGTTAATATTTTTTGTAACAATTTAGTTACTTAATTCACTCATATTATTTACTAGCGACTTCCCGCGTCTTCGTCTACGTGGATAATGTTTTGTCTATCCCTCAGGAACAGTGCCTTTTTTCGGGATGAAAAATACCCCATGTGCTTTTCTGCACCACTGACAACGTGTATGCAAAATTTCATGATGATCAGTTGAGTAGTTGAGATGTCAAGGCGTAACAAATAAACAAATATACAAACAAACAATCGAACTTTCGCATTTATAATATTATAGTAATGATTTACAACCTACGACTGTTAAATGTTAATAAATTTTAAATATTTGTACTAACAATGCTGCTTATTAATTTAACATAATATATTTAATGACTTAAACCAAATTATTTTCTACTTATTTATCCAAAAAAAATTGTGTGTTTATCCCGCAGTAAAGTCTATTAAAATTTATCAAAAACCATCTCCCATCAGGGTACTAGTTACGACGAATCAAACGAGCCCATAGTTGACGGGGTTGTATGGTTTTATTACAGGATTCCAGTAGCCTTCTTCCGGCTCATGACATCTCAATGACATCATGATATTGCATTGTCTTCAGTTCTGACCTATTTTCAAAGTTTCAAGTCTATAGCTCATCGGACAGCTAGTATAAAATCGTTTGCTAAATTTGTGGACAAACAAACAATGAAACAAACAAATAAATAAATAAAAATGCGAATGCGAGGTAAGGCAACTGTCAAAATGGCGCTGCGTACGCTTGTTCCACGGGAGCTATGAAAACAATGGACTTTTACATAAAAGAATATTTTTTTTAGCTTTAAAATGATTAAATTCTGTGTAATAGGCTTTTAAATGTTGGCACTTACACATTTCCGAAAAATCTGGATATAGAAAAAATTGATAAATTCTGTAAGATTAAAAACGTCTTAATTTGGCTTTCAATTCCGGCATTTGCATTGTAGAATTGACTTTTATATACATTTTTGGTCAATGGGTCTTTTTCGGTAAAAAAATACCACAAAATAAATACCTATTTTCTCATACATTTTGTTCTGAACGTCTACTGTCTTAGGAACAAGCGTACACAGCCACATCTACAATTAGCTTTGCGCTGCCAACCCCATTTAATGATTTTTAGGGTTCCGTAGCCAAAATGGCTAAAAACGGAACCCTTATAGATTCGTCATGTCTGTCTGTCTGTCTGTCTGTCCGTCCGTCCGTCCGTCCGTCCGTCCGTCCGTCCGTCCGTCCGTCCGTCCGTCCGTCCGTCCGTCCGTCCGTCCGTCCGTCCGTCCGTCCGTCCGTCCGTCCGTCCGTCCGTCCGTCCGTCCGTCCGTCCGTCTGTCTGTCTGTCTGTCTGTCTGTCTGTCTGTCTGTCTATGTATTTAGGCTTCAAAACGCTACTGATTGTAATGACAGGAAATGTTTAAGTATAACGAAAATTTAAAACACATTATAAAAAGTTACATGATTTAGAGCCCATCATTTGCCATCAACAAGTTTAAAGTAATATATTTTGTTTGAAATACTGTATATACCCTACATCTATCCTCAACCTACAGCCTAATAAACTAAGTTATTGAAATTGGGACTAGAAATTTGAAGAATTCCTCTTAGAAGGAACTTCTCCGATTAGAAATACGCGCGCGAAGTCGCGGGCGGTTACTAGTAAAAATTACGCGCGCGAAGTCGCGGGCGGTTACTAGTAAAAATAAATATTTTATAAAATGTTAACTTTCTATATTTAACAGAATCACGTTTATTTCTTGCTTTATTGAACTCATATCACTGACCTGCATATATTTACACTGGACAGGCTTATGTCAAACTGTTTTTGTGCCTATTTGATTTCCGTCATTTTAGCGCTGTAGGACTTAGCGTGAGCATAGCGTGCGGGACATGGTACTAAAGTTTGAAGTCTGGCGAGACCATCACGGTAACCATTTTCATATTGTACGTCAAAATTAGTTCTTTAGACGCACGCTGGTGGCGTTTCAAATAGGCACAAAAACTTAGCTGTCAAATCATACAGAAAGCCAGTCCAGTTAAATAAAAAAAAATTTTTTCATGTCAGTGACTCATATCCAAAAGTGATGTCCCAAAATGTATGACGTACAGGATACGAAAAAAATAGGTAAAATAAATTTATAAAATATTAAAAAAACTACTGCCCTGCCAAAAACGAACTAAAAAGTTAAATAACAAGTGTCATTGCAGTCGGGGGACCGTTTTGTGGTACAATTTTTAATCAAAGAGGTCCCCCGGCTGCAATGACACTTGTTATTTAACTTTTTAGTTCGTTTTTGGCAGGGCAGTCGTGTTTTTAATATTTTTTAAATTTATTTATTTTTATTTTACACATTTTTGTGACAAATTATATAAATTTGAAATATGCTCATTAAGGCCTTTCATTTGATACCCATATTGTAATAATTGAAGAAAAAAAAAATTTTCTCATTTGAAAATGGCGTCGTGCCGTCGTCGCCATATTGACTTTTGTCAAAAAAAATATAGCCAGTGTCACTCGGAACGATGTAAAAATTCTATCGATACCCGATACATCCAAATCTATTGAGCCATTTAGAACTTATGGTGGAATAAAGAAACTCACATACCCACAAACATACATGAACCCTGAACACTATACACTCATTTTTGGGCAGTAGGCTAAAAACACGATAAACAGACTGTAATCATCCAATTTCTCTAAAATCGCTTCGTTTTTCGGAAGGAAAAATATAACTTGTGCATTAAAATGCAAACACAACGTTTAGTTCGTTGTCATTTTTAACACGTTTTTTACACGACTGCCCAAAGCAAAAAGAGTGTACATGTGTTTAGGGTTCATGTATGTTTGTGGGTATGTGAGTTTCTAAAGAAACTCACATGCAGTCGGGGGACCTCTTTGATCAACAATTGTTCCATAATAAGGTCCCCCGACTGCAATTACACTTGTTGTTTAACTTTTTTGTTCGTTTTTGGCAGGGTTGTCGTGTTTTTAATATTTTTTCAATTTATTTATTTTTTTATTAGGTCGCTTTCTTGTTTATTTATGTCTTTGTTTGTTTGTTTGTCCAACTATAGTGTATACAGGGTCATTTTGAACTTACCATCCAAATTTTAAGGATGTGTCCAGTCCATGAAACTAAACAACTTTCTCTAAGAAACATGTGTCAAATTTCGCCACAAAATTTTGGTCATCCCATACTAAATTGATCACGTGATCTCTCTAATTTGTATGGAAAGTCGATTTTTATTTTACATATTTGACCATGTGTTCCTTGGAGGAAGTTGTTCAGTTTCATGGACTGAACACGTCCTCAAAATTTGGATGGTATGTTCAAAATGACCCGATAAACGTAGCCATCGTCCAAGACGTGGCCGTCGTCGGGACAATTCCTTTAGTGGAAGAACTTGAGTCCAAAGTATTCTAAGCTATCTAATCATTGATACTCATATTTGATTCCTGTCTCCTGAGTCACACATCAAATGAGATAAGTAATCTTTTACGTCCAGCACCGAGAACAAACACCGATAATAATACTTATCCGATACCTGATATTGCTGAAAATGTGCCTGATACTGTTCTATTTTTTGCTAACTAATACTGATAAGACAAACATACTAAAACCCTGCATTACTAATGCCAAATACCTAAATATTCTGTTTAGGTACTCTAAGAAAGGCTAAATAGAATCCCAAGCTAAGTTTACTAAACAAATACAATGCAATTTATAATAACAAAAATATTATAATAGTAAATAATATACTAGAAAAAAAATACGACTCGCACCAGGGGGCTAATTGTCTAATTTCAAAATCTATCGCAATCGTTTTCAGGTTGTGATACATTAATGCTTTTTTTGGCACAAATAAAACATTACCAAAGAAATGCAGCAATGTGTCACCTCCATCTGTCAAATGAAAGCGATTGCGATGGATTTTTTAAATTTGACAATAGTAGGCCTGATCAATACTCAGACGGGAATCGAACTCGCGACCTTTGGATACCCGGTCCAATGCTCTGACCGCTGAGCTACGGAGTCACTAAGCTCACTAAGCTCAGCGGTCAGAGCATTGGACCGGATATCCAAAGGTCGCGGGTTCCCGTCTGAGTATTGATCAGCCTTTCTATTGTCTAGTTTAAAAATCTATCGCAATCGCTTTCAGGATGTAACACATTGAAGCTTCTTTTTGGGACAAATAAAAACTTACCAAAGAAATGCAGCAATGTGTTACATCCATCTTTCAAACGAAAGCGATTGCGATAGATTTTTTGAATTAGACAATTAGCCCCCTGGTGCGACTCGTATTTTTTCTAGTAAATTATTTAGTATTGTTTAAAAATAGCATTGTAAATGCAAAAATCTCAAATTTAAAAATATTATGCCTTTTGTGAGGTATTTTTAACTGTATGCTACCCGTGATATGCACTGAAAAGGTGAGTCGAAACATCGGGAAATGCAAATATATGCAATTTCGTACACGAGTGTTTTAGTCGTAGGTGCTTGAACAATATTAAATTTATGTTCCAAGTCGCCGTTAAACTTTCAAAATTCTCTAATGAAATCACGTTACAGTCCATAAAAATCCGCAAAAAAAATTACCTACTTCAAACTGGAAGTTGATAAAAACTCATTTTTTATTAAACCCGTTCAACTAATACTAAATAATAATATACTAGAAAAAATACGATAATATTCATGCTAATTAGAATATAATGCTACAAGGCTAAATTACCGTTACTCTATTGCCCCTGCACCTGGGTAACGTTTTAGGACCTATATATTTTCCTCTGCTACATAAACCAAGTGTACGATTTGAAAATAGAAAACGAATCCTGTTACTTTGGACATCAATGATAATTTCTAAAATGTGAACTTAAGTCAAACCGGTACTTATTGTCTAATTTTCAAAATCTATCGCAATCGCTTTCATTTGACAGATGTATGTGACACATTGCTGCATTTCTTTGGTATGTTTTTATTCGTGCCAAAAAGAAGTTTCAATGTATTAGATGCTGAAAGCAATTGCGACAGATTTTGAAATCAGACAATAAGTACCCTGGGGGCTAATTGGGATGTTGACTAATGAATAAAATAACGAAATACTAATAAAAATCGTAAACATATTAAACTTTTAGAGTAGCTTTTAAACCTCTTGGGTTTTATATATTGCATATTATTTGTTTTATGACCCTTCAAAGTTGGGTGGACAAGTCCATTTAAAAAGTATAAAATTTATTAAAATAAATGATACCTTTAATTAATTCGTAAAATGTGTAGCAAATTTGTCTAAGAAACCATTTTGATAAACACAATATTTAATATAGCTGCCGAACAAATTTCCTACGCGTTGCATACAAACTACTGAAGCGTGACGTCATAATTCAGTAGCCGTTAGTATGGAGCGTTTTTGGGCGAGTTCATTTGTGTGCATTTCACACTGTGATATCTCGGGCAGTTTTCAAGCTAGCGAAATAATTATTTTACCAATGTTTCTTTTTTTGAGAGGTTATTTATGTAATATAAAATAAAAAAAAGGTGTCAACATCCCAATTGTCTAATTTTAAAAATCTATCGCAATCGCTTTCGTTTGACAGATAGATATGATAAGACAGATATGTGACACATTGCTGCATTTCTTTGGTAAGTTTTTATTTGTGCCAAAAAGAAACTTCATTGGATTACATCCTGAAAGTGATTGTGATAGATTTTGAAGTTAGAAGGCTGGTTGAAAAGTGATGCTGTCACTTTTATTTGCTGAAATAAAGACAGAGAGGCATCATCAAAAATACCGCCTTGTATTTGAAATTAATTTCATTTCTATTTTGCTGTTTGACTCATCAAAGGATGATAAATTATTGACGGACTATGGCCAACAGCGTCTCTTAACCAGTTAGCAACCAAATTCGTGTGCGCGCGTATCGCCCCTGCACGAATTAAACTAATAGTTATGATGACGTGGCATGCAAGCGATTTTCACTTTAGGAGTGGTTAAGCGACACTGGTGCCTATAAGTACAAACTGTTTACTCAACCAGCGATCTTTTGTGCGTTAAGTACCATAATTTGATATAGTTAGATCATCACAATAGACAAAAACGTCGAACGTTCCAGATACGCAGAATAACGAAGGGCAGTATTATCGAACTGTGACTGACTGCTGGACCATGAAGGGACAAAGGCAGATCTAATTGCCAATAAATGAAAGTGTATGTTATGTGTGCACCATTTATATGAAGGCGAAAAAATTTCCTAAAACAGACGGTCCAGAATACATGGACTAAAAACCCAGAATTCATAATGAACAAGCTATATACCAATAGATTGCTAATTTGCTAAAAATGAGCGAAGCAATTCTACCTAAGTCTCAGAACCCAATTCCATGGGGTATCGGAGATATAGGCTGACAAAGTATGTACTTATTTTATTTATTTTTATTTTTATTTTTTAGAGTAGTAGTAGTTAGTATGAAATATAGGTAAAGTCTAGCATTTAACATCAGTTTTTTTACACGTTTTTATAACTTCAGTAATATAATATCGATTATAAAGGCAGCGATAAAGTCTAATATCTATTTCTACTGGTTAGTCTATCGGGATGATAATGATAAGGCATAAAAAATAGAGGTCAAAATGAACCTATATTTTACGCATAATTTATTGTCAGCATATTTCCGATACCCCATGGATTTGAGGTCTGCGACTTAGCTAGGAATATTTAGCTCGGTTTATGCAATCGATTGATATTTAAATTGTTCGTATTTATTGATGTTAAATTCTCGACTTTACCCATATTTCATACATACTTTAATAGCGTATAACTCCGATACCCCATTGATTTGGGGTCTGCGACTTACGTAAGATTATTAAGCTCGGTATAAACAATCGTTTGATACGAGTACCTACCTTGTTCGTATTAATTCTGGGTTTTTTTGGTACGTCTCCTTTAAAACAAAAAAGCAAATGAAACCAAAACAGTTCGAACGAAAGGATGCAGTCAACAATATCGCGGAAAGTTTGGAGGAAGCGGCTGATTCGACGATTCGGCTGGGGAGCCGTTCAATTGAGTAAGTACCTAATATGGGAGGGTGCTCGAATGTTCTCGGACGCATTTGGAAAACAAAGCCCAGAGGCACGAAATAGAGAGACAATACTCGTAGAAGATAACCTTGGTACTACGCGCGCTCGAGCTATACGCACACACGCAGCTTGTAGCATCGTAATCGATCAAGTTTGTTAAGCAACGCTCGGTCCAGGCAGGTGTAGGATGGGTGAACGTTAAGTGGCATTAGCAACTAAGCGCTTCCGTGCTTCGGAGGGCACGTTAAACTGTCGGTCCCGGCTGTTGTTATCTGATAACTGTCGTTAAGCCAAGTCAGAGGCCGTACAGGCGGCTTGATAAACTCTTAACACCAGAGGTGGACACAATTCTCATACGATAAGAAGAAGAAGAAAACCAACCGTTCGACACTACGTTACGCACTCGAACTCGTTTGAGATTCCGGGTAATACAGTGTCAGATTCTATGTGTGCGCTGCTCGAGCACGCGTAGTCAAGGAAATTGTAAGTACCTACTTCGTACAACAGGACTGTTGTACGAAGTACTTACAATTTCCTTGCGCGTAGTACTAAGCTTAACTACTGTACTCTCTTTATTTTGTGCCAGAGATCTTATTACAAAAAGAATCGAACAATGTTCGCCACACCCATTACTAACTCATACAATAAAGTTCAAAATCAAGTTAATCGAACGACGAAACTCGGCTTTGGCTTCGGAATGTCGTGATTATTTTTCGTAAGTAATAGATCCACAGTTTCTGGAGGTTATGATGTTGCCGATTACATGAAGAATTTTACTCAAAAAAGCTTGTAATATGGTCATTATTTTGACAACCTTCTTTGAACAAAGTCAAGCTTGCCGTTGTCCTCCGATGGTGACGCAACAAAGTTATATGGGATTTCATTATTGTCGAGTTTAAGCCACCAGCAATTTCCTTTGAGAATCCATTATTGTCGAGTTTTCTTTCAAACATAGTTAGGTGAAAAATACACTGTACAACACGCGCAGATAAAGAATGGGATTAGAAATGGCGTCGTTCATATTATTCACTATCGTTCTCTCAGTCACACTCGTTGTGGTAAGCGCGGTAAGCCGCCATCTTGAATCCCATTCTATATTTGCGCGGGTGTTGTATTGTTGTACCTAGATGATGTTTTTGTACTTTTATATAAAATTAGTATGGAAAAATATAAAAAACTCGCACTTGACCGTTTTTTGACCTTTCATTCAATACCCCTTATCTGCTTCCGGGGTCGCAAAGGGGATCAAAAAAAACCTTATTTTTTGGCTCCGACGCACCGTTTCTGAGATGTTTGCATTTTTGTATTTTTTCGAAATTAGGTTATAAGTACCTACTATAGTAGGTATAGTAGGCAGTATTCGCATTTTTTGAGTAAAGTACTATACAAGCCTTGGTCCACAATGACTGCACTGCTGGCCACGTTATGATGGCCTCGAGCTAAGCTTAACTACGCTCTCGGCCTTCAAGCTTGGTCATCATTGCAGCCCTTGCTGTCCGCGCTATAAAGGCCTCGACCTCCGGTCTCGGCCTTTATTCTAGCTTGTCCATCAAGGGCTGCAATGCTGACCGCGCTGTGACGGCCTGGAGCTGCGCTAAGCTCCGCTCTCGGCCATCATCATCGCTGCCAGCAACGCAGTCATTATTGACCGCGGCAGTAATGTACTATTAAAGAAGTTGCATTTTCCATACTAACATTTTCTTTTTTATTCAACCACGAACGCTATTGTTACAAAAACAAAATAGGTATGCATTTATGTACGAATGTTTGAGCGCTTTTTATTCGGAACAAACGGTGATTTGTCGGTTAGTTATATAGGGTGAAACGGTGAAGGGTGAAGAGTTGGTAAAGATGAAACAAACAGGCACTATATTTAAAAAAAAATGCTAAAACAGATTTTTTTTTGGTAGATGACAGATTCTAAATCTAAACAAGATAGAAATCTGATCTAATAATGATTACATTATATTACTTATTATTTTATGATTATGATTAAATTAATATAATAACCGTGTTTCGATCATAGATATATATAAGCTGGTGTAATGATAAACAACATTCTTTTAACACTAATCATTTGCCTATTGTTATTATTACCTTACATTTCTATTGTTTTTTTAGGTTTCTTTAATTAAATCAGTTTTTTACACGACTGAATAGGAGTGTATAAAACTGAATTATTTATCTATTTATTTTTGTAGCTTATTTACATTTTATATAAGTAATATAGTTTTCATGTTATCCAACCAACTTGATTGTTGAAGTTTTTGAGCTCAGCACGGCTAGCATAGCGCGACTCGAGTGAGAAAGAGTCGCGTCAGTCGCGTCGCGTTCATACATTTATGTCGCATGCAGCCAATATCATTGCATGCAGCTAACACAACTGACATTAGAATTGACATAACTCGCGAACTAATGTCAGTCATATACTTTATCTCGATTTTTGTCGCTATGGTTAGCACAAGTTTACGAAAAGCTTCACGTGTCACTTTTTGATATTAAAAGACGACAGTTTGTCTTGGTGGGGTTACAGTACAGCACGCACGCGACATAATAAGATATTTTGCCAATTTTTTTCAGTAATTATTCTTTAGATACGAGAAACCTTGTCGAGTCGCTGTCTATGTCACCTCATAAGTTGTGCTAGCCATGCAGGGACATGTTTGAAATAGACAAAAAAAAACTTGTTAGGGGCCGTTCAAGTATTACGTAAGCACTACGGGGGGTGGGGGGGTCTTTGTTTTGCTTATTTTGGATGACATGGGGGGTAGGGGAGTTTAGATGATGATTACGTCATCGGTCGTTATTTACTTTTTACACGAATGGCAACCCTCACATTGTCTATGCTTGAAAACGAAACGCATTTTCGGGGATTCCCGCAAATAAATCTAATCTCTAACCTAAATCTATTTTCTTAATTTTAAAATTATAATTATAACATAAAAAAATACATTTATAATTGAAAAAATGTTTACCTACGTAAGCATGGGGGAGGGGGTAGGTAAAACGCTAGTTTTTTACATTCTCTTTGGGAGTAAGAGCTTTGCTGACAAGGGGGATGGGGGGTAAATAATTGTAATAAATCTGCTTACGTAATATTTGAACGGCCCCTTACCTACTTAGAATCGTTGTTTTTAGGGTTCCGTACCCAAAGGGTAAAAACGGGACCCTATTACTAAGACTCCGCTGTCCGTCTGTCTGTCTGTCTGTCTGTCACTAGGCTGTATCTCATGAACCGTGATAGCTAGAAAGTTGAAATTTTCACAGATGATGTATTTCTGTTGCCGCTATATTAACAAATACTGAAAACAGAATTAAATTAATATATAAGGGGGGCTCCCATACAACAAACGTGATTTTTTTTCCGTTTTTTGCTCGATATTAATAACGACAACAGATAGACAGTTGAAATTTTCACAGATAATGTATATTTGTTGCCGCTATAACAACAAATACTAAAAACAGAATAAAATTAATATTTAAGGGGGGCTCCCATACAACAAACGTAATTTTTTGCCGTATTTTGGTACGGAACCCTTCGTGCGCGAGTCCGACTCGCACTTGACATTAAATACGAAAAAGGCGTGTCAAGGAAATTAACACTTTTAACTGCCTTTTAAGCGTATGATGACAAGCAAGTTTTTATTCTGTTAAAATTTGTTAACAGCGCTTAGCACGTCAGATGACGATGACATTATTTTTAATTCAATTTTCTGAATGAATCAAATACTAATAGAAACTAATAGAGTTAGTGTAGTGAAGAATAAAAAACATTAACAGGGGGTCTATTACGAAAAGTTTAATGCGATACACGCAGCTGCGTCCGTGATATGATTGTTTCCTATTACAAATCACTTTCGTATGCGATATTGCAAAGTGATTGCGTGAGTTTGACAGTTTCTCTCTTACGTATCCGTCATCGTTTGTTTAGTAGTCTATGGACTACGATAGAAAAATTCAAAATGTTTGATAAAACTACAACCAAGGAACTGCGGACGACTATCGTGCGTGGCCAAGTGACAGTGTTACGTAATTGCGTACGTTATTTTCGTAATAGGCCCCCAGGCACCTTTATTCCGCAAGTGCTTAAATCTATTGCACATAATGTATCGAAAATTAACATGCTGAAGCTAAGGTTCTTCAGTTTCTTTGCAAACAAAAACCTCAGTAAAATATAGTTCGTTGTAGTAGTAGACAAAGGTGACTAAAGAGCCAATTTTTGCTCTTTTAAAACCAATAAAAACGTTTCCGTGCTTAATGTAATTTAAGTAATAAATAAATATTATGTTTTTATAAACTTTTAGATTTTATGCATTCACAATGCTATTTTTATATTAAAAATAGCATAAAGTATTAGAAAATTTCGCCAATCCTGCTAGCGACTCGGTAGCATAATTGGTTAGTGCATTGGGCCGGAATCCTAAGTCTGAGCTGCTACGGGTGAGTCGATTTTTTCTAATATTTTTCAATTATATTAATAATATTAATAAAAATTATGTATTTATAATAAATTAATAAAATAAATTTTATTTTTCAATAATACATGTAAGTAAAGAGTTTCACTTGGTTACGATTACGATAGAAACGTTTAAATAGGTAGGTACTTCTTTCAAAGAAAAAAATATTATTTACTTAAAATATATAGCTGAAATCAATAACGGTAATAAAATAATAATTTAATAGTTCGATTAAATGTCTTTTCAATTAATCTTCCTTTTTTGTCAAAGACGTGTGTTGTACTTGACTATCGGCCATTTTTAATGTCCCCACTGCTGGGGCACAGTCCTTCCTTATGGGTGGATATGAAGGATGGGCCATAACCCACCACGCGGGCCCAATGCGGATTGGTGGGTGTTAACGACTGCGAATGCACCCGGGACCAAAGGCCTAACGTGCCTTCTGAAGCACGGAGGAACTCGAGATAATAAATTTTTGGTCACCCATCCCTTGCGAAAGTTAAACTCCGC
This sequence comes from Agriphila geniculea, assembly GCA_943789525.1. NCBI lineage: Eukaryota > Metazoa > Arthropoda > Insecta > Lepidoptera > Crambidae > Agriphila > Agriphila geniculea. Next base: position 19,802,072 of record OX038883.1, on the reverse strand, counting down.
AATCGCTGGGCCAGGCGCTAAACCACAACGCTATTAAGCTCCTCCTCATGTTGTACTTAGTAAAATCAAAACTGCGAAAAATTATAGACAGCATCCAGTAATCGGCTCATTTTTTACACGACTGCCCAAAAAGGAGTGTATATGTGTTTAGGGTTCATGTATGTTTGCGGATATGTGAGTGTCTTTTTTCCACCATAACTTCTAAATGAACCTGAACTGATTTAGATATGTAGGGTATCGTTAGAATCCTTACAGCATTCCGAGTGACACTGGCTATATATTTTTTTTTTAATTCAATATGGCAACTGTACGACGCTACTTTCAAATGTGAAAGAACTTTTTTTTTTCTATTATTACAATATGGGCATCAAATGAAAGGCCTTGATAAGCACATCCCAAAACTATATCATTTGTCACTAAAATGTGAGAAATAAAAATAAATAAATTAAAAAATATTAAAAACACTGCCCTGCCAAAAACGTACTAAAAAGAAATAACAAGTGTCATTGCAGTCAGGGGAACTCCTTGATCAAAAGTTGTCCCATAAAATGGTCCCCCGACTGCAATGACACTTGTTATTTATCTTTTTAGTACGTTTTTGGCAGGGCAGTCGTGTCTTTACGCTACGTCCTACAGCGCCAAAATGGTGGAAATCAAATAGGCACAAAAACAGTTTGACATAAGCCTGTCCATGAGCGTACTTGTATAATGGACGTCAGTGGTGTAGTGGAATTGCACAACCTAATTCCGTCATCTCCCTTCTTTCATCGGATAACCAGACGTACGAATCAACGCCACCGTTTTTGGTGGATATTCCAAGCGTTTTGCTTCAATTGTTATCATCTGTACCGCTAGAGTGGGAACTCCTTGGCTGAGTCTGTTTCCCGATAGGTCCAATCTGAGGGCCAGTACCGGCGTTAGAGGGGGGCGAGCACGGGCGACCGCCCGGGGCGCCGCAGGCATCAAGATTACAAGATTAGTAGGTGAAACTGACTAAAAATGGCGCTGCGCGACCGTTTTTTACTGTAATAAGCAAAATAATAAGATTAGTAGACGAAACTGACTAAAAATCCTTCAATTAGCAAGTAAATAAGTATCTTCTAGGCAAGCGCGTTTCATCGTAGACCGCATCATCGCTTGTACAGATACTCCTAGCAGGTTTTAAATTGCAATTTCGGACCATTTTCATTGGAAAATGCTGATAAAATGATGATAACTACCTATATATAGGTAGTTGGTACCCTCAGATAAATAGTCCAATAAGTGTATTTAAATAATTTATATTCCGATTAATTTTCCAGTAAATCAGAAATTTTGCAACAGGGATCTCTTAATTTTTACACGACTGCCCAAAGCAAGAGTGTATATGTGTTCAGGGTTCATGTATGTGGGTATGTGAGTTTCTTTATTCCACCATAACTTCTAACTAAATGCCTGAACTGATTTGGGTAAATGGAGTATCGTTAGAATTCTTACAGCATCTGAGTGACACTGGCTATATTTTTTTTTAGAAAAAATCAATATGGCGACTGTACGACGCCATTTTAAATGTGAAAAAAAAATTTTTTTTTCTTCTATTATTACAATATGGGCATCAAATGAAAGGCCTTGATGAGCACATTCCAAAACTATATAATTTGTCACTAAAATATGTGAAATAAGAATAAATAAATTTAAAAAATATTAAAAACACGACTGCCCTGCGAAAAACGAACTAAAAAGTTAAACAACAAGTATCATTGCAGTCGGGGGACCTCTTTCATCAAAAATTGTTCCATAATAAGGTCCCCCCGACTGCAATGATACTTGTTGTTTAACTTTTTAGTTCGTTTTTCGCAGAGCAGTCGTGTTTTTAATATTTTTTAAATTTATTTATTTTAACAATTGCTAGTCACTTCGTGTGGTCAAGCAGCATGCACAAAGGTTTTCACGATGTCGCCAGTTCTGATATGTCCTGGGTTCGATTCCTTAATCAATTAAGAAAGCTAGTTTGTCTATGTTATCAGGTGTTAGCGGTACCACCTTTGTCTCTGATTCCCGTAACACAATTACTTCAGTTTAGCTACTTACTTTGGAATCAATATTTTTAGCGATTTTTTTCATTGTTTTTACACACATTGTGTTTTGTTAACTTTATACAACTTGTTACAAAAAAAGACCTTAAAGCCAAATATGGTAGATAAGAACCATCAAACTGATCAACTTTTACTTAGGGGACCAACTCTGAAATCGGAAAAAAAATCATTTTGATATTTTTATAAATTTTTGTATGAAACAGCAGATTTTTTTTCGCGATTTTAGAGTTGGTCCTATAGTAAAGGTTGTTCAATTTGATGGTCCCTTTCTAATGGTAGAAAGGGAGCCGTATATGGATACGGCTTTAAGGGTTTTTTGTAACAATAACATTGAATTCTAGCAACTCAACGCACTTTAGCTCTGGAGATAACTCCCACATGGAGTTATGAGTGTAATGAGTGTGATTACTAGAGATAATATAACCTTGATAACAACATGACATCATACACACACAAAATCATATTATAGCTCTTGTTATTGAACCTTCGTTAATACAAAGATTTTTTTCCAGTTTATTATTACCTACTTCCTTCTCTCTTTTTTAGGGTTCCGTACCAAAATGGTAAAAAGGAACCCTTATAATGTGACTCAGTCTGTCTGTCTGTCACAGCTGGATATCTCGAGAACTACTAATGGTGTCAACATGAAATTTGGAATAGTTTAAGATGACATTTGCCCAACTATTTTGCAAATAAGAAATAAAAAATATAAAAATATCTTTTTTACAACAGGGACTGAAAAGGGGTCTTAAAAATTTGAAGTAGGGCTACTAGGGCATGTGGGGTATCATATGAAAGAGCGTCATAATTTTTCTTTTTATTTTAGGCCGCATAGTTTTCAATTTATGATGAAAAATGTAAAAAATACTGTTACCCCCCTTATCTCCGAAGTTTGCAAAGAGAAAAAATCTGAAATAATTCTATGTGATAGCAGTTTATATAAAAATTACAGAAAAAATAAAACGATGTCTCAATATAGCACACTTTTTTAGAAATTATCAAATTTCTAAAAAAGTTAACATTAGTTCCACTATCGGTCAAGAGATGGCGCTGACCTAAAACTGCAATACTAATTTTATAATGCTACTCTGCAGTGTGGTTTGATGGTCAAAAAAATCAAAAAAATTAAAAAATGTTTATTTCGTAACAATAGAACTACAGACAACCGTGCGTGGAGATCCTCTTATACTTGTATTAAAAGATCTCGCTCCTTCTCAATGTTCTTACAAATAAATTTATGGTACAGAAATACAAATTGGTAAAAAAATAAAACAAAAGAAAAGATTTAGTGCTAGTAATTGACTGCGATGTGATGTGTGTGTGTATGTGTGTGTGTGTGTGTGTGCGTGCGTGTGTGTGTGCGCATGTGTGTGTGTGCGCGTGTGTTTTTTTTTTATTTATATATATATTGTCTTGCATTAACGATATTTTATTTTAATATACTTTCTATTTCCTCATAGTTTTTACCCTTTAGCCACTCAATGACAGCCATTTTACACTGCTTATTTGTTTTTGGGTATATATTTAAATGTTCATTCAAGAAATTATATACATAAAAAGACTGCGAGGCCTGTTGCCGTTTAGCGAACGCTGTTTCTACAGGAACTCTAGGAACTGCAGGTGCCTTCCTTCTCTTCTCTTCAGATTCAGGTTTGTAGACTAGAGACTTGTGCTGTTTAAGAACTAGATTAATAATATATAGCTTGCGGACTGTAAGAAGATCACAAAGAGAGTATAACTCATGTGTTGGGAACCTGTATGGTTTATAGTACATTACCTTTAGCACTGATCTCTGAGCTCTTTTTTTTTTTTTTTTTTTTGTCTTTATTTTTAAAGGAGCTTTTGTAATAAAGTTACATGTCCGCCCCATCGTAACTATAATTTCATGTGGGGATATGCACATAAATTAAACTAATTAACGTTAGTCGACCTCATCCTGATACTTTGTGCTGCGAACCTGTAAGTCAACACAGCTGCTTCAGACGTAGGGTCCGAAAGCGCACTCAGGAACACGCCAACATCAAACTGATTGACTTTCAACTTCGCGGCTAAGTCCTCACGTAACGTTCGATTCCTGGCACACTCCACTAGCAAATGTTGGACATCTTCTATTTTTTCACACAGGGTGCAATCAGGAGAGCTAACTTTTTTCATCAGATGTCCAAACTTGTTCAGTGGGACGTGTCCGGATCGCAGTCTATGAGCAATTACAATCAAAGTTCTACATAACTGAATATTGCTGAACCAAGGAATGTGTGGAGGCTCAGATTGCACCACTCTGTACCAGATACCAGAGGATTTAGATCTTTCATCGAAATCAGTTTTCCATTGAGTATGGCAGATTTTTTTGTATTTAGGAAGAAACTCTTCATAGCTTGGTGAAACCTGCAGCGGTTGTCCTTGTGCAGCACCATGTTTGGCTAATCTATCAGCTTCTTCATTGCCAGAAAGTCCGATGTGTGACGGTATCCACTGCAATATAAGCTCCTTCTTTCCCTGGTTCAGCAATTCAGCCTCCTGAAGAATAGCATACGCTGACGGAGTGCCTCTGTGGCCAGAAGCGCACCCAGCGATATGCTGTAACGCGCTCTTACTATCAGTCAGGATTACAACATTTTGGTATGACTGAGTTTTTATGTAATGAAGTGCTTCCAAAATAGCTACAAGCTCCAACATCATAATTGAGACTGAAGCTGAGACCTTAAAACTCTTTCCACTTTTACCGTAGGCATCGAAAAAGGCCGCTCCCGAGCCCTGAGCACACTTTGATCCATCAGTATATACTTTATGAAAATTCCAGTATTTATCTCCAATTTCCATGAGCTCTTTCTATATCCAAAAATTTTGTTTTTGTGGCTCCTCCCCATACGCTTATGCAATAAACCAAAACTGATTGTACTAACGACACATATATCTGTTTTAATAATTCGGGAGTTGTAAGATGTCTTAAGCATTTGAAAAACCAGATGAATTTTCTTAATCTTGTCATTAAAAGTTCTATATGCAAATGCCAGGACAATCGCTGGTCGATCAGAATACCGAGATACTTTGTACTACTTATTTGGTTTATTTGAGGACAGGAGCAGTTCGAGTTGTCTAATGTAGAGCAAGTATGAATTTTAATGTTGAGATTAGGTTGACTGTTATTATAATTTGTGAAACATATAAAGTTTGTCTTAGATGCATTGAGTGTTAATAGGTGTATTTCTAACCACTGCGCGACCTTGACTAATCCCATTTCAGCATTGTGTCGAACTTCTCCCCAATCCCGACCACAAAATACCAGAGCCGTGTCATCTGCATACGAAAATATATGTCCGTTTTGCAGAGACATGCTACAAAGGGTGTTAACATATATCAGGAATAGGGTTGGCCCTAAAACACTCCCTTGAGGAACTCCATAGGTGATGATAGAGTCTTGACTGCAATAATTTCCTATTTTTACCCGTTGCTTTCGATTTGTAAGGTAATTCTTAAACAACTCAAGCGGAATACCTCGTATACCAATTTGTTCAAGTTTCAGTAGTAGAGTGGGGAGACACAGAGACACTATCGAAAGCTTTTTTTTATATCAAGGAAAACAGTCAGACATTTGTTTCCTTTATCTACCTGTTCAATAATTATTGACGTCAGAGCTGTAACAGCATCCTCTGTGCAAAGTCCTCGTCTGAAACCGAATTGTGATTGTGAGAGTAAATTAAATTTATTTAGGTAAGCTATCAAACGGTTATTTAATAATTTTTCTAAGATTTTTGATATTGCAGGAAGGACGGAGATGGGTCTAAAGTTATTTGGATCGTCTCTATCACCACTCTTATACACTGGGCTAATAATTGCCAACTTAAGAGCATCCGGAAAACACCTTCTCTGAAGCAAAGATTCATTTATTTTGGTTGCACAGCACCACATCATAAGTGATACACTTATTTTGTCCATTATTATTTAATTTAATTTAATTTTACTTTATAATAAACCGGCTGCACAGCGCCGCCGTCGCAGGCGGCACTGGCAGGGTCGCCATGCAAGGAGGCGACCAGGAGACGTGAAATAAAAGTAAATGACTGCGATCAATGACTGTTTTTTGGTGCGCTGCATGCGCTTATATATTATGAGGAGAGATGAGTGTGTGTAAGTACATATTAATTAGTACACACACTACAATGTGTTATGAGTGGAACTAGTAGAGTGTTTGCCTGTTTCAGAAACTTCGTAGTAATATTGTCATATCCAGGGGCGCTCTCTGTTTTAAGATTCATCAGCACAGACATAACCTCTGTCTCATCAGTATCCAGTAAAACAAATGACGAGGCATGGGAAATTCCCGTTCTATGAGCTGAATCAGTGGGTGTTGTATTTTTTTGAGAGCTTTTTGAGATAATATCCTCCGCCAATGATTTTCGAATATCTGCGAAAAAGTTATTAACAACATTAACGGATTCTAGTGGAGTTGACTTGACATTTAACAGTTCCATATTTTTATCTTGTTTTTGTTTGTGCTGTGTAATATTATTGATTGTTTTCCAGAGTATCTTTGGGTTACTAGTGGCTTTCGCTATCTGCTCACGCTCATATTTTCGTTTTAGTTTTCTTATTAGTCCATTACAATAATTTCTATAGCGCTTGTACGTAATTCTCAAAATTTCATTCTCTTTGTCAGATCTGAGTTTCATTTGCATATTATTACTATTTTGGATGCATCGAAGTATACCTATTGTCATCCAAGGTTTTATAATTCGATTTGATTTTGGAACCAATTTAATAATAGTATTTTGTAATATACAATTTTGAATTTTGTTTATTAATAATTCAGCTAGAGTGTTAGGGTTAGTATAAGCAAGCAAATCTTATAAATTAGAATTTTTAAGAGAAATAATGGCGTTATCTATATTAAGTAATGTTTTGTATTTTTTACAAAATCCGACTCTACTTGATATATTACTTAATTTAAGAAAAATCATAGAATGATCTGTGATGGTTGTATTTATTACTACGATTGATGCATTCAGGTCGTTTATATCAATTTTCAGCATAAAGTGGTCGAGACAGTTGGCGCCTCTTGTAGGTATCGTGTGACCTGGTAGCAAGCCATGTATAGACAGCATATTTAGATAGCTAAGTCTATTTGCCCTTTCAGTGGAGGATTCATTTAGCTTATGTATGATATTTATGTTTATATCACCCGTCAAGACGATATATCGATGCTTTTTAATGGACTCTAAGTAAAAACTCAGCGAGTTAACAAAACTTTCAGCATTCGCATTTGAAGGAGAACGATAAATACCAATTATAATGCAGTTATTGGAAGTGATTTCCAAGCAAGATGCGTGTGACAATTGTATTTCCTTAACACTGACTGTGTGTTTATTATGAACATAAGCTATCACCCCATCAGCCTGATTAAGGTGATGCACTGTATTATATGAAGTATAATTATTCATAAGAGGTATGGGCTTGCCACTATCTAACCAGCACTCGCTAAGGACGATAAAATCGGGTAGTGAATTGAGTGCACTTAGATTTAAATGTCGTCCATGTTTTTAAAAACACTTCGAATTTTTTGAGATACAATAGTAATATCGGATATATTTATTGATGGTGCAATTATGATGGTACGGAACCCTCGGTGCGCCTGTCCGACTCGCTCTTGACCGGTTTTTTTAGAATTGCCACAGAATATACAGCCTTTCTATTGTGTAACTTCAAAATCTATCGCAATCGCTTTCAGGATGTAATCCATTGAAGTTTATTTTTGGCACAAATAAAAACTTACCAAAGAAATGCAGCAATGTGTCACATCCATCTGTCAAACGAAAGCGATTGTGATAGATTTTTAAAATTAGACAATAGGGAACATGCATAAATTTTTTTTTTGTATCAAAATCAAAAGTATAATGCGTGAGAAAATCAACAGTAATATTAAAACTTTTCTCTTGTGTTTTTTTATCGTGATATACTTGAAGTTAGCACGCAGCAGCACCCGCCGAAAACGCTCTATACAAAAAGGTCAACATTTGTGACGTCACTCATGTCACGTTTCAGTGCATTAGTATAGAGTTGGCCAAGAATTTTCAAATATCTCCCTAAATATTGCATTTAAGTACATATCTGTCATACAAAATAACGAAACGAAAAAAAAATCGTTATTTTCCCTTGTGTGATAAAATTAAAGTAATACATTTTATTTTTTATTTTTCTGTTCCATCATGTTTTTATACGTGTCCGCAGCGGCCAAGCTCAAATTTATCAAAATCGGTGACTTATGCATGTTCCCTATTAGCCCCCAGGTTTAAAAAACACCAACAATCTCGCAGGAGTACATTACTATATAAACATCATAAGCAACAACATTTGTTTGACTTTTCCGAAAACAGACAAAATAAATTACTTTCCATACAAATGTCCGAACAGTGAGTTTTGTATGAAAAGTCATTTTTTTGTCTGATTTAGGAAAAGTTGTAGAACAATTTGTTGTTGTTTATGATATTAGTAATCTACTCCTGCGAAGTTGTTGGTGTTTTATAAAATAACCCTGTTTAATAGTACTTACTGCTTTTGGGTTCAAATATAGACTGCCGTATTCGGAGAAGGACACGGTAAAAGCTTAAATAAATCATTTACAACAATCGTTTATGGTCCAGACAGTGCTGGATTAAGGCCTGGGCACACCGGCTGCGTAGACACGCGCGTAGTCACGCGCGTAGTGACGCGCAGCAAAGATACGTGCGTGTTCGGTGTGACGTCTAATAGGGAATGCCATTGAGTACAACGTCACGAGCTGCAATGCGTAGGGTTACGCATCAGTCTACGCATTACGCAAGCGTTGTGCCATGTCTCATAAAGTTTCATACATTACAACGTCATGGTACGTCTACGTGCACGCTTACGCATACGCTTACGCATCCGGTGTGTATCGCCTCTTAACCCTTAAACAAATTAAGCAATTGCTTAGGGCATCACGTCTGGGGGCACCATAATTGGCATCGAACAAAAACGATATTTTTTTGTAAGAAATAAAAATATTTTTTTTATTTCAAATTCATTTGTAAAACGACTTACTACAAGATTAGTGGATGAAACTGACAAAAAATCGCGCTGCGCGGCAGTTTTTTACTATTGACAACAGGCAAGACTAGTGGATAAAAATTGGTTTAAAATCGCGCTTCGCGGCCGTTTTTTTTATATATTATTATAGACGGTCATTTTTCTGAAAAATCTGGAATTTTGTGCATCCTAGACAGGCATCCTCCTTTCCGTAGATGGTAGCCCTATATAGGGGAGCCTACAGGCGTGGATTGCTTAGGGCACCAAGTAGCCTTAATCCGGCACTGGGTTCAGACATCTTTCCGAATGCGTCCGAATACTTCTCGATCTGTCGACCTAGTGTCAACAAGTTGTAGGTAAAGTTCACAAAATAGAAATTAAACATTGATTGCATTGGCAGGTTGCCCCAAATTTATTACATTTTGTCAGATTTTGTCGTTTTTACTGCTGTAGCACAACTCCGCCCACCAGGGTTGGTAGATCCAGATTTAGAAATTTCCCCATATTCAAAAATTGTTTTCCCCAAAATGATACGTTTGGCAGCTTTTTTCCCCATTTTTATTAAACAGGAAATAAAACGAATTGAAAGATATCAAACTAAGTTTATTAAGAAAATATAAGAAAATAAAGAAGTATCGGAAGTTCCAAACTGAATCATCTAAAATGTTTAGAACTTCCGAAACTTCATTTTCGCATAATATTGTCAGATAAACAATATCTGAGTTAAATTTATACTCCAACCAAAATTATTCATTGTATATTTTTCTCCCCAAACATTTCTCCAAAGATTTCATTTCCCCAAAATTTCGCCAAGCCCTTTATTTTTCCCCAAAAATGCGAAAAACCCCCAACCTACCAACCCTGCGGGGAACACCGCAGTAGGTTCCGCCATGAGTTCGATTAGCGAAACAAGAACAGCCTGTTCTACTGCATAGATTTTTCACGCGCGAATCCACCCGACCGGCTCCGACCGGCTCCGACCGTTGACACATGCAAAAGCAATGACGCGATACCGCTACGTAGATGTGATCCTCATATCGTCGTCGATAGAAGACATAGGTATCATAGCGGAACTATGGCGGAAATACCGCGGTGCCGCTGGTAGGGTTTCGCGGCGGAGATGTGCTATAGAGCGTTAAGTCTGTCATTCTCAGAGACATAGCGTACTTGCGGCCTGGCCACAGCGGCCAGGGGCCCTATTTTTGAATCGCTCGAAGTCGAGCGCTCGTTTCTACCGATTTTCGTTCGGCATCTCATTCATTTGAGTCATAAGTCGAACGAAAATCATTAGCGATTCAAAAATAGGGACTAGGTCGCGGGGGCCAGCGAGATCGGTACATTAGTATAAAATCACCGTAGAGCGCGCGCACCTGGCCGCCGCGGCCAGCGGCCACACCGGCACGGGCACGAGTTTGAAGCGAATTTACCGTACGTACGTACGTACCTGCTAACAATTCGAACTTCGATAAGTCTGCCGAGCTTCAACTTAAAACATAAATCGAAATAAGGAATTTCGTATTGTACTATTTCCCGAAGTTATTTGGAAGATATCGATGTTCTTGTGACATCATGAATTGGGGTTTCGACATTTTGGCCTGATTGAGGCTCGATTTATCTGTTTTAATTTAAAGCCGGGCAGACTTCTCGAACTTCGATGCGTTAGCCGGTACGGCCCCTGGTCGCGCGACCTGGGGCCCTATTTTGAATCGCTCGACTGGCATCGAGCGCTCTTTTCGAGTGATTTTCGTTCGACATATGACTTATCTCGAACATTTGAGTCATATGTCGAACGAAAATCAGTAGAGCGCTCGACTGGAGTCGAGTGATTCAAAAATAGGGCCCCTGGCCGCGCAGCCAGGCCGCAAGTGCGCTGTCTCTAAGCCTCACATATACCCCCACTGTACAAGCACATTTTCATTCAATTAATATTATGATGTTATGTTGGAATTATTTATCAAAGATTAGAGATATTATAAAAAGCGTCTTATCACATTATTGATTAACTGATTTGAAGCCAAGGCACTAAAGTGATTATTACGGATATAGTGAAGGATTATCTAACAGATATTATCTATCGGATAAAACTATAATACCATAACTACCTATGTATAGTTCAGGAATATTTAATAAGTTCTATGTTACTGCTTATTCATACTAATATTTAAAAGTGAGCAGTAAGTAAGCCTGTCTTTTTGTTATTACTTATACCCTTTCAGAATAAACAACTAAACCATTTTTCATTCATTTAAATATCTTGATAGATTTAACCATGGTGAAATACAACCAAACATAGACCATACATACCTTCTGACGCCATTATGGGTATCGAAGGGAGTTCAGAATTCAGATCTCTATATGAACTTGCATTCCCGCAAGTTTGTATTGAAATCTGAAACAAAATCCAGTCAAATAATGTTGCAGGCGAATGTTATTAGACGTTAAAACAATATGGCAATAAAATAAAAAAGCACATACCTAAATCGAAATTTCCTTAGATATTAGGGGTTTCTTCTTTTGTATGGAGCTTTAAAGAATTTGCATTTTCCATATTGACATTGTCTTAATTTATTTAATAACCATGAGCGCTAATATTTTAAAACTTGTATACACAAAAGTTTACTAATGCTACATGTATTAAGTAAAAAGAAAAATAGTATCCCACCAAAATCATTTCATGAATAATGTTGCCAAGACCTCGAACTGTCAAAAAGTTATCAGACCTCATGTAGAGCCAAGCTTCTAACTCAACGCGCCCTAACTCTGCAAGCCCTAACTTCTAAAACTCTACACCTTAGTCAAAATATGTGGCTTGGCCATTTCGCTACATGGAAACGTTTCTAATAAACAATAGTTCTTGTAATAACGAAACGTCCAAGCCACATATTTTGACTAAGGTGTAGAGTTTTTGAAGTTAGGGCTTGCAGAGTTAGGGCGCGTAGAGTTAGAAGCTTGGCTCTACATGAGGTCTGATAACTTTTTGACAGTTCGAGGTCTTGGCAACATTATTCATGAAATGATTTTGGTGGGATTTCACTTCTTTTTGTAAGTAACTACCTATCCATAAACCGATAAAGCAAGGTGGGGTCAGAATTGTGGTCTACAATCGTGTGAAAAATAGTATGGGCTAAGTTACAACGAATAAAGTGGTTATTTCTGCTGACGAAAAAGAATGAAATTGCAGATTTTCTCACACACAGAGGCTCTCATAGCTTCTATGATATCAAAGATCCTTCAGTTACTTGTTATTATGTCGAATTATGATCATAACAGGGCCAACATCAGCAATAATTGTTTTATTCCTGAACCTTAAAAAGTATCTTTAAAGTTACTCCTTTTTAGGGTTCCGTACCAAAATGGTAAAAAGGAACCCTTATGGTGTGACTCAGTCTGTATGTCACAGCTGGATATCTCGGGAACTACTAATGGTATCAACTTGAAATTTACAATAGTTTAAGGTGACATTTGCCCACCTATTTTGCAAATAAGAAATAATAAAAAAATATCTTTTTTACAACAGGGACTGAAAAGGGGTCTTAAAAACTTGAAGTGGAACTACTAGGGCATGTGGGGTATCATATAAAAGAGCGCCGTTCGCACGTTTTAAATCATTTTTTCTTTTTGTTTTAGGCCACATAGTTTTCGACTTATGGTAAAAAATGATAAAAAAAATACCGTTCCCCCCCTTATCTCCAAAGTTTGCAAAGAGAAAAATCTGGAATAATTCTATGTGATAGCAGTTTATATAGAGATTACAGGAAAAATAAAACGATGTCTCAATATAGCATACTTTTTTAGAAATTATCAAATTTCTTAAAAAGTTAACATTAGTTCCACTATCGGTCAAGAGACGGCGCTGACCTAAAACTGCAATACTAATTTTATTATTCTACTCTGCAGTGTAGTTTGATGGTGCAATTATGATGGTACGGAACCATCGGTGCGCGAGTCCGACTCGCTCTTGACCGGTTTTATTTCGTTAGCAGAAATTACCACTTAATTCGTTGTAACTTAGCCGATACTATTTTTCTTTTTACTCAATACATGTAGCATTAGTTAGCGGAGTGTTTAAACTTTTGTACATAAAAGTTTTAAAATAGAAATGTAAAATAAAACATAGACGTATATATGTTTTATGTGCATGGCCTAGTTTATGACATAGATTGTTATCCCAAATAGAGTTCGTTCTGTATAAACTCAATATACTTAGAAAGAAATTATTTACTTATCAGTGAATGCTTCAAAACTTAGTAATATGCCGTTATCAGGTTTTCATTTGGAATTAATATTTCTGGAACGTTCATAAAGATAATTGATTGTTAATGATAAAAATTAAATCACAGCCGGCAACAAGTATATATTTTTGATTCATTATTAAAGAAATAAATATTAAACAGAGATTCCAATTCCGAAGTAAGCAGATGAAGCATTTGTGTATATTATACAGGGTAATTTTGTACCATCAAAATTTTAAGGATGTGTTCAGTCCATGAAACTGAACTACTTTCTAAAACACTGCCAAATATATAAAAAAAATATCGACTATACATACAATACAAATCAAAGAGATCACGTGATACGTTTAGTATGGGATGACCAAAATTTTATGGCAAAATTCGACACATGTTTCTTGGAGAAAGTTGTTTAGTTTAATGGACTAAACACATCCTTAAAATTTGGATGGTGAATATATAAAGATCCTGTATATTATTCTGGAAATCAGAAACAACGATGGTAATAAAACCCACACCTACGACATTAAAGAAAAGTTAGTTTTCTAAATTGACTCAGCCATGGGTCGAACCTGGGACCCTAGGGAACCTGAAACATGACACCATGAAAACCAGTCTAACAACCACTCGGCCACAAAGGTTGTTAAAACGGTGGTTTGTTTCAGCTTCACGTAGAAATCTCAGATTAGAGAATAATAATTTGTTCTCTATCAAGAATCTCTTGTATATCAAATCGCAATCTAGAGATTTTTTTATGAACAACGGGATCTCAGACCAAATAAAAAAGTAAAGACGGAGTCTTCCGACAAATCGGTGAGGCCAGTAAAACTACGCCTTGGCTGTGTACATACACAGTTTACCCACACATATGTAACGAAACTACGCCTTGGCTTTCGTTCGTCATTGGGTGTTCCATGTTGAACCCTGCCGCCCGGCCCTCGCCCGCCCCCTAGTACGCACACATGTACCATCAAAAACCGGCTTCACTTAGTTGTTCGCAACCACTGCGCAACGCTCCATCTTCCTTTTTTATTTAATCTGAGAACGGGATAATGTTTGGTTTTCACCTCACCGGATGTTAAGTGACGATAAGGCCAAAGGTGGAAGCGCAATCCCCGGAATCCTCACCACTGAGAAACTGGCTATCTTACCTCTAACTGCCGGAACACAACATGTTTGTAATTGTTGTAATGGCGTCTGACTAAGGTAATATGGTGGTAGCTAGCCAGGCGGACTTGAAATAAGTCCTAGCACCAACCAAACCGAGTACAAATGTACCCCCCTCCCCTCCTGGGAATCGAACCCGGGATCGCCTAAGGATCTCCACGACCGACGATCTGCACTACGCTGCTCGCATCCAGTGGCTTCACCAGACCGTCTCGGTCCTTATCGAAGGCTACTCTACTTTAACCTATTTCCATAGATCCTTATACATGCCAAAACCGATCTATATGGCATTAGCGAATGCGTGCACCGATAAAACAAATGATAAGATCTCACATATATAAAATGATACTAACTTGATAATTCCTCACTTGATTAGTTAGGCTAATGTATTGTGGTTGGTGTTTACAAATGATCTCATAATATTCAAAATGTTCATTATAGTGTTAAGTCTTTTTGGACTGTTTCAATGTGGTGTGGGAGAACTTATACAAATTGGACAATGTAACCCGAATATACAGCTTGTACCTAATTTCAATTATGCAAATGTAAGTCAGTGTTTTTTTATTATTTTATACATGTGCTCAATACTTAAGTGATCATATCAAAAAGGGCTACCTAGTCTTTTTCATTTAATTCGGTCGTCAAGTTTTAATATTTTTCTAATAAGTTAATATTAAAGAGGATGAGAAAAATATTAATTGTAGGTACAGTCCAGAACACCTAGTGAATTTATTCAAGTTTTGAGGTGCGGGATTTATTGGAAAAGCAAGTCAATTGCACGGCCTTAAGATTTTGGTTAATTTGCAGTAGACTACATTTTTAACCTCTAGGGAGGGGGGCAGCTGCCCCCCCTTCCCACCCTTGGCGACGCCCTTGCTGATACTTGTACTTTTTTCGATGCCTGAGTGACTATTAACAGTGCATGCCACTATTACACACAATATGTGTAATAGCTGTGGAGGTTTATAATAGGCTTTTAGTTTTTATCTAACTTTACTAAATAAAATCAATAAAATAAAATTACAGGCGAGCGCAGAATGTAAGCATTTACATTGTTAAGGATGGTTTGGGTCATTCGAGGCGATGTAAGTTGCTTGCCGCACATGGCTTGTATTGTATACTGATTTATTTACTCAAGAAATACAAGAAAATAAAATGTTCTTAGTAAAATAGTATTTAATGGGGTTGGCAACGCAAAACTAATTGTAGATGTCGTGGCGTACGCTTGCTCCTTAGACAGTAGACATTCAAAACAAATCTATGGGAAAATAAGTATTTATTTTGTGGTTTTTTTTACCGAAAAAAACCCATTGACCCTAAATAGATATAAAAGACTATTCTACAATGCAAATGCCGGAATTGAAAGCCAAATTGAGACGTTTTTATTTTTACAGAATTTATATTTTTTTTATATATCCAGATTTATCGGATTAAAGCTAATAAACTTTTTTTTTTTTAGTAAAAGTCCTTTGTTTTCATTGCTTTTGTGGAACAAGCGTACGCAGCGCCATTTTGACAGTTGCCTTCCCCATGTGGCCATAAATAATGCTATCTATTGCTAGCTGAAGAGTTCTATCGTTTTGAATTTGGAATACTACTTCCAGTATTGAAATTCATTTCCGAAATTAATTTAAATTTAGAACATGTTGAACCAGACCATCACGTAAATTTTAAACCTCCCGCATTCTTTGTTCAAATGCAATGATAATATTTCATAGCATAAGATAAGTGAGAAGAAGTGAAATTGTAGTTGATATTCATATTACCCAATAAAAAGGGAATGGTACCTATTTAGTTTATACCACTTTTCGTAACTACCCCAAAATGTGTTTGTCAGTTTCTTTTATTCTTTTTTAATCCATGACGGGATAGTGCATGGCCTTCACTTCATCTGATGTTAAGTGACGATAAGGCCGGAGCCGAAGCATACTACACCCAGAATCCTCACCACTGAGGAACTGGCTATCTTACCTCTAACTGCCGGAACACAATAATGTTTTAATTGTTTTTCTTCTTCTTCTTTATTCTTCTCTCTTCTTTGCCTAAATCATCCTCATTACCAACCTCTTTAATGAAGTCTGACGTTTAGGCTTTCCATATAAATGCCTTATGCCTTGCCTTAATGCCTTAATACGAGCCCTATGTGATGGTGATAAAATAAACGTGGCCATGCCCAACGGCTTAACATGACCTTCGAAACGCGGAGGTGAAAGAAGAGATCAAGATAATAAAATTTTGGTCACCCATTCCGTAATTAACCGGCCCTTGCAAAATTTACTTTGCAGCGATACAATTTCATATATATATATATATATATATATATATATATAATAAAATTAAGCAACGATTTCACATAGTATAACATGATTTATTGGTCCCAAAAAATAAAGTAGATAGTAGACTATATGTGATTGACAGAAACAAGAATACTAAAACTTTTCTCCATAGAAAAACATCGTAAAGTGAGTGACCTCCTATTTTATTATTTTTCAATGCTATGCCAACCATTTAATAAACCCATAATCTTGGAACTATAATAAAAAAAAACCTTAACTAGCTCTAGTAGAGTTTTGTGATTACTGTTTTCTAAAATAAAAAAAATAAAAAATTAATAAAAAATATTAAAAAACACGACTGCCCGGCCAAAAGCGAACTAAAAAGTTAAATAACAAGCCATTGCAGTCGGGGGAGCTCTTTGATTAAAAATTGTTCCACAAAACGGTCCCCCGACTGCAATGGCACTTGTTATTTAACTTTTTAGTTCGCTTTTGGCCGGGCAGTCGGGTTTTTAATATTTTTTTAAATTTATTTATTTTTATTTTACACATTTTAGTGACAAAGTATATAGTTTTGGATTGTGCTCATTAAGGCCTTTCATTTGATGCCCATATTGTAATAATTGAAGAAAAAAAAATTCACTTTTGAAAGTGGCGTCGTACAGTCGCCATATTGACTTTTCTCAAAAACACTATACCCAGTGTTACTCGGAATGATGTTAGGATTCTAACGATACCCAAATACATCCAAATCTCTTAAGCTATTTGGAAGTTATGGTGGAATAAAGAAACTCACATACCCACAAACATACATGAAGCCTGAACACATATACACTCCTTTTTGGGCAGTCGTGTAAAAAATAGTTTATTAGTAATCAATTTAAAACGACAATGTTTTGAATTATTTCGATGATATCAACTATGATTTCTTGCAGCATTTTAATGCGTTAACTCACCCATTGAACCATAGTAAGTTAGTAAATAATATAAAATTATATATAAGCAGTTATTAATTAAATCGGGCTCAGTTAGTCGTCTATCTATGTAATAAAAGGCAAAGATAGTAAGATATGATGACCAAGCTAATGAGAATTCCGCCCTATCAAAACTGATAAAGGTGATCGGATGATATGAAAACACTTATCACTATAAAGATACAATACACTGAACATATTTCCCGGTTTTACCAAATATTATTATAAATACCTTTTGGTTGAAATAGAGAAGTAAAGCATGCTTAGATTAGGTTGAGAAAAAACATAAGTTAGAAGTTACCAAGATGGCTTAGACCGTTAGACCGCCAGCCGAGGGGCTCATTTTCAATCTACCGCGTATTGGGACGACTACATTGGCAAGATAGCTATTAGCTTGGCGTTATCAAATATCGTCGTTTGGGTTGCGAAGTAAGAAGATTTTGGTAGATATGCCACCCGGAACATGGCCGTGCGACTTGCACGTGTGTGTTACCAGGGAATTGCATACAAAAGATAAATTCCCAAAATGTATGGACATATACATTGAGAACATTAATTATGTCCAAATATTTAGGAAAATTCAAACTCATGCATGAAGCTGAAATGAGAATGTGTGATATTACGCGAAAGGACAAAATCAGTTATGAGTATATAAGAGTATGTTTAAAAGTGGCGCCAGTAACGGAAAAGTTAAGGGGAAATCGATTGTCATGGTAATGGACATAGTGATGCGGTGTAATTTTGAGAGGTTTTAAGTATGAATGTGGAGGCGTGGAGGGATATACAGGTAGAGGAAAAACGATGGATGGACTGTATAAAAGAGGATATGGCTAGAAAGGAAGTTACCTCTGAGATGACGAGTGATATAGATGTATGGACGAAAGCGTTGACCCCATATAAATTGGGAAGAGGGCAGGTGCATAGATACATTATTATACTAGTGCAGGAGAATGATGATTTAAGAACATTAAAAAAGTAACCAATATTGAATTGAGCGGGCAAAATAATAATATATGGATATAGCCACATGATTTTAGTTTATTACACCTATAAGAACGTTCACTTTGTTGTCACTTATTTGAACTCTATGGTTGTTCCAATATTTTTAATCACCTTGGTGTTTCTAGTGTCTATATTTATGTTTATGTGACAGTGTGTGTTACACTCTTGCATAATGCTCCTGTGCTACTCAACACGTATCGTAGATACGTAGGAAGTACATATTTAGTGCGGCATTATCAAAGAGTATGACTAACAAACTCCTGTTTAAACATTATCATATGAACTTGTTAGGATTCTTATTCCACACCTTTTGTTCATACCAGATATTAGGTATTCACTTGACATCAATTTTGTTCGGCTCTATATTATTTTTACTTTTAATTTATTAACTTCGTTTAAGTAAACCTATGTCGATTAATTATTTAATTACTTAAATATTCTCAAACCAAATCATGTTTTGTTATATGTTTCTGCTTGTATAACATGACAATTACTTTAATAAAATTGAAAACAATCACGACTGTCTTGATAAAAATATGATTAAAGGTCTTACAGCGAATATTTTTTATCACAAATTGATAGAACGATTAAGCTATCAATAAGGAAATCTTACGAAAAGCCTTGGTTTTAAATTATTCTTGTACCTAATATTATATTATAACAACACTACCCCCTTAGCATGACCACCGAAACACGACATCACGTGATATAGCGTTATCGACACTCAACTATAAAAATTCATTGTCTTTTGATAGTTAAACGTGATGATTTGCTATAATCATATCGCGTTACGGAGGTCATGGGCTGGTTTTCTAACTACCTATTATCAGAAAGCTTAAGGCAGGACCCACGGTTTGTTATAGATTTCCAGGCAGTCTATTTTTACTAAAAATAGATCATATTATAAAAAAAAACTCACTAGATCCATTGTGGATCTGGCCAATAAATCTTCTGAGAATGAAGGATTTATTATATATATGTTACGGCTAATACCCGAAGTGCGGCTAAACCTAGTTTTAGCCGGCTAAAACTTAGGTGTAGCCGATAGCTGTTGACTAAAACTAGGTGAACCGATCTGCTTTACGCCTGTAGGTCCCGAATATAGGTTAGATATTTAAGGCGAGCGCGAAGCGAAGCGTAGCGAGAGCCTTAAATTTCGAGGTTATTTTTTTAACAGACAACAGAAATAACTTTTTTAATACCCCATGCTACACCTAGTTTTAGCCGGCTACACCTAATTATTAGTCACGAGCAAATCGGCTACACCTAGTTTTAGCCAACAGCTATCGGCTACACCTAGTTTTAGCCGGCTAAAACTAGGTTTAGCTGCACTTCGGGTATTAGCCGTAACATATAGACAAAATTTTATATTTAAACAAAATTATCTTTTTATCCCCTTTGCGGTAAAGACCTCGGGCGTGTGGAGATCAGAGGCGATAGCCTTTATTAGAGAATTAGGAAATAGGTTAGTTCAACGTGGACACGATCACCGCAGCGGGTCATACCTGGTTCAATCAAAGGCTTTTCCTGGCAATACAGCGCGGTAACGCAGCCGGTATCATGTAAACCTTTGAACCAGAGATGTCACGCGGCGGCCTTTTCGACTAAGTTTTATTTTTATGATTATTATTTCCAAATTGTTTTTGTGAATATTTAATAAATTAAATTATTTAGTTTTATGGACTACAAGACTAATCAAAACATTTAAAAGGTGCTATTCTATTTCACAGATCGTAGGGACCTTGTATGAACTCCGAACCACCGAGACGAGCAGAGAGTGCTCAACATATCAATTTAATGATGATTTAAGTGTGAATCGTTATGGCGTGAACGAAAACTTCGAGGAAACAGTTAACGGCACTGCAGCTGTACAAAGTGGAACCGCCCAACTCACTATAGACTGGACTTCTTCAAATCAACGTAAGTATTTTTGATCTTTGAAGACGGATACAGATAAATTGACAATGGCATTGGAAGGAAAACAGGCCACGCACCTTGGATTGTTGGATTTTAACTCACAAATTTATTTTTATTTATTTTTCGTAAGTTTTGAAAAGGGCACAAGTCACTGCGACTTTCAATTGATGGTTTTTATATAATAAGAGCTATTTTAGAAACTTTAAACTATACTTTAGAACGTGAGATATTTAGGGCTATCTTACTGTAAAAAAAGATAGCATTGCCCAGTACAAAAAGTTAACAACAAAAGGTTTTTTCTCCTTCCTGAAATTTTTGATTTGTATACTTGCGCCCTTTTCAAAACTATCGATTCAAGTATGTGTATCGTTTTAAAATCCTATCTTCACATATATGATCTCTGCACTTTTTTGTACCTTATGTTGACGTTGTATTGTACCTTAGTTGGTTCCGAAATCTTAAGAGTCCTACATCACAAGAAAGTTTAAAATTCACACGAGTGAGCAGCAGCCGAAAATATGGGCCGTCTGTGGTCATAACCAACCCTTACAAAAGCAATTTAACTCAATTGCTTGCAAACCCATTGGCAAGACGATGTGTTTCAGCTACGATTTCGTTCAGCGGTTATTTTGATCAAAATTTATACTACCAATATTATTTCTTTTAGCAAACGTCACTAACCTATCCTTTGTTTTAGCTCTGGACTTCTGGGTGCTTCTGGGTGGTGCATCTAATGATGATTTCGTGGTCACCTACAGATGTGTCAATAGGTCCCCTACCCAAAGGGCTAGTAAGTGGTCAAGTTTGTCAGTCAATTTGAGTAGAAAAATACCTTTATCAGTACACAGTGATGTTATTATCCGATAATTATTATAGAAGCTACGTGCGTCCGTTAAAGAAAAACAGGATCAAAATATGAATTGTTCGATCGTTGTGTTCATTAAACAAACTAGATTTTCGATATGCTCCTATTGTTTCTATTTTTATAAAAGACTAGCTTCCGCCCGCGACATCGTCTGCGTGGAAAGGTTTTTTGCTATCCCTCGGGAACAATCCTTTTTTTCGGGATGAAAGGTATCCTATGTCCTTTTCTGTATCCCTGACAACGTGTATACAAAATTTCATGATGATCGGTTCAGTAGTTAAGACGTGAAGGCGTAACAAACAAACAAACGGACTTTCGCATTTATAATATTAGTAAGGATTTGTAAAAGTTTGATGAGTATGTTTATACAAATAAAGCTTTTTGTTTGAGTGTAAGTAATAAAAGTTATCTTTTTCAGTTTCATTATGGCTGTTAAGTAGAACTGAAAGTATATCGAATCTAGCGCTGTCTTTCGTAAATACCCAACTTAACAATCTGTTGAATATCCAAGTTGACGATTTACGAGTTGTCAGTCGTACTAGTGCCGCATGCTACGCTCTTCCCATCATAACACCAGGAAACCCAATCATATTACCTGGAACATGCAATGAAAATATCCCTGTGGTACAGAACTTCAATGTTGCTGCAGTAAGTGGAATATTATTAATTGTCAACATATTAGCCATAAGACTATAAGACTGCTGGGTATAAGCCACCCCCATGGTTCTCCATTCGATCATCGGTCATGCGCCCAATGGTTTGTTTACATTATTATGAGAACACGCACGTGTGCTGTAGAACAAAAATTAATTGAACAATGATCGTTAGTTCTCCAGTTCATTTTTGTATTCTAGGTATAAAGTTTAAAAGATCTAAAAACGACATCGTTGAGAGATGTTTCCCTGATAGGTAGTTATTTGTTTTTGGAAGCCACTGATAAACCCCTGCATATAATGGAATGGTTGCAGTCTCCCTACTGAAGCGCTCATGACGGAACTTGACAGACTAATCGTACTCGATCATGTTTGTTAAGTAACGGGCAATGATGGGTGACCGTTAAAGTGGCATTACAACTGAGCACTTCCGTGCTTCGGAGAGCACGTTAAACCGTCGGTCCCGGCTGTTGTCATCTGATAACAGTCCTTAAGCTAAGTTAGAGGCCCTACATAACAGGCGGCTTGATAAACTCTAACACCAGAGGTGGCTACTATTCCTCATTCGATAAGAAGAAGAAGTATCCCTACTCACCGGTAATCCTTTCTTTCAGTTTACTGGTCTATGGCACGAAGTTTCCAGTTACTATTCAGAAAATTCAGGAAACCAATGCACTAGGGCCGAGTACACCCTTGACGGCAACGTCGTAAATGTGGTCAATAGTCAAGTCCTCGGCCAGACCCTCGCCACCATCACTGGCACAGCCATAGTGGCCAGCACCGATGGTAGCGCCAGGCTTAAGGTTTCACTACTCGTTGGAAATGGTGAATATAGTTTTTCCATCATAACATGTGATAAATGTGTAACCGGATTGAATAACAATCTTACGTATACTAAAACTAGCCGTTCCGAAATTTGGGATTCAGCTACCCATGGAAATTTTCGAAAATCATTTCTTTAAGCTCGCCTATAATAAAGAAGAAAATAATCCTTGTACAAAATATAGGCTGTGCACTATGCGACCGAAGGGGCGCTGATATGTTCTCAGTCAAAGTCAGTTTATACTTTGATATTATTAGAAGTATAAAAATACATAGATTCTAAACGCGAAAGTAACTCTACATTATTGTGTGGTCTGTCGGAGCTAAAAATGCTGGCATTTAGTTATGCAGCACAAAGCGACTGAACACTGGTTGCATAATAGCGGCCATTTCAATTTCGTAAAAACACTTTGAGGGAAATATAGATTTTGCCGTTTTAATATTATTTATTTTTATTTATTTTACTTTAACCAACCACAGCTGCACCAAGAAAACCAACAGCGTATTAACAAAACTACTTAACATTAGGTATATGTTAGTTAGTATAGCCAATAATAGGTTTCCCTTAAGTATATAACAGTAATACTTTATGTCGTATTTTTTTTTTTAATTTTTACAGATATTGTCGAGCAAGATTTGTGGGTTCTCGCTACTGACTATGACAACTATGCTATTTCATATACTTGTATCAATAATCCCGATGGCACATCGCGAGGTAAGTTCAAATATTTCATTACTAAAATAGTGTTTTTCATTCCAAAAAATACTTAGGTATTTCTTCTTCCCACGGCTCTTGGATATCTAAATCTCCAAACGTCTCTGAGGTTTATTAAATTGACCGCTTCTGTTCGATACTGAGGGAGGTCCCGTGTTTGATTAATTTCCAGGGGGCAGTATATTAATGTGTACTGGATTTGGTTGGTAAGGCTTGATTTCCGCTCGGTATCATCTATCATTTTACCTTAATAAGTAGCATGGATATAATGTATTCCGGCAAGAAGTTAAATATCTAGTCAACAATGATTAAGGATTTCGGGTGAAATGCGCTTGAATATAGTCATAGCCATGCTGTTTATTGCTTCAGATTGGTATATATTGATCTTGTCTGTTATTCCGCCTTATTGTAACTTAACCAAGTTCTACGTTGTGGAAAGAAAGAAATAGAAAGAAGAAAATAGTTGCCTTAATATTGTTTCATTTTGTTTCAGTATTCAGTTGGATTCTAAGCAGAAGGCGTCAACTATCTGAAACCGCCCAACAAGCGGTTAACCAGGTTATCGCCTCGGAGGTAGTACTAAACAGTCAGTACTACCAACCAGCTGATCAATCGGATGAAGGCTGCTTTTATTTACCCGATGTGAACCCTGGTACTCCAGTAGTTTTCCGTGGATCATGCGACTCCAGCATATCAACCGTTCAAAATTTTGATGCCGTGGCCGTAAGTCTACAGAAAGCATTAATTACTAGAAGTGACGCCGATGGTAGATTCCGTTAAGATTTTTTTTTCTTGTTTTTATCATTTAAGGGAATGTAGAAAAACAAATGGCTTTGATCGAAGCCTGTTTTCGATACCGAATCAGCATTGATTGCTATTCTTAACATTTTATGAAAAATATAATATCGAAATCAAAGACCGTTGCTAATTGTTCTATGTCTAATTTGCAAATATTTATCTTTCCAGTATATGGGTACATGGCACGATATCCAATCCTATCCATCAGTCTTTCAAACTGGCACCTGCAGAAATGCTAATTATGAACTCACAGATGTAGTAGATGTTCTGAACACACAAGTTATTAACCAAGCTCTCGATACGATGAGGGGCGTTGCTGTTCCAGTCTCGACAGACGGATCCGCCAAACTGGAAGTGTCATTCCCAATAGCTGGAACAAACCGTAAGATCTTATAAATATCACAAGACATTAGACTTCCTGGACGCCGCAGGGCTAAAAGAGCTACTATAATTTACTGAGGCGAGTCAGTCATCAGATCTTTTTGGTCGCTCTGTCAGAGCTGCAAAGCCCATACAATTCAAATAATAATATAAATAGACATATTTCTTAGTATGATGTTAGGTAGACAGACAGACTTGATTATTTCTCTTGTTGCCATAAAAATAGCATTTTTGTATTTTCGACTTCAAAGTCAAGTTGGTTTTTAAAGTAAAACTTTTCTAGGTGATTTTCTTTTCTAAGATGTATTTTCTTTTTTAGTGACCACTACTACTGACTACTGGGTTTTGGCTACTGATTACACCTCTTACGCTCTTGTTTACTCTTGCGTGGAAATACCAGCCCGGGAGGAAAAACAAGGTACTGTCATCAGCTCTTCAATATGTTTTTCATATTTATTTGCTTCTAACTGTTAAAGGCGTCGTATTTCTCTGTGATAATAAGTAGGTATAACTTTTTCTGATCAAAAAACAACAATGACTTAGGTAGTCGTAGCATTATAAACGACGAAATATAATAATTTAATTATTCCTAAAGTTTGGGCGTGGAAGCTGAGCCGAACGAAGCAGTTGTCTCAATTCGCGGAGACGAATATCAACAATGCGATAGCCGAGGTCCCAGTTTTGGACCAACGTTATTTCGAGACTGTGGACCAGAGCTCGGCAGGTTGCTTCTACTTCCCTGAACCAGAACCTGGAAAAACGGTCATCTTCCCTGGACAGTGTGACGAGACCATTAACGTTGTGCAAAATTTCAATCTTAATCAGGTGAGGCGACAGATTCATTGCTATGACATTGCAAGTTTTAAGTTTTGTATTCACTAGCTAGGCAGTAATAGGGACTAATCTGAGCAGTTCCAAAAATATCATATTGGACAGCGCCGCTACTATATCTGGAGACTTATCCAACGCTTGTTTTTTGCTTATAGAATTTTCATTGCGTTTCTTAAATTCTAATTTTAACTCCACTAAGATAAATTTATCATTCATTTTAATAATGAACACCCCTTGATATAGAAATGATTAACTTATAATAAAATCCCCCAGTTCGCAGGCGTTTGGAATGAAATTCAAGCTTACCCGAAAGAACAACAGCAGGGGCAATGTGTCAGTCATGAATACACCCTCAATGCAGGCAACTCGTTGGATCTGCAATCTTCGCAGGTCACAGATCAATTCCTCGAAATCACTAACGGGACCCTGAGCTTCGCTTCTGCCACCGACACTTCTGCAAGACTTAACATTATACTAGATTCAGGTTTGACAATTTATAATCCTAGGTATTTAGTTTTTTTTTATTATTTATTTATTTAACTTTACAAAAACAATAACTTTTCATCTTAACAAACCAAAAACCACGGGGGTTTGTCCGGAATGCTAGATTTTAACTTAAACTTAACTAAAATATATTACTTACATTATTCAACAGCAAATTACTTCTATAAATTTGAGATTTTTGCATTCACAATGCTATTTTTATACAATACTAAATCAAGGCAAAATACTTATTATAAAATTGGTCACTGCATTAGCAAACAATTTACCTGTGGCGATCGTCTACAACTACTCGCCGCTGGTGCACAAAAACAGGTTTAATTCCCCACATCTACAGGTTGTTTAAGAAATGTTTTTTTAATTTAGCTTTAATATTATTTTCCGTTATGCTTTGTACAAAAGATGAATTCAGCTTATTAAGTAGGCGAGGAATAATATACGGGGGGTTCTCCTTCCGTAAGCATTAATTGCACTAGTTGTTAGTAACCTTTTATTGGTTTTATTACGAGTCTGAATATTGTGCGGTATTTCAATTTGAATGTCTTTATTAAAGAAATTTTCTTTTAAAAGGCTGTAAATGACCTTGGTATGTATTGGAAGTACCTTAAAGTATCTAAATAATTCTAATTCGTTGAATTTATATTTTTCTAAAATATTAGGTGTGACAACTTTTTTTAATATTCTAATTTGTAATTTAAAAATACAGTCTAAGTAAGTTTTGAAGGTTCTGCAGTTTGAATGATAATTTATAGAAAGTTGTGAATGTAAAAAAAATATAACTCAAAACAATTGATAAGTCCTACCTAAACAGGGGGAAGTTGTCTTATAGGTACACAACGTATGGAAAATAATACTACAATGCTAATGCATAATTAACTTTGACTAGAGAACCAAGGATTTTTCTCAAAACCTATTTGCCGTATCCGGATTAAAAATTGGGACACGCAGATTAAATAAAGTCAGTAGTTAACGATTGTCGAATGTATTGAAACCATTGAATAATGGGCATTATTTGATTTAAATATTCATTTTTGTAATGTCTAATACAACATCGATTGTGTTGTGTATGGAATAAATGACGATGACTTTATGAAATTAAATGTAATACAAATAAAAACTTCACAGGCATTCAAATTCCATTCTGGATACTGGCTACCGACTATAACAATTACGCTCTGGCCTACAGCTGTGAGAATCGAGGCAACGACTTCCGAGCAAGTAAGTATTCAATAATTTTAGGTTTTTGAACCATGAATGGATATATAACTTATTATTATAAAACACATTTAATAAATACATTTAAAAACCTATGATTAATTACTGCAATTGTGATTCTCTAACCGCAATTGTAACAAACTTTTCCATTATAGTTTTCAGTTGGAAACTAAGCAGAACAAAAGAGCTATCGACTGCTGCAAACACAGCAATCAGTAACACAATGGCAAATATCGTTGTTTTGGGTGATCAATACTTTGAACCCGTAGATCACTCGGATGAGGCTTGCTTCTTTTTACCTGATCTAGCACCTGGTGAAGAAATTATATTAGTTGGACAATGTGATAGAAATATCGCTGTGACTGAAAACTTCATTCCTGCAAGGGTAAGTGATTTATTTATAATGCTAACTATGAGGCCCTAACCAATGACAAGGCGACTTATGGATTAGATAACAATATAGAGAGTCAATCAATAGTGAAATTGCACGTATTGATTTGATAAACGATGGTTAGTCAAGATCTGACTATGGTCTAGATAACCATAGAGAATCAATCAATGGTGAATAGCTACTCACCCGTTCTGCAAAAAATATCCGGGGATGGTCATCTGATCCGCCTCTGCGCCGCGCCGCGAGCGCGCGCTTTGCGTCAGGTTACATTTGAGCACTTTTTTCACCACCGTGGAATGTTTATTTATATTCTGACTGTTCTGATAAGTTCTTAGGACTATTCACAAGAATGTTTTTCTATCCGGTGCGTGTTAATAAATACGATAGTTTCTTTGTTTTGAGCGTTCAAACCGTAGGCATGGGAAATTTTTAAATCTTTGTTTAGAATATTCAGATTATTACGAAATCTAAATCGGTAACATATGGATATTTTCTGCTCTTTAGAATAAAAAATAGTTGTTTAATATTATTAAAAGGTTATTTAAACATTGCTCCATAGCAAAAACAAAAAATATCATCAATCGAAAATTGTTGGAGATATCTTTAAAAAAATCTTGGTAAAGTTTTGATTTTATCGCTTACTATGTTTACTGTTTCTATTTTATACCAAAAATAGACATTTACACTAAAACTAGACTATATTATGAATGTTCTGACATGCCATTTATTACACTTAAGCACGTATCGGTTTGATTAACGATGGTTGGACAGTACATGGGATGAAATTTTAATTTGATTACTTCGAACGTTTGGGATAGTACGTTATCAAGTTTTGAACTATAATTACAACATATCCAAATCAAACGTAACTTCTATGTTACTGTTTGAAATATTTTTCTGTTTGTTTCAGTACTTGGGCACTTGGCATTTAATAGAGACTTATCCATCTGCGTTCCAACTTGGAGAATGTAATGATGCTACTTACACTCTAAATGAAAATGGTACGGTCAGAGTTTTCAACACAGAAGTCATAGGCCAAACACTAGCCACAATCGAAGGCTGGGCTTCAATTGAAGACAACGCAAAGCTGCTTGTGTTCTTCCCAGAGGGTAAGAAAGAATGTCGTAATACCAACCTACCTATTATAAGAACATGATCTGCGTCGCATATACTATAGTCGCATGTAGTATTAAACCACAAACTTTAGAATCGAGTAATGGCTTACTCAGGCTTTTAAACAATATTAAAATATATTATGCAAGTACGCCTAATCAACAATAAAACCGGTCAAGAGCCAGTCGGACTCGCGCACTGAGGGTTCCGTACCATCATAATAAATACACTGCAGAGTAGCATAATAAAATTATTATTGCAGGTTTAGGTCAGCGCCATCTCTTGACCGAAAGTGGAACTAATGTTAACTTTTTTAATAAATTTGATAATTTCTAAAAAAGTGTGCTATATATTGAGACGTTGCTTTATTTTTCCTGTAATCTTTATAACGGGTGGCGCAAAAGTACTGGCACTAAAGAAAATACTTTTATTTTTTTTATATGACATTTTCTGTCATTCTGTTGTTGAAAATTGTGTAGTGAACAAATATAAAATACACTGAAAATAAACATGGACCGTTTTACTCCCCAAGAACGTGGAATAATTGTGTCAATGTTCTTACGGAATAATTCATCAGTGATAAGAACACAACGTGAATTTCGTCGACGATTTCCCCACCGTCCGGCAGGACTGACCAGTCCAGACTTCTTTCTTTGGGGTTTTTTGAAATCTCGGGTGTATGTGAACAAGCCACAGACTCTCGCAGCTCTAAAAGAAAACATTCGTCAAGAAATAACGAACATATCGCAGGAAGTGTTACGGCAAGTTATGCAAAATGTCATAAATAGGGCTCAAATGTGTATCAACTCTGGAGGTCACCATTTAAAAGACATCATCTTTAAATCCTAATGGTACGAAATTTAATGGCACAAATATACATTTAAAAAAACCTAAATCTAGTTTTCTAATTTAGAAAAAATGTTATAGCTGAACCAAATAGGGTCTTTACTTTTGCGCCACCCGTTATAAACTGCTATCACATAAAATTATTTCAGATTTTTCTCTTTGCAAACTTCGGAGATAAGGGGGAGGAACGGTATTTTTTTACATTATTCAACATAAGTCGAAAACTATGTGGCCTAAAAAAATGTTTGAAAACGTGCAAACGACGTTCTTTCATATGATACCCCACATGCCCTAGTAGCCCCACTTAAAATTTTTAAGACCCCTTTTCAGCCCCTGTTGTAAAAAAGATATTTATTTTTTTGTTTCTTTCTTGTTTGCAAAATAATTGGGCAAATGTCATCTTAAACTGTTCCTGAAGTTGATTATTAGTAGTTCTCGAGATATCCAGCTGTGACAGACAGACAGACTGAGTCACACCATAAGGGTTCCTTTTTTACTATTTTGGTACGGAACCCTAATAACATTTTATATATCAACGTATTGGCTTCATATTGTTGTAAATTATATACTGGAATACAATTGAATCGCCACAAGATGCTTCCCAGGCGGGACTCGAACCCGCAATCTGAAATTGCATTATGAATGCTAAAAAAACAAACACTTCATTAAGAGTCGGACTAACTCATAGGGGAGCAGTCACATTAACTTAAATTATAATCATCGTCGTAATTTATTATTGTATATCTAATTAGTAACACCCATATTAAACCATTATAGCTGGTGAGGGAACTGAATATTATGTCCTGGACACCGACTATGACTCGTACGCGTTGGTGTACTCCTGTCGAGACCTCCCCAATAACCAAAGACAAGGTAAATATAATTAATTAAGACGTTGCACTAAAGATTTATTTTATAATAATAATAAATGCTTGGACAATTTCACACAACGCCATCTAGCCTCAAACTAAGCAAAGCTTGTAATATGGGTGCTAGACAACTGATATACTACTTATATACTTTTTAGATATATACTTATTATACATAGTAACACCCAGACCCGTCACAGAAACTAAAATTCATCATTTCAATTTCTGCCCGACCGGAAATCGAACCCGGGACCGTGGTAGGCGGCATGTTGACCACTGCACAACGCAGGTCGTCGATTTTATAGGATCCAGATAAGTCCCTTTTTAAGTAAATGGCTGATAATTTAAGACGTTCAAAATTGAATCCTTTTTAATGAAGCCTGAAGACAGGACAATCATAACGTGTGAATCAGACCCTAAATGTAATAATTTAAAACAAAAGTTTTTGTTGTGAAAATCGCTTATATCTTCAGTGTGGAGTTGGAAAATGAGTCGTACCAGAAGTTTGACACCTGCAGCAGTGGAAGCAATCAACCGTAAAATTAACACTGTCGACGTACTCAATAACCGTTACTACCAACAAGTCAACAATACTGACGAGGCTTGCTTCTACTTCCCCGAATCGGAGGAGTCTAGTCCTGTCAGATTTAGAGGACGATGCGATCAGAGCATTCAAGCTGTACCCAACTTCGACGTGGCTGCGGTAGGTTAATATTACATTCAGGTTATAGTGTTGTAAAAATCCTTGTTACAGTCCTATTAAATGAACCAATTACGCTAAAAAAACAGTTTCCTTATGATCATTTTTTCCAAAAGATTCTTTAAAAAGCCTGAAATTATTATTTTTATACTAGATAGCATTCCAAAAATACAATATTATCGTATTTAATTTTTATCACAAATATAAGCAGTCAATGATAATTTCTCTATAAGACCAAATAAAATGATCACAAAAAAGTTCACCAGAGTTTAAATGTTTTGTTTTAATATTTTCCAGTACTTGGGCTTGTGGCACAACATCGAGCTGTATCCGTCAGTGTTCCAAGGAGGCTCTTGCAGCAACGCTCAGTACTCCTTGGGAGCACTCGGCGTGGACGTGTTCAATACACAAGTCATCAACCAAAGTCTCGATACGATGACGGGGCTTGCCGTCGTCGCCTCCGATGATGGAAGCGCTAAGCTCAATGTGACATTCCCCATTGTAGGCACTGACTGTTAGTATAGTACTAATTATATTATTTTCATTGAAAAAAATCGTGTTGATATCGAGAGCGCACACCGTGCAGTCTGCTAATTATTTCAATCCGCAATAGAATCTCAATTGGGTTTCGATTGGAGGATAGTTTTACACATTTGGAATTCTGCTAATGGGAATAAGACCATTGGTTTTCCAATAACCTGCCGTTCTATCGAACTGCCATTTAACCGCCATTGAAGTTTTGTTGATACCATTGGTACATGTTTTTATGGATATAATGAAAATTTATCGTTTTTTAGGCAACACGTTACAATCGCATTATTGTGTCATTTTATTTAAATTAGCAACTTGCATATTTGTGGTACGTCGCAATAACTATTCATTCCATTTTCGTTATCTTTACAGTGACTGTTACAACAAACTACTGGGTACTAGCCACAGATTACACTTCCTACGCCCTCGTTTACACCTGTGAGGAATTAGATGAAGAATACAGACTTGGTAAGTTACGGTTATTTATTCAAAATCCGTCTAAACGTTTCTCTCTCTTTACGTAATCAGCACGAATAATTATTAATTATTTATTCTGTGTAATTGTGTCTACAGTGGATCGTTACTGCATAAATCACAATCTTTCTCATTTGTCAATTAAATTACTATAAAAACAACTCTTCATCAGTTTTTCAAGTTAATTTCCTTTTCATAAATGTGAACATATTCAATAACGTCAGCCATCATAAACATACCTACATTTTACTTTTTAATTCAGTGTACAGTTGGAAGTTGAGCAGAACCAAGGCGCTGACGCCACCGGCAGTAAATGCCATTAACGCAGTGACAAGCGGAATCCAGGTGTTAGACGACCGCTACTACGGCGCCGTAGACCAGTCGCTTGGTGGCTGCTTCTACTTCCCAGAGCCGCAATCCGGAGTGCCAGTCGTCTTCCCCGGCACGTGTGACAACACCATCGCCGTTGTTCAGAATTTCAATTTGGCCCGGGTAACAATTCAAACGAAATAATCTATTAATACGTTCAGACTAGTGCGCTTTCAAAGTTCGTCTTACGTCAGACGCTTGCAATACAACTGTTTTATGTTACTTTGAGAAGTGCCTATAAGACATGTGAATCAAAGGACATGTGCTATGGCCTGCTATGGCGCTTCTGGCATGCGACGGACGCAAACTAAAACGCACTGGTGTTAGACATAGCAAATATGTAGGATAGGTATCCAACATCTTTATATTGTTTTTTGCCTGCAGGCCCTGTAGAATTTTAATAAGGATTTTTTAATTCTAATCTTTAGATTTAAATCCGTAAAGCCGGCCATATACGCTAGGTTATGCATGATGGTTATGCCTGTAAGGTCAAAACCGTCATGCATAACCGAGCGTGTGTGGGATAAAACTGCATGCCTGTCAAGCATGCCTGTCATGCATGCCTGTCATGCAAGCCGCTCGGTTATGCCTGTGGTCAAAACCGTCATGCATGCCTGTCATGCAAGCCGCTCGGTTATGCCTGTGGTCAAAACCGTCATGCATAACCTAGCGTTATGCATGACGGTTTTGCATGATGGTTTTAAAGCCTTAAATATTGAAGATGGTTAATTTTACTGAAAAAAGACTTCATTTTGTTTATAAAAATATATGGAACTGCATTCAATGATTTTTAGAAAATCGCCTGCCTTAACCAGGAATCGAACCCACCAAAAACGAAAACATTTTTGTATTTATTTTTACAACACCAATCGAAAGGGTTACTTATAAGGATTACTTTTTCTTAAGTGACACTGC
Organism: Agriphila geniculea; assembly: GCA_943789525.1. NCBI lineage: Eukaryota > Metazoa > Arthropoda > Insecta > Lepidoptera > Crambidae > Agriphila > Agriphila geniculea. The sequence continues at coordinate 19,768,402 of OX038883.1, read as the reverse complement.
ATCTTAAACAAATGGAAGGCCATGAAATTTAACATTTAAAATTTAATAATTACGAATTGCATCAATTCGTATCGAATCAGTCAATCAATTAAAAAAAAAAAACTTTAAATGCAGTTCCATATATTTTTATAAACAAAATGAAGTCTTCTTTCAGTAAAATTTACTACCTTCAATATTTAAGGTTCGTGTGGCAAAGTTTTGGGACACCCTGTATATTTAATAATATGCTTATTTCATCTAAATGAATTTATTCTGCTAGAAGTCATTCATCCCAAAAATATAAGTGAAGAAATCTGAGGGACAGGGCAAATACCGGGGGTGGGGCTACAGTTCTTTTTTAATTGCTCCAATGCCAACAACACCACACACGCTAGGTTATGCATGACGGTTTTGACCACAGGCATAACCGAGCGGCGTGCATGAGCGGCTTGCATGAAGGTTTTGCAGCTCGGTTAAAACTGTCATGCGTAACCTTACGTGTGTGCTCTCTATTGAACTCGGTTTTGCATGAAGGTTTTGCAGCTCGGTTAAAACCGTCATGCATAACCTAGCGTATATGGCCTGCTTAACGGTCCATATGCAATAATTTCTCATTCATCTTTAAATGAACACCTCTTGAATCTTGATATAGAAATTATTTACTTAAAAGTATGTAATAAGTCTGTAATTAAATTTTCCTTCCCACAGTTTGCTGGCGTCTGGAATGAAATTCAAGCCTATCCGAAAGAACAGCAGCAAGGGCAATGTGTCAGTCATGAATACTTCTTCGGTGCAGGCAACTCGTTGGAACTGCAGTCTTCACAGATCACAGATCAAAGCCTTCAAATCACAAACGGGACCCTGAGCTTCGCTTCTGCCACCGACACTTCCGCAAGACTTACCATTACACTAGATTCAGGTTTGAAACCTTTTTATAATATTTCGATAAATTGTACTACTGAGTTTAACTCACACCCTTCCTAATAATAACAAATAGGACCATTAAAGTCTGATATCAACAACTAATTAAGGGATAGGCGACATAGGCCTTATTATAGATTTGTAACCTAGAGAGGTATTTCTGTTAAAGATTGAACTCGGTCCGGGACCTTCAGCGAGTTAGTACTACTAGGGTTCACTAACGTCGAATTTGTTTAAACAATTCAATAATGGGAATCGCAAAACAAAAGTAACGTAATACAAATAAAAACTTTACAGGTATTCAAATCCCATTCTGGATTCTGGCTACCGACTATGACAATTACGCTCTGGCCTACAGCTGTGAGAATCGGGGCAACGACTTCCAAGCAAGTAAGTATTATTGAATTATTTTAATTATTGAATTTCATTTTGTGGAACGCCAATGCATGTATTTAACAATTATTTTAAGACTTATTATATAAATAAACTTAAAAACCTATGATTAAATGTAATTTTTATTCGCAATTGATCCAATTTTCCATTACAGTTTTCAGTTGGAAACTAAGCAGAACAAAAGAGCTATCGACTGCTGCAAACACAACAATCAGTAATACAATGGCAGATATCGTTGTTTTGGGTGATCAATACTTTGAACCCGTAGACCAATCGGATGAAGCTTGCTTCTTTTTACCCGATCTAGCACCTGGTGAAGAAGTTATAATAGTTGGACAATGTGATAGAAATATCGCTGTAACTGAAAACTTTGATCCAGCTAGGGTAAGTGATTTAGAACGCTTATTAAGAGGCCCTACCCAATGTCATTATATCCGACTCATATTTTGGACAAAATAGAAGAATCAATCTTAAAAAATCGAAGGAATCAATCAATAGTGCATCGAATATGTTCTGTATCACTATAAATACCGATGGTGATAAAGAATATCGAGGTGAAACTTTAATAAATTCTAGTACTTTGTATACGTCATCATAAAGCTTTGAACAATAATCAGAAGATATCCAAATTGAGCGTATTGCTTTAATATTCTGTCGCACTAGTCACTAGTATATTTGTTTTTATTTTTGTTTAAAATATTTTTCTGTTTTGTTTCAGTACTTGGGTACTTGGCATTTAATAGAGACCTATCCATCTGCGTTCCAACTTGGAGAATGTAATGATGCTACTTATTCTCTAAATGAAAATGGCACGGTCAGAGTTTTCAACACAGAAGTCATAGATCAAACACTAGCTACAATCGAAGGCGTGGCTATAATTGAAGACAACGCATTGCTGCTTGTGTCTTTCCCAAATGGTAAGAATGTCATAGTATCTACCAACCTATTTTAAAAACACAGATAGCTGCATGTAGGCGCTAATTGTCTCATGCATAATAATAGATCATGCGTAGACCACAGACTTTAGAATCGGTTGACAGTTTATTCGGGCTTTCAATCTATGAAAAATACATAAATACAGGTCAAATCATATACCCTCCGTTTTGGCTTCGCCGTAGTCGGGTAAATATGAATGCAAGTGCACATTTCACAACAATTCCATTCGATATATCAACGTTCGCCGATACCTCTAGACTGACATGGGCTCAATAACTATGAGTCAATGCATGGGCTGTTAAATAATGTGGTCGGTGCTTTGAAAGCTGAAGTACAAAAAGTTCACACATAGAGAGTAGTAGTACAGTCACATGAACTTAATCACCATCATCGTAATTGTATCTCTAAATAGTAACAACCCTCTTTAAACCATTTCAGCTGGTGAAGTAAGTGAATATTATGTCCTGGACACCGACTATGACTCATACGCTTTGGTGTACTCCTGTCGAAACCTCCCCAATAACCAAAGACAAGGTAAATATTACTATTACTATCATCTAAAGATTGATTTTAGAGTTCTGATAACTGATAATTTAATACTTTCAAAATTTGTTTCTTTTTTTAATTAAACCTGAAGACAGGTGGTCAACGTTACGTGGGAAACAGACCCAAATTAACGTTTTATATTCTGATTCAAAAAACCGTTACTCAAATCACTTATCTCTTCAGTGTGGAGTTGGAAAATGAGTCGTACCAGAAGTTTGACTCCAGCAGCAGTGGAAGCAATCAACCGTAAAGTTGACACTGTCGACGTACTCAATAACCGTTTCTACCAACAAGTCGACAATACGGACGAGGCCTGCTTCTACTTCCCCGACCCGGAGGAGTCTAGTCCTGTCAGATTCAGAGGACGATGCGATCAGAGCATTCCAACTGTATCCAACTTCGACGTGGCTGCGGTAGGTTAATGTAACATTTATTCAATGAATTTTCCTTGGTGGTGTTGTTTACCCTTGTTACAGACCTCTTATAAACATATCAATAATGCTACTTATGATATTTTTTCCAAAATATTCTTATTTTTAATTATAAGAGCCTAAAACAAAACAAAATTAATTTATTTGATTATACTAGATGGCATTCCAAAAATACAAATACTATCGTATTTTATTTTTACCACAAATATGAGCAGTCAATTATAATTTCTCTCAAAGCCCAAATAAATTATTCACAGAATAGATCACCAAAGTTGAAATGTTATAATTAATTATTTTTCAGTACTTGGGCTTGTGGCACAACATCGAGCTGTACCCGTCAGTGTTCCAAGGAGGCTCTTGCAGCAACGCTCGGTACTCCTTGGGAGCACTCGGCGTGGACGTATTCAATACACAAGTCATCAACCAAAATCTCGATACTATGACGGGGCTTGCCGTCGTCGCCTCCGATGATGGAAGCGCCAAGCTCAATGTGACATTCCCCATTGTAGGCACTGACTGTTAGTATAGTATACTACCTACTTATATTGTCATTGAAATAAATCGCATAGATATCTAACTTTCCGGTCACACTGGTAACTACTCTGTATCATAAATGTACATTTTTGAACTTACAAATAGCGAGCTTACTGTGTAGTCTGCTAATTTCAATGCGCAGTAGAATCTTAATTGGGTCTCGATTGGAGAATAGTTTGACACTTGGTTTTCTGCCACACCAATGTTATTCCAAAAACAATCAACAGAACTGCCATTCAATCGCCATTGAACTTTTTGTTATTTTGACTTCAGTTGCATTACAATGGCATCGTGTCGTTTTATTTAAAATTAGTAGAATTGCTTGCGTATTTGGACTTCGCAATAGCTATACTATACTAACACTACATTTTCGTTATCTTTACAGTGACTGTAACAACAAACTACTGGGTACTAGCCACGGATTACGATTCCTACGCCCTCGTTTACACCTGTGAGGAAATAGATGAAGAATACAGACTTGGTAAGTTACGGTTATTTATTAATAATCCGTCTTATCTTAACGTCTCTAGCTTAGTTACGTAATCAGCATGAATAATTATAAATTCTAGTAATTTAATAAGTCGACATATGTATAAATTAGTTTTTTCTGTGTAATTGTGTCTACATTGTTTCATTATTGCGTTAATTACAATCTTTCTCATTTGTTAATTTAATCACTAGAAAAACAACTCTTCACCAGTTTTTCAGGTGGATTGAAACACATTTATTTCTTTTTCATAAATGTGAACATATTCAATAACGTCAGCCATCATAAACCTACCTACATTTTACTTTTCACTTCAGTGTACAGTTGGAAGTTGAGCAGAACCAAGGCGCTGACGGCACTGGCAATAAATGCCATTGACGCAATGTCTAGTGGAATCCAAGTGTTGGACGATCGCTACTACGGCGCCGTAGACCAGTCGCCTGGTGGCTGCTTCTACTTCCCAGAGCCGCAATCAGGAGTTCCAGTCGTCTTCCCCGGCACGTGTGACAACACCATCGCCGTTGTTCAGAATTTCAATTTGGACCGGGTAACAATTCAAACGAAATCATTAATACGTTCAGACTAGTGCGCTTTCAAGTTCATCTTGTGTTTGCAACTTTCAATTCATCTGGCCTCAAGCGCTTACAAAAGAACTGTTTTATGTTCTATTGAGATTTTAGAGCAGGGCTTCATTCAGGCATGCGTCAAATGAAAACTAAACGCAAGATGAACGTGAAAGCGCACTGATGATAGAAGTAGCAAATTGGTATCAATTACATTTTAATGTTAACATTCTTCTTTATATTGATTGATCGTAACTTTACAGTTCCAAGGCATCTGGCACGAAATCGAAGCATATCCAAAGGAGCAACAGCAAGATCAGTGCATTAATCATGAATATACTTTGGGACAAGGAAACACTTTGAATTTACAATCATCTCAAGTAGCTAATTTATCTCTGAATGTGAATGACGGTGTACTTAGCTTCGCGTCTACGGATGGCAGTGCTAGAATGTCAATTACTATAACTGTTGATGGATCAGGTAGTTTTATTATTAAAATCTCTTAGCATAGCAAAATAGCAAAACATTACTCTGACCAAATTTATCTTTAATGTTTATTTTCAGTGATCACTATTCCCTTCTGGATCTTGGAAACTGATTATGATGACTACGCCGTAGCATACAGTTGCGTGAACCTCGAAGACGAACAAAGAGGAGGTAAGTACTTCTGATTATACACAATCACAATGCTTATGTTACCGCTAAAGTGCGGAATCCGTTATGTGTGAATTAACTAGTTAAACAATACTAAATAATATACTAGAAAAAATACGACTCGCACCAGATCAATACTCAGACGGGAATCGAACCCGCGACCTTTGGATATCCGGTCCAATGCTCTGACCGCTGAGCTACCGAGTCACTAGTGACATCGTCGAATTTTTCCTAGTATATCTTAAACTCTTAAGCTGTAAGCCAGCGTTATTTCACCAATGTGAGGAATGTCATCAATTGTTAAAATATCTGGAAAGATATTTCAATTGAATGTTGAGGTAATTCCTCACATTGGTGAAATAACGCTGGCTTACAGCGTAAGAGTTTAAGATATACTAGGAAAAATTCGACGATGTCACTAGTGACTCGGTAGCTCAGCGGTCAGAGCATTGGACCGGATATCCAAAGGTCGCGGGTTCGATTCCCGTCTGAGTATTGATCTGGTGCGAGTCGTATTTTTTCTAGTATATTATTTAGTATTGTTTAAAAATAGCATTTAAATGCAAAAATCTCAAATTTAAAAATTATATAGCTATTTCATCTTAATCAATTGTTAAAATATCTGGAAAGATATTTCAATTGAATGTTGAGGTAATTCCTCACATTGGTGAAATAACGCTGGCTTACAGCGTAAGAGTTTAAGATATACTAGGAAAAATTCGACGATGTCACTAGTGACTCGGTAGCTCAGCGGTCAGAGCATTGGACCGGATATCCAAAGGTCGCGGGTTCGATTCCCGTCTGAGTATTGATCTGGTGCGAGTCGTATTTTTTCTAGTATATTATTTAGTATTGTTTAAAAATAGCATTGTAAATGCAAAAATCTCAAATTTAAAAATTAACTAGTTAATCTGCACATTAATTGACCGAGTCAGTTAAAGTGCGAAAAATTGTTTCATTTGGTACTTTCACTAGGAAATCTACAGATTCCCTAGGTAATCTGCAGATTAACGACCAAGGATCAATTAAAGTTCGAAAAACAAGTTCTTTAGTTCTATAGTGTAATTATTATAAAATGAGGTAGACATAAAAGCTGGGGGGCGGGGGGAGCTCGGGGAGCTAAGCCCCCCGCTATAGAAAAGTCTTAAAGATTTCATTAGGTTAGGACAGGTTAGTATTGTGACCAAAAACGCGCTAGCCAAGTGAGCCGAGCGAGCGGAGCAAGCGTGCCGCCGCAGCGGCCGGCGAAGCGCTAGAAACGACGTTTTTGTAAAATTTACTTTCAATATAGGTCTTTAACTTAAATTTCCTTAAGCCTTGGCTATTCAACTCAATTTTTCCGCACTTTAACGGTGTATCAACCGTTAATGTGCAGATTAACACATTCGCTGCGGCAACAAAAAACGTTAACTTTCCCATCCGGCAGTATCAGGTTCTTAAGACCTGTTACGTGACTTGCCGGCTGTGCTTTATCGGGTCGAAAAGATCTGTTCAACATGCTGTTGTTTTGATGACATTATTTACGCGAATATGTAAGAATTCATGTTTTTCTTCAATGTAATGTGTTTTTAATAAAAAATTAAGATACAAATGAGTCCGCAGCAGAATTGGTTAACAACTTAATATTTTAGGCATGTTTTAATCTATCGGATCTTTTAAACCCGACACCCGCACTAGATGTTCATGATATCGATAGACATTTAGGGATGTGAGCAATAAGAGACAAGCATTATCGATAAACAGTAATCACATTTATTGGGTGTTTGACACGTGATAATTATTATAACACTGCAAGTAAAGAATTTTTCTACACTTAATGTAGAAAAACTCTGCTTGCACCCGGTCAGGTGCTTGTTGAGCTTAAATGAGGCTGCTAAATCATTAAGTTGAATTGGTAATAGTTAAGTTGAATCAATTCATCTGGCTGAATCAGACTAACTAGTAAATAACTTCAGTATAGTGAATCAAGATTACCCATCTTTGATAAAGGCTATCGATAACAACTGCATACGAGCACAGCACTAAAAAAATTTGGTGGTAATTCAGTGTGGCTATTGGGTCATCGGATATCAGATCTATTCAACCCAATACCGCACCTGACGAAAACTATTTACTTGTGGTCGGTATCGGGTCGAACAGATCTGATGCAAATTTTTTATACAAAATCGAAATATTTGACGTCATAATCATAAAACAATATTTGTCTCTTTCTTATGTCTAAAGAAACTGAATATATCTGTCCCGCACCAGCGGAAAGTCAAGCATTTTTTCGCCGCACCGTAGGAAAGTATTGCATCGGGTGCTTCCGACCCCATGCCGCAGCGAGCGTGTTAACTAGTTAAAGTGAGGAAATCTGCTACTTTATGAAAAATTTCGCACTTTAAGTGACTTGATCAGTTAATTAAATTAATTAACTAGTTAATTCGCACATTAGCGGATTCCGCACTTTAGCGGTAACATAAGTCCATCTGGGGCAACTTGTAATCAACCCGAACCCGGAGGAAATAAAAAAAAAACAGAAGATGCTGGACTTCTTGGATGCTGCAGTGCAGGGCTTAAATGAACTATAATTAAAACATAATTAGTGCGGCAAGTCGCATTGAAAGCAAAGAAAGGTTATAAAAACGTTTAAAAAATGAGAATTCAGCATTTTGTTTGCAGCGCCCATTGGTTTGAAATAAAATAAGTGGAGTTCCTACGTTCGATTTTATTTTTCACGGATCTATATGTTTGGAATGACCCATGTTAACCTTAAGACTTAAGTTTGCATTGTACATCCTAATTTAAGTATCGGCCAAGGAAACAAAATATTACCCCTGGTACACCCAGGTGGACTTAGGTGGACGACGGAAAGAAATAAAAACCCTTAGTACACCCAAATGAACTTAATAGTTGGACCACGGGCAAGGAGGGCTCTATCAGAGTTGCAAAGCCCCTATCCATCAAATTTTAATAATTAACTTATTCTTTTCATTACAGTTTACAGTTGGAAGCTCAGCCGAAGCAGAGTACTGTCAAATAGCGCCGTTACAAACATTAATAGAATCATAGATTCCGTAGATGTTCTCGAGCAAAGATACTATGAACCCATTGACCAATCTGATGATGCTTGTTTCTATTTGCCTGTTTTGGGGCCTGGTGATCCCATTATCTTTAGAGGACAGTGTGACGAGAACATTGCTGCTGTACCCAATTTCGATGTTGCTAGTGTAAGACATTTTTCTTTTGTTTCATAGAATGGATAGAATTAGTATTTTGTTATTAAATATTTACCATTTTTCCAGTATCTGGGACTTTGGAGGAGTGTAGAGACATATCCATCAGAATTTCAAGGAGGCTCATGCATTCAAGCTACGTATACACTAGGCGCAGATGGAGTGATAGTTGCAAATACCCAGGTTCTGCCAGGACCGGTTTTGGATACCATGAATGGAATCGCTACTGTTGGTTCAACTGACGGTAGTGGGCTTCTTTTAGTTAATTTCCCGACAAGTGAGTAATCTAAAAAACCTTATCTTATTTATTTAAAAGCTTTTATAGAAGCTTTATTGCTTTTACAAAAGATAGCCTATTACTAATACCACTTTTTTGTTTCTTTTTAGCTCCAGAATTGGCGAGATATTATGTTTTAGCAACGGATTACGAATCGTATTCCTTTGTTTATAGTTGTCGAAATATTAACAATGAAGAAAGGCAAGGTAAAAATTTGGAATAAACACTGTTTATTTCTCTGATTGTAACTAGATTTTTCGTAACTTTTGGAGCCTTAACTTACTATACTTACCTACAACAGATTTTAACCTCCCACATTAAACGGTCGATTTTTTTAATACAGTGTGGGCGTGGAAACTGAGTCGCGATAGAACATTAACACCTGAAGCGAATACCGTTATCAATGAAATAGTTGGTAGGATCAACGTCCTGGACGAGCGGTATTTTGAAAATGTGCCGCAGGACCAGGAAGCGTGCTTCTACTACCCGGAGCCTAACGGCGAGCCAGTGGTCTTCAGAGGACAGTGCGACCAGAGCGTTTCCGTTGTTCAGAATTTCGATGTTGCAGCAGTCAGTATCTTTGTCTTTCTTACACTAAAGACTAGTATCACAGATTTCAAAACACTACTATCAGATCCTATTTCAAATTTAATTTAAAATTACAAAACAAATAACATTTTCCATTTTTATTCAGTCTGAATCCAAAAAAAGTCTTCTGCAGTCTTTATAACAGTTGCAGAGTAAGCCCCAAGTAATGAAAGCCGCAAGTTTGATACTCGCAAGGGCGAATATAATTTTGTACGTGCAGTTAAAAATTAAGTGCAATAAAAACGAGATGTAAATGCCAAAAAACTAAAACTCATTTAATCTTCCAGTACACGGGCGTCTGGTACGACATCGAGAGTTTCCCTCAAAACTTCCAAGATGGAACTTGTCCTACCGCCACGTACACCCTCAACGGTGACGTCGTAGACGTATACAACACGCAGGTTGTCGACCGCGAGTTGGACGTGATCAACGCCGTGGCCGTCCTCGCCAGCGGCGATGGCAGCGCCAAACTGAACGTGACCTTCCCTGTTGCCGGCACTGATTGTTAGTATTTTTTTTGTTCAATCACAGAGTAAATAATAGTTGATTCAATTTTAGGCCCTGTAGGTAGGCCCCTCCAGTCTAGGGCATGCTGCGCCACCTCGTCTTTGTGTGTACTTTTATGGTAATCTTCTAAAAAAATTAAGATGGTTTCTTTTGATTAAACGCTCTTTTATTTGTTTATCAATATAATGTTGTACGGTCAGCAATGAAAGTCGTTGAATACCAAAGATTTTTGGTCAGAAGAATTCAAAGTAAACATTTTGCCACAATAGATGAGTCAGGGGCCTACAACTTTTCACAATCGTTTTTGTTTTCAACAGTGACTGTTACTACGCAATACTGGGTTCTGGCCACTGACTACAACAGCTACTCTCTGGTGTATTCCTGCGATAATATCGACGAAGACAGCTATAGAGGTAAACTTTACTTTTCTTTACTTCTACTAGGTGCATTAGGTTTCATTACGTCACTCAACATATTATTTCCTACGTCGAATTGAGGTTCATAACAGTATACCTATAAATTAGTAGTTGTTTTATCACTAAACTAAGTCCAGTATTCACCTAGAAGAGTGTAATACGTTAGTAGTACTGTAAAGAGCGGAGTTACTCTAAAGAAACTATTATAAGTAAACTTAGGTTTGATAGCTGACAAATTCATAGATTGTTCTAAGACGGCGATAACAAAATAATTGATACTTTGGATAATACCCAAATCCATGTGGATATTTTGAGCTGACTAATTATGTGACTGTACCAAAATTATAATTCTAATTTCAGTAACTAGTTGGAAACTCAGCAGAGAAACATCCCTTTCCGCTCAAGCCAATTCTAGCATAGCAGCAGCACAATCGAATGTGAAAGAACTCAGGGATGAATATTATGTAGCGCGAGGCCATACTGAAGAAGCTTGCTTCTACTATCCTGATAATAATGGAGGCCCAGTAATCCTTTCTGGTCAATGTGAGAACTCAAATGATGTTCAGGTCGTCACCAACTTTGATGCTGCTAGAGTAAGTTTTATGCTTATAACCTTTGATCAAGTTGAACATTGTTAAAACATTGTTAATTGAAACAAAACACTTCTAAATAAAAATCAAGTATGTAGTAGTTGCGTTATATTTTAACACCATGCGTGATTTCTATTCAAATATTGGAATATTTGAACCGGTATTCTCAGGGATACAATCTAAAATCTGCAGCCACGATTATGTATTATAAGGTAGCAGTTTCTATCCGACCTACTTATCATCTTGTTGTCTTTCTTGTCAGTTCTCCGGCCCTTGGTTTGAAATCGAGCACTTCCCATCTGAATTCCGAAACGGAGAATGTGTAGAGAACCGGTTTGAAAACAACCCGAACGGACTTTCTTTGACTAAGACAGTTATCTATGGTGAGAGACTCAATACCTTCAATGGGCAGATAACTGTGTCTGAAAACAACAGAGGAGTCCTCACGGTTACCCTCAACAACGAAACTAGTAAGTTTATAAAAACATTATTTTTATCAATGTTAAAATTGGTAGGTTTAATGGACATTATAGTATTTAAGATGCAAGAAAAGCACTGGAAGACAGTATCTGTCTCTTTTAGAGACAAAATAATACCAAAGCAACAGGCATTCTCTCAATGAGTAAACCTTGGTAAAAATTACACAGTATGTTAATCGTACAATTGCGGCAATACGAACAATAAAAATTATATGTAACATAATAATCTTCTCTGTTTTTAGCTACCCTTGGCGGCACTATTTTCGTCCTGGGTGTTGACTATGATGACTATGCTCTTCTATACGGCTGCAGAAACGTCGATAGTGACAGTAAACAAGGTATGCAATAAGTTCTGACCACTCTCATCATCTTCAGCCATTTTAAATATCCCCACTCCTGTGGCGTAGATCTTCCTTATGGGTGAGTAAGGAAGAAGGGATATAACCCACAGCACAGTATGTTTTTTGCCCAAAAAAGGGACATCCCCTTTTTATTGCATGGTTCGACAAATAGTACAGGAAAGTTAGACAAATTTTTGACTAAACTTGCACAATTAAATTACTAATCGGGACCTTTTATAATATGTTAGGACACCTTCCTGGATGACGCTCCTGAAAGTCCCAGGCTTCCCGAAGTGGGATAGCCGGATAAGGGGATTTTTTGGTATAGCAATATGGGCATCAGGTGAAAGCTAATAAAAAGACAATTTCAAATTTATAATATTCATTATGATACTTTTATGTCATTGTTTTGACAGAAACTTAAAAAAACTATAACTTAACTTGATAAACTTAGCATTATTTTTACAGTTTCTCAAAAAAAATACCTTGAGCTTCCTCAAGTTTTTTTTCAGGTAACTTTGTTCATACTTTTATAAAGCTTACTAAATTAACTACAGTTCAAGCTTAATCTATTTTCAGGTTGGGGGGTCAAATATAATAAAGTGTCATATCTTTAAAACTACTTAGAATTGACGCGTGGGAGTTTCACATTATTTTTAGAATTAAAAGCTTTGTCGAACCATGCAATAAAAAAGGGGATGTCACTTTTTTGGGGCAAAAAACATACTGTTACCGGCTACAGCCTATTTGGTGAGTCTTAACGACTGTAAATGCAGCCAGCACCATCGGTTTTGCTTTCTAAAGCAGGGAGGAGCTTCGATACATGTTTGGTTAACTTATTGTGAAAGTTATGAAAAAAACTTGGACTAAACGCTTGAAGTGATTATTTTGGAATTATTATTACTCATCCTCAATTCATAAATCCTAATACTAGAATCTAATCAACAGTGTACAGTTGGAAGCTGAGCCGCTCGCAAACAGGGTTGTCTGCGACCGCCAACAGCAACATCAACGCTCTAGTCGAAGAGCGCAGATACCTCGCGCCCAAGTACTATGAGACTACTAGGCAAGACAGCGACGCTTGCTTCTACTACCCAGTGTTCGAACAAAGGCCGAATGTCATCAGGCTGCCTGGATCATGTGACACCAGCATCACAGGGATTCCTAACTTCAACGCAGCAGAGGTAAGGAATTTTACGTTTTATTTTGTAAGAAAAGGTGTTCAATTCAATTATTCCAGTGACAGTCCATCGCTGAAAGATCGCCGCACTGAATTGCTTACAGGACTGAAGATTACGAATAATATGACTAGGCAACAAAATGCAAAAGTGAGAATTGGATATTTAAGTCAAAAATTAGTAATACAGTATGTGGAAATAATTATGTCACAATGCCAATATTAACTTAAAACTTATTTTCCAGTACCTTGGACGATGGTTCGAAATCTCGAGTTACCCCGATCCAAATCAATTCGGGGAGTGCTCTCGCGCATATTACAGTCTTGGTAACAACGTGGTAGACGTAACCAACACGCAGGTCGTGAACAGAACACTTTTGTCGCAAGATGGATCCGCTGTTGTTGCTTCCACTGATGGCAGTGGGCTACTGACTGTGACTTTTGTAGTTAACGGAGGTAAGCACAAATCTCAATCGTAACATAAGACACATCCGTTCCTATAACCAAACCCAAACAATCTAGAATAGTAGAGAGAGACTGTACTTTAGGGTTGTATTCCACTCATCGTGCCTTTATGTGTATCTGTGTCACATGGGTAAAGAAAAGGATCAGAGACAAAGCTTCTTAAGAACGTGAAATTGAAACTTGCAACTAACAAAACAAGCAATTCCCTTAGATTGTCCACTGGCTGCAGTTGTCAAAACAGTTTTTTCCGGTTTTTCCGCGTACGCGACTAGCGGCCAGTGGTCACGCACACATGCCCTGCATGCTTGTAGTAGTGCAACCGATTCGTGCGGTTGTATGAAGCTTTGTCTCTGGTCCTTTTCTTTACTCATGTGTCTGTGTCTCTGTCTACCTACATCTACTCTGTCCAAAAAAATTGGATGGTTCTTTCCAATATGTACCAAGAACTACGCCAAAGAAACGAATCCATAAAAAAAAATCAAATCTTGAACCAACAATTTAGACCAAGTTTCATTCAAGTTTTCAGTTGAGTATTTATTTAAATTATTGGCGATAGTGTATTTTATGATATAAACCGTTTTCTTTTTACTTAGAAACACGAACAGCAAGCTATTACATACTCGCTACGGACTACGCCACCTACTCTCTTGTATATAACTGCCGCAACCTAGAAGACGGATTTAGAGAAGGTAATAGAAGTCATCTTTATTTATAAAGTAAAATACTAAAACTTAAAAGGTTTTTAAAGATTACATTCAGAATACTTTCCTTCAATATCTGAGTTTTAACCAAATATTTATCATGACAGTATTCAGTTGGAAGCTCAGCAGAACCAACACCCTCAGCAATACGGCCAATGCTGCCATAGATGCCGTAATCGATCAAACCCAGGGTCTTCTGCAGGAATACTACGAAGAAACCAGCCAAAGCACTGAAGACTGTTTCTTTGTCCCTGAATTTGTACCAGATCAAACCTTGCGGTTCAGAGGACGCTGTGAAGATTTCACCAGTGGATTATTCCAAAACTTCGAACCTCCAAGGGTTGGTATAACTTGCATTCAAAATCCTGATTTCAATCACCGTTAACAAATATTGCAGAAGTCAATACAAAAGTACAAGACTTCAAGTAAAAACTTAGCTGTGAAGAATTATAATACCTACGTGCTCACTTTATGTTTGAATTATGTGTTATTATACGGTGGATTTGTGAACATACATTTGAACAATTCTTTGCCATAAAACTTAAGTTTTTAAGTAAATATGACTACACGTTGGAGACCTAATCAAAAAGTGCTAACGATTAAACAATATGGCCAACTAGCTCGTATTCCATAGTTTTTCGTTATTATTCACCTCAATATATTATCTTTAGCTATTTTCTTATTGCAGTATTTAAAACGCTGGCATGAAATCGCGAGGTACCCCTCAGACGTGAGCGGAGGCAACTGCGTCAGTACTCGCTATGAGAGTTCTGGTAACACCATAACATTTGAAGGCACTAGAGTGTTTGGTATCAACGATGGCAGAGTAGCCACTGGAACTGCTACCATGAACGCCAACGGACGCATAGAGAGGACTTACGATGACGGGACTACAGAAGGTAGCTTTTTCTTGCGACTTTGTCGGAATAGAATTTCATTTGCCGCAATGACGGAATCATAACTTAATTAAATCTTTCTCAAAGACCAAACTCTTTTACAAAAAAATCCTTTTTTGGATTAGAAAAGAATGCTAGTTTTTATCAATGTGAATTTAGAATTTTATATGGATGTCTTGTTTAAGAAAATCTTGTTAAAAAGTAGTAACTGGTAAAAGTAGTTTAAATAATTGGTCTTTGTACCAGTTCAACATTTTCTGACGACAGCAATAATAGAAGTATACTTAAAATATCATCTTAATTCCAGTTCTTTGGGTGGTGGCAACGGACTACGACAACTACTCTCTCTTGCTCTCCTGTGAGGAACTTGATGACGAGTTTATTAACGGTAAGTTAAGAGAATACCAGCATCATAAAAAAACCTTTAAAAATACTATTTGGTATTCAGAATCTGCTGAAGTTATTAAGATCCCGCCATTTTCATATAAAATGTATTCAAATATTTTTAATATCATAATTGATGGTTCTATAAACTTTTTACAGTTTGGAGCGCTAAACACAGCACTACTAGAACCCTTTCTGCAGCAGCTGAAAATGCCCTAGCGCCAGTCATAGAAGACAATGAATTGCTTTACCAGGACTTCTTCATCAATGTTATTCAAACAGACGACAGTTGTTTCTACTACCCAGCACCCAACGGGCAGACGGTCATATTGCCTGGCCAGTGCAATCCCGACATACCGACTCAACCGGAATTCGATCTGGCCGCAGTAAGTATCACTACCGCAACCCACCACGGAAAATTCATATCGACGAATAATTCGGCTGAATACACTAATCAATATTTAGCTACTTCCATACAATAGATTCTATCTGGTTATTCACTCGCCAAAGTACACGCTCTGCTGAGGTTGCGGCTAATTGATTAGTTGGCTCTGAGTGTGACATCGTCAAAGTAGCATAGCACCAACCCTTCACAACTATGGTGCCGTAAAACATGGCTAACATATAACCTCAGAGAAGCAGTAAATGGATATGAGCTATTTCGGATTAAAATTATCCATTATAGCAATCTTCAACCCATCTAGTATGGAGGTTAAAATAATATCCTTCAATCAGTCATCAATAACATACCTTCTTCGTCTTGCATTAGACTGCAATGGGTTGTTATGATGAAAACGAATGAAAAGAAATGTTTAGCACAAGTTATACCAAATTATTTATAATTCATATAATCTTTTTCCACAGTACACTGGCAGGTGGTACCAGATAGAGAGGTACCCGTACCCAGAAGTCCGCGCCAACAGCACCTGCATCGGGACCCGGTACACCCAGCGCGGGAACACCAACGTATTCGACGTCCTCAACTGGGAGAACTATGCAGGGGAACTGGAGACCATCGAAGGTGTTGCTACACAAACGGAAGAAGGCTCTGCTAATTTCACTGTAGTTTTGCAAACAGATCCGGAAGACGAAGAAGGTGAGTCTACTTTAATGTGTCGTAACCTTCATGCTAATCAGACTGCTAAGCCGCAGCAAAGGGTTTATGCTGCTTAGAACCAGACACAAGTTATAAAGGTCGACTAAGTGGGAGTTGTGAGTTGTGACTAGTCCTATGCTTATATTTATTGGAACACTAAGTTACTCCGAGATTTGAACCATCATATCATTTTATTTTGAGCACTAGTTAAGCTTTATCTAATATCAAGTCATACCGAGCTATCTTAATTTTATCACCTGTGAGATTAGCGTATTCTACGCTTAGGTATGGTGGCATTACAACCGTAATGGAATTACTTATGATCCATATTGTAGGTCTAACAGGGTAAAAGTATTTTTTAAGCTACACATAAATGCATATCTGCTATAACTCTTTTTTTTTCATTTCAGCCACAGCAACAACTAACCTCTACGTGTTGAGCACCGACTACACAAGTTACTCTCTCGTGTACACTTGTGTGAACATTGACCAGTACAGTCGAGTTGGTAAGTCACATTTATATGACTGAACCATGATCTTAGGAAATGTTTATTACTTTTGGCGTTGAAAAGGGAATAGGACCACTTATACATGGCTATTATTTGTAAACATCAACAACCTCGCAGGAGAAGATTACTAATATAGTTAACAAAAATATCGACTTTTCATTCAAAACTCGATCAACTTTTCGAAATTTTTTTTGGAATGGCGTTTTTCTATTATTTTCAAGAAAAGTCGTAGAACAAACCTTGTTGTTTATAATGTTAGTAAACTGCTCCAGCCAGTTTGTTAGAGTTTACAAAATTAACCCTGTATACTCGTAAGTCATTAACTAACACTCATAAGAGAATCAGATTGAGGATAATTCAAGCGCTTACCCCTTCGACCAACGATGATCGAAGGCTTACCTACTAAATAAAAGAACGATTGAGTATACAATACACCAGCAAGAAAGATCGCGTACAGCGTTCATGATGCCATGCCATTTAATTTCAAATAGTTTTGTTTTGCTAGTAGAAAAGTTCGTATACTTTAATGATGATCTTCCTACAGTGGTCGCTATCAAGCTGAGCCGAACGCGCGACTTGCCTGCTGCAGCACAAACAGCCATCGGAGCACTGATTGCAAACACGCCGGAGCTGCATCAACCATACTTTATAGAAGTAGAACAGAACGACGAATGCCGTGACCCTAGCTCCTCGTACCTCATTAAGAGCAGTATTATTGTCACCCTATTGTGTCTAATCATACAAACATTGATGTAGTCCCTACTATATGTGATAGATGTAAGTTTCGTTATTTAAGTTTGTGGAAATCAGTTGAGAAATAAATGTTATTTTTATTTATTTTATTAAATCAGTTTCTTTATTTTTTCCTGTTCTTACTTATGTATCTTATCTACTTAATACTAGAGCTAAAATACAAACTCTAAGGCCCTGTTTCAAAGGTTCCATATAGCAAATATGTTCTTGTTAAATCTTTTAATATCTGGGTGTCCGAGCTTTGCTCGGTTTTTTTTTTTTTTTTTTTTTTTTTTAATTATTTGGATCACCAACAGTTGATACATTTATACTTTTGCAATAACACATTATAACAAATACTAAACTTAATGTACAACTACTTATAGGTGAACACAGCATGCAACAAAGAGAATGAAAAAAAACTAGTGTTTAGCATGCAATATACTAAAGTTTAAGTACTTAGCGCCTTATTAAATTAATGGTATGTAAGTGTGTGTGAGTTTATGTGTTGGAATGTTTGTGTATGTGTATGCGCGTGAGTGTGAGTGGAATGAGATGAACGAGCAAGTCAGAATCATATGAGTATGAAATTATGACTAAGAGAGATCGAGTATTTTTTTTCGCATCGAACTCACCGAATCATGATGGATGTCAACAATGTCACTGAATTTGTTTAGAGTTAGGCATAACCTCGCGACGGGGGAGCTGGATCCAAGTACTGTTCTCCTCAACGGAGGGCAAAGTGGTGTAATTGGATTACGTGGGATTCTGGCGGGTGCTCGGAAGTTGAAAAAGGCTAATAGCTGTGGGCAATCTGACATGTTTCTTACTATTTTGATTAAGAACATCATATCTAGTAAATCACGTCTATCCGATAACGACAACATACCAAAAAAACTGAGGCGATCAGTGTAAGAACGAAGTTCTTTGGCTTTGCCGATAGAAAATGCCAGATATCTTACAAATCTTTTTTGAAGCCTTTCTATACGAAGCGAGTGAGTGGCGTAGTGAGGTCGCCAGACTACACTACAGTACTCTAAAATACTTCGAACGAGACTGCAATACAAGATCAGTTTAGTTTTTGGGTTGCGAAAAGGTTTGCTGTTTCTCATCACGAAGCCCAGTAGTCTGGATCCCCTTTTCATTACGTTCTCCATGTGTGGCACAAATGTCAACTTCTGATCGTATAGAACACCAAGGTCTTTAATTGTTTGCCTCTCTTCAATTGTACTGTCATCTATACGATAATTAAATATAGTTTTTTCATGTTTTCTTGTAAATGTTACCAGAAAACATTTTTTCTTGTTGAGAAACATCTGGTTTTGAGTACACCATTTCACAAGCCTATCTATGTCAGTCTGCAACAGTACGGAATCTGCCCTGGAATCAATATAATAATAATGTTATTACTATTTATTGTAATATTAACACCACCATATTATTGTGGTGTTTAAGTGATAACAAAAGTGTTTTAGCTACTTACTTTGGGATCAGAGAAATGTATGTTATGTTATCCACATTAATTATAGTTTTTTCGATATTCGTAATCTCAACCTTACAGCACTTGTCACAGAGTAATGCCATCTATTGTCAATAAAAGTAGTTAATAAAATAAAAAATTCGCATTCCGCGAGGCGTAGTAGTTATTTTTTAAGGCATTACGAGAGATGGCGTCACAAAAACTACCCGAAAAATTGTGTTTAAAATTTGTATCGGTAATTTTTTGTTTTGCACTATTGCATCATAACATAAATCTCAATAAAATAAAAACTTGAAAGCAACATTAACTACATTTTTTTAAACTTGTCTAAAATCAAAAAGTAGAAAGAATTTTAATACAAAAAAATACTAGAAAAAATCGACTCACCTGTAGCAGCTCAGACGGGACGTCCCGTCTGAGCTGCAACGGGTGAGTCGATTTTTTTTAGTATTTTTATATTAAAATAATTATGCTAATATAAAAATAACATTGTGAATGCCTAAAATCTAAAAATTCAAAAAGAAAGGATTTTTCGAAATTCTACCCCTAAAGGAGTGAAAAGGGGTTCGACGAAGTTTGTAAAGAAAAAAAATTACATATTGACTTGAAACTTCGTAGGAGTACTTCTAAAAACAAATAAGTAAATAAATATGTGTTTCGTAGTTTTCCAAAACTTAACCCTTAAGGGGCTAAATGGGTAAATGAACTGAAAAAACCGATATGGATGTCTTTATTGAAGTTTTATGGGATACCTACTGATAACGAAATTGGCATTTATTTTGAAGTCCAATGTGTTAGACATGATTTAAACCCTAAGGGGTTGAGATCGAGGTTCAAATTTTGGAAAAAAATATAAGACATACCTATCGACTTGAAACATCGTAGAAATAATTTTATAAACAAATAAAATCAAACACGTATTTCTTGAGTTTCCGAAAAATCACTTTAGTTTATAAAATAGATTGTTATCACTAAAATAAAAATATAAGACATATCGACTCAGGCGCGGTCGCAGCCTGAAATTTTGGGGGGGTCACTAATAATAATACAATTACTTTTTTGTAAATTTTTAGATGCTTTTTCTATGTGACATTTACGATTTTTGGGGGGGGGGGTCATGTCCCCTGTGACCCCTCCCCTCGGACCGCGCCTGCCCTCGTTGGATAACATATAGACCACTTAAGGACATTGACTTAGAGGGTTTTGATAAAGCAGTTAATGCTGTGGACTGGGAGCAGTTATTAGGTGAAGACCTTAACGATATGTTAGCTGCTTTTAACACACATGTCAAAGAATTATTTGACATTCATGCCCCTACAAAAACATCATATGTGAGAGAACAGAGTTATCCTTGGATAACACAAACTGTAAAAGATATGATGAAGCTAAGAGATAAAGCGCATGCCAGGTATCGTCATACCAAAGCTGACCGTCACAAGGACTATTATAAGGAGTTGAAGGGCATAGTAGAAGTAGCAGTTCAGAATGAGAAAGCTGCATACTTTCGACACTGTGTGAACAAACACTATAATAATTCGAGTACGCTCTGGAAAAACATTAAGCGGCACGTTGACTTCAATAAAAAACTAGTGGAACTGCCGGAAAACATTTCTGACCCCGATCGCATCAATGGCCACTTCCTGAGACTGCCGGCTATAAATGATGCAAAGTGCAGAGATAATATAAACAACTTTGCAACTAATCGGTTCAATAGTAGTGTCTTTATTCTGAAGCCTGTGGATGAAGAAACGGTGTTAAATATAATTAAAAAAATTAAAACGAATGCCCAAGGTGTGGATGAAATATCATTAAATATGATCTAGTTAACTTTACCGCGAACGCTAGGTATTATCACTGCAATTATAAACAGGTCCATTGCAGATAGCACCTTTCCAGATCAATGGAAACAGTCGATTGTTAAGCCTATGCCTAAAGTAAAAAATCCGACAGAGCTTATAGACCTTCGACCGATAAGTATTCTGCCATTCATGTCAAAAATCCTTGAGAAAGTAGTGAGCATTCAACTGACAAAATACCTAAATGCAAATGACATACTTCCCCAAAAACAGTCCGGTTTCGGAGCCGGTATGAGTACTGCGACTGCACTTATGCGGGCAGTTCTCAAAAAACTTGCAGATACTTTCAAAAATGAAGCAAAAATAAAAATGATGAGATATGACTGCTTTTTCTACTTAAGTAGGTGTAAAATATATTTAATTTTAATTTCTGTATAAAGGTTCACACTTATTTTATAGTTTTATTAAGTAAATTCACGTTTTTGTATCATCAGAGACAATTTATAGGTCAGGGTCGTTACGAAGAGTTTCTTATTGTAGTAAATAATATACACACATTAAAGTGCTAAATTTGGTTTAATTAAAAATATATTAAAATATTAAACAAATTAAATATAAAAAAATCTCACTTTCTCTTACAAATAATAAATAAATCACCATAGAAATACGTTTCTTTACGATGGTAATAAATTTTAGTCTAACTTTAACTTTTTTTTATCTTATTCTTAGTTCAACATTATGGAACCACAACCAAGTTATAGCGCTTAAAAATATGTACCTAAATATATTAAATCTTATTACTTTAGCTCAGTAATCGTCTATTTATTAACTTTTTTCTGTGAAATAAATAATGGACAGTAACTTACCCTGACGTATTAGTAACGAGACTGACAAGCCAAGGTTTATGACACACTAAGCATATTTAACATGGATTCAAACTTTCAGACTATGAGCTTATTATCATAAAACAAACATTACAAAAAAATTGAAGATTCAAATCCAACAAAACTGAAACGTTTACATAGTTCAATAACTAAAAAAGCATCACCCAGGTTTCATATATTTTGGTTCAAAATAGAAAGTGCCGGCAAAAACAAAAAATAACTATTTGTGTTTATATCTGATGTCATTTTTAACAATTAAAAAAAATGTTAATTAAAAGAACATTACTGAATTTTTCATTATTAAAAATAATTATTACCACTCAGTGTGCCTTCAACTTTACGCTGTCAGGCTAGTTACATTTCTTGTCAGGCTATACGTTACAGCTCAAATCATAACGATCCTGACGTAACGCTGTGGGGTCTCGACGCAAGTAAATCGAAATATTTTTTTTTATTATCATATAACCCTAGATATTTTTGGTGGGATTTTAAACCACAGACATGCAGGTCTACATTACAGTGATCGCAGGAACCACAACT
Organism: Agriphila geniculea; assembly: GCA_943789525.1. NCBI lineage: Eukaryota > Metazoa > Arthropoda > Insecta > Lepidoptera > Crambidae > Agriphila > Agriphila geniculea. The sequence goes on along the minus strand of OX038883.1, from coordinate 19,745,885 downwards.
TTTCAAATTTCACGCAAATTAGCATAACTATATTGACAAAAAACAGTGACAAATCTAAACTTACCCAAGTGCCGCTCGTTCCGTGGGACCTACGACAGTTAGTATTTAAAAGCAAGAAATAAAATATTGAAATCTGCATAGTAACTAACTCGAAAGTTTGTATGCATATCTTATATTAAACAACGCCTTTTGAAGTCGGGTGGGGGGGGGGGACGAAGGATATTTTTTTATCTAAACTAATATATCTAAACTTTAATCATGGGTTTAAACCCCACCCGACTTCATAAGACGTTGTTTAATATAAGATATGCATACAAACTTTCGAGTTAGTTACTATGCAGATTTCAATATTTTATTTCTTGCTTTTTAGAGCCATTAATTTATTTTTGAAGCTGTTTTTTGTTAGATTATTTTCAAGATTTTTGAAGGAGGTTTTGTTTTTATTAAAAACTTTTTTATTTTAAACTTTTTTGTGGTAAGTATATTTGGTGATGATATTATCTAAGTAACAATAGCCTTATGTCAACGGCTCATCACTTTTTACATAGTACTGCTTTTCCCGACGCAGGGGCGTTTGTTGTTGAGGAGTTCTCCTGGTACTTCACTATCAGCTCCACTTCACCATATGAATTATGATGAGCATAAATATCCTAGCAACCATATTAAAGTAATCGTATCGTACCAGTGAAATACTTAGAATTGAATATTTCCGATGATCATCTATGCTGGTCTTCATCATCAGTTCCACTTCACCGAAATAGTACTTTTCGAAAGCAAATGCACAAGTTACTTAAGAAAATACTAAAATCGCTACAGATGTGCCTATAATATTTGAAGAGTTCCCTCGATTTCTCTAGGATTCCATCATCAGATCCTGATTTCATGACAATGGGACCAACTTGGAAGTATATACTTTCAAACGATAAAATAAATTTTTCAAATCGGTCTAGCCGTCTTCGAGTAATCGAGTAACATACATAAAAAAAAAATAGATTCCGACGAACTGAGAACCTCCTCCTTTTTTTGAAGTCGGTTAAAAATACTGACCATACGTCACGTTATCTATGATCAAAATGTTGCTATTTCCATAAAAAATACCCGAAATCAACCAAAAACTTCATCTAAATATTAATACGAATTATTAACGTAACTAAGTGGACGATGTCAGGATGAGCGTTTTTCCGTGGACAGACTTTAAAATTCAATTAAAATATGAAAAAACGCTTGTTTTCCGAATATTATTATGTTTTATGATAGTTTTTTAATGGAATTGTACATTAAAACCATCACCCTTAAGGTGGTAGAAGTAAAATATTAAATTAACGTTATTGAAACACGGTGAAGATTTTTTTGGACAGTATGGGGAGAAAAATTTGACAATTTTTAAGTGGATTTTAAAAATTGATGGCAACAATATTACTTACTTTAAAAATATAGATGGTGTGGCCAAAACCTTAAAGAATAATTTAAAACAGTTATTTTACGGAAATTTTGGCCCAAATTTCCTAAAAAAAAAATATGCTATGGACAACCCAAAAAACTGGATCTGCTAGTTTTTTGAGAACTGCCATCGATGACATATTGGCTGGCCGTGATGCTGACGAGAGCACTGCTTTGGTTTTACTTGATTACTCACGTGCATTCGATATAGTTGATATTCCTCTGCTTTTGGCAAAACTTAAATATTACGGTTTTGATGATTCTGCGACGATGTGGTTTTCAAGTTATCTGTCTGGCCGTTGTCAAAAAGTTGAGGTTACCCATTCCGACGGCACAAGAAGATACTCTGCAACGTTACCTATCAGCCGTGGGGTACCACAGGGGTCCATCCTTGGACCTATTATCTTCATTTTATACACCGCCGACCTACCAAGATGTATCAAGAACTGCGAACATCACATATACGCAGACGATCTACAAATTTACAAAACATTCAAACCGCGCGATGCTGAGCAAACTGCCAAAGTAATCAATGATGATCTGGAACGCATAGCCCAGTGGTCCGAGATGAATGGATTGTTGTTGACCTTAGCTAAAACTAAAGTGATGGTCACCGGTACCAGTGCCCAAATAAAACTATTTAGCACGCACACATTCGAACTCAAAATTAGATCTGAAAAATAGAACAAGTCAATGAAGCTCGAAATCTAGGGGTACTGTTTGATAGTAATTTGAAGTTTGAAAACTATGTAACGGATACAGTCAGGCAGTGTTTCTACAGATTGAAAGTCCTGTATCACATAAAGAAGTATCTAAGTGTGGATCTTCGAATTCACCTCTGTGAGACACTGATCCTGTCAAAGTTGCATTATGCAGTCACGGTGATTGGAGGTTGTCTCTTTGAACGCACAAAGCAGCTGATACAGCAAATGCAAAATGCTTGTGCAAGATACTGTTTTTCTATTCCCCGGCGTGCTCACGTGACGCCTTATCTCAATAAAAGTGATCTACTGAATATGGAGAGACGGCGAGAAATGCATTTTGCAAACCTTTTGTTCGGAGTAATTAAAAACAAGAGCCGTACGTATTTGTACGTATTATTTTTTTCTGATCGTCCTGAACGGATAGCTATTCGTTTAAATTGCCCCTTACATAGCACAAGGGCGTTTCGAGGAAGCTTTCGATACCTGGCGACAAAGTGTTGGAATAATATTCCTCCACCAATTAGGAATTCCAAAACGGTGTACACTTTCAAAACTTTGTACAAGAGACATTTACTGAATGCACAAAAGAATCCAGTGTGAATGTCAGCTCGAAGCGCCAGCAATTAGTGGTCTCTGTAATATTTAAATATTTTATAGATACTTATAAGTTAGTAATTTAATCTAGTCGAGATACCTATAAGTTAGTAATTTAATTTAATCTAATGTATGCTCTGATTTTCTTTTAAATATTTTTTTTTATCTTATTTTGATTGAATTTTATTTTATTTATTTAATTGTTTTTAATAGTTGTTTGCCTAGTGCGTTACGCCTTACCCTCTACCTACGTTGCTACGGCTTATACTGAGTAGAGGCCTATTTGGTACCTACACTATTATTTTTATTTTTTAAGTTTCATTTTAATGTGATTGTACTAAATAAACATTTATTCTATTCTATTCTATTCTATAATATTCTTTGGTAATTTATTATATAATTTAACGCTCATCGCAAGGCAACTTTTTCAATACATGGCGGTATTCGTTGTGTGAGGTAAGACCAATCTATTCGAATTTCTTACTGACCGTGGATATATATCCTTAGCCTTCTTAAAAAGATGCAAGTGCTGTCTAACGAAGCAACATAGCTCGAAGATATACAAACATGGTAGGGTCATCATTTTCAGTCGCTCAAAAATTGGTTTACATGACTCAAATGGAAGAGCTCCAACCATAGCTCTTACACACTTCTTTTGCGCTATGAAAGTTCTGCTGATATTAGTCGAATTACCCCACAAAATTATGCCATATCTTAAGACTGACTCAACATAAGCGTGGTAAGCCATGTTAGTTTGCCATGTTAGAGTGCAGTTTTTACGGATGCTATTTTACGCAGACGATTGAGGACATACACAAAACGATTTAGTTTAATATAAATCTTATTAATCTGTTCCTTCCAGTTTGTCTATTGTTATTCCCAGGAATAAGGCAGCTTTCGTTTCCAGTATGGGCTTCCCATTAAATTCTATTTTTAAATTCAATTCATTGGAAGTATAGTTATTTTCAAAAATCATATAATTTTTTTTGCTCTTTTTTAATTCTAACTTATTTTTCCTAAGCCAATTAGCAATATGCCCTATAGTCTGATTTATTTCATACTAGCGGTCGCCCGCGACTTCGTCTGCGCGGAAAGGTTTTTTGCTCTCCCTCGGGAACAATACTTTTTTCGGAATGAAAGGTACCCTATGTCCTTCTCTGTTCCTCTGACAACGTGTATGCAAAACTTCATGATGATCGGTTCAGTAGTTAAGACGTGAAGGCGTAACAAACAAACAAACAAATAAACAAACAAACGGACTTTCGCATTTATAATATTATATAGTAAGGATATAGTAAGGATTTCAATTCTGAAACATTCGATTTTCCAGCCGTCACGACCACTGATATATCATCTGCGAAAAGCACTGTTTTGTGTGATGTGACATCGGGTATGTCATTTATATAAATTAAGAATAGAAGTGGTCTTAGAACACTTCCCTGCGGCACACCAAACTTGTTGTATAAATAAGAGGATTCATAAGTAGTTTTTCGATCAGGTTTAGCGATTTGTACACATTGCATTCTGTTTTCTAGATACGACGTTATCCAGTCAAGGGCTACTCCTCTTATGCCAATTGTTTCTAGTTTACGTATTAGAATTTCATGTGCTACAAAATCGAATGCTTTTGTCATGTCAAAATACAGTGCAGTAGTTTTTATGCCAGAATCTACATTTGTAATTATAGTATTAATGAGATCAAACATTGCATGTGTAGTGGATTTGCCCTTTTGAAATCCATTTTGTTCTTTTTTGATGATATTATATTTGTCACAATACTCCGTTTAACACGTTCGCTGCGGCATGACTTTCCATTCCTTCGGTACAAGGCCTATACACCTGGTAATAAAACTTCCATTGTGGCGGCACAAGGCTTATAGACCCTGTAACATTTAAGAAACTTTAAATCCTTTTTTGGCTTTATGCAAAAAGATATATCATTTTTTTGCTTTGAATATAAATAACAATGAACTAATTGACATACACCTGAAGGCGTTCGTTAACAGCTTGCTTAGTTTAAAAATTAAAGCTATATTTAAAATACAGGGTTTATGCACCCTGTGCCGCACTGAATAAGCGAAATCTGGTGCGTATTTTAGGGATGTGAAATAAAGACATCGATAATCTTAATTAAGGTTAATATAATGAAAAAAAGATAAAACAAACATGATTTAATGTTTTTCAATAAAACATGGGTAACAAAAGTTTTTTTTTGCATTGAACACATTCAGTTAAAAAAATAACTTTTTTGTCAGCTTGGCGGCTGGTTAAAAAGGTTCGGAGGTTTTCGTAACATCCGACACAATTCCTCTTCTTAACACCTTTTACCAAATTGTGTTTATCAAGTTTTTGTGCGGGTTCTGAAAAGATAAATACATACACACAAATCTTTCCTCTTTATAATATTAGTATAGATAGAGTATAGAAGTATAGATACGCACTAAATGTTACTTTTCTGTAATAAAACAGAGAACAAAAACCTGCCTATACCCACGGGAAACGTAATTAGGTAAATAAAATAAATAGTAATGATGACTCACCTGTCTTTGATAAATCAATCTATGATAAGATTTAATATTCACTGCATCACTGTCCTCACAAACATCGTAGACAAACTTTTGTGGCACCTTTTGGTTGGTCTTGATGCCATGTCGACGCGTGCGTTTCGTGATGAATGCAAGCCAACACTAGCCGCGTGAAGCAAGCGCGGGGTGCGGTACCAGGTGCGCGGGGTACAAGGTGCTTCGACCAGGTTACGCACTATGATAAAATTTTATTTCATCCATGCGGTGCCAGGTCTAAAAACCTGGTATTAAGATAGGTACACCATTGGATTCTATTTTAAGAATACATCTTAGATATATATTCATCTCTTTCCTACACCGAACCAAGTTAAAGTTATGCCTTCCGCATGACAAGGAAGTCTATACTTTTCTTAGCCGCACTGTAAGCGAGGCGTAAAGACCTGGTTTCGCACTCAACGTGTTAATACCTCTAAAACACACGCCTTTAAAACCTTAGTTGAAAATCTACGCTTAGGTATGGTGGTATTTCAACCATGATGGAATTACCTACCTTTATGATCCATATTGTAGGTCTTATAGGGTAAAAGTATGATAAAATTTTAAACTACACATAAATGTGTAACTGCTACCTATGACTATTTTCTAAAATGTGTATTTACGTAATTTTTCATTTCAGCCACAGCAACAACTAACCTCTACGTGTTGAGCACCGACTACACAAGTTACTCTCTCGTGTACACTTGTGTGAACATTGACCAGTACAGTCGAGTTGGTAAGTCACATTTATATGACTGAACCATGATCTTTTATTACTTTTGGCGTTGAAAAGGGAATAGGACCATTTATACAGGACTATTATTTGTAAACATCAACAACCTCGCAGGAGTAGATAACTTATAAAGGTAGTTGAAAAAAATATCAACTTTTCATTCAAAACTCGATCAACTTTTCGTAAAAAAAAATTCGAAAGTCGTTTTTCTTGGCTTTTCTAGAAAAGTCGTAGAACAAACGTTGTTGTTTATAATTTTAGTAAACTACTCCTGCGAGGTTGTTGGTGTTTTACAAAATTAACCCTGTATTAGCTAACACTCAAAAGAGAATCAAACAAAATTCTGGTTCCTGGCTGAGGATAATTCAAGCGCTTACCACATCGACCATCCATGGTCGAAGGGTTACCAACTAAATAAAAATACTATTGAGTATACACCAGCTAGAATCATCGCGTACCATGGGCAGCAGCGTCGCTTAACCACTCCTAAGGCGTTAAATACACAGAAGGGACGCGGCGCGGATACGGCGGCGATACGGTGCTGATGTGAGACTTTCGGATGCTTTCGGCCAATCAAATACACGTATCGCCGGCATCGCCGCCGTATCTACGCCTTATCTCCGCCGCATCTCTTCTGTGTATTTCACGCCTAAGGTTAAAATCGCTTGCACTCCGCGCCCGTCACTACATTCGTTTAGTTCGTACAGGGGCGGTATATACTAACTGGTCTTGCGACGGTGTTGCCCATAGTACAGCTAGCATTTTGCTAGTAGATCTCGCTCGAATGAAACTTAAGTTCGCATACTTTAATTGTGATCTTTCTACAGTGGTCGCTATCAAGCTGAGCTGAACGCGCGACTTGCCTGATGCAGCACAAACAGCCATCGGAGCACTGATTGCAAACACGCCGGAGCTGCATCAACCATACTTTATAGAAGTAGAACAGAACGACGAATGCCGTGACCCTAGCTCCTCGTACCTCATTAAGAGCAGTATTATTGTCACCCTATTGTGTTTAATCATACAAACATTGATGTAGCGTCTACTGAATATAGTACTACACATATAGTAATATGTTATAGATGTAAGTTTTGTTATTTAAGTATGTGGAAATCAGTTTATGAATTAATAAATATTGTTTTATTTATTTTTTTAAATCAGTTTTTTTATTTTTTCCAGTTCTTACTTAGTCTTCTTATATCTTAACTTATCTACTTAATATTAAATACTCGCAATTAATGACTTACAGAGCTAAAATACTAACTAACCATCCTTATTAGGGTGCACCCTATAGCAGTGGGACCCTGTTTCAATAGTTCCGTAAAGCAAATATCTTCTAGTTAAATTATTATTGATTCTTGGTCACGTATTAACACTACTAATGAAAAATTAACCGTTCAGTGGGTCTATGGGCTAAAAAAATTAAGTTTATGTCATAAAGTTAATATTACCTAGCGGAACAGGTATATTAACTTTATGGTTTATGTACGCTTTGATTTGACAGATGGGTGAGAAACATTGCTTTGTTTTTTTTGGTAAGTTTTTTATTTTTGCAAAAAGGAGTAACAATGTACCACGTCCATCTGTCTATTCAATGAACTGTATTTAGCCAATATAGTAGGTATCATATGAATAAAAGGTTCTTGGTAGGTATGAACATCTATACAAAAAAAAAGTTGGGAGTTACAAGTCGTGATAAAGTTTGGCCATGATGGAAACTGATCTGTAGGCTGTTCCTAACTAATATTGAGCTGGGCCAAACTATCCCTACATACAGTTCCACACGGCGGCGGGTTGAATAACGCACTTTTCCCGGCTTCATTCTAAAAACTATAACAATTCAGGTTTAGCTAATAGGTCAAATGTGGTATTATTTTCGGATAACGCGATAACGTATAACTTATTACTGATATTAAAAAAATGCAGTTTATTAAGCAGTTTCTGAAAAATTACAGAATAACCAACATTTTTAAACTTCATTTTTTTATTTTAGATATTGGCACTTATTTCAGTATTTTCAAAAAACTACTTTAAAGAAGCGTTTTACAGGTTAATTTGTTGTATGCTTTTGTTATGTTACCTAAAATATTTATTTTATTAAATATTTATTTTATTCTGTTTTTAGTATTTATTGTTATAGCGGCAACAGAAATACCTACATCATTTGTGAAAATTTCACCTGTCTACCTGTTTTCGTTATTAATATCGAGCATAAAACGACAAAAAAAGCCCCCCTTAAATATTTATTTTATTTTGTTTTTAGTATTTGTTATAGCGGCAACAGAAATACATCGTCTGTGAAAATTTCATGCTGTCTAGCTATCATGGTTCATGAGATACAGCCTGGTGACAGACAGACAGACAGCGGAGGCTTAGTAATAGGGTCCCGTTTTTACCCTTTGGGTACGGAACCCTAAAAACCAAGATTCCGACGAACTGAGAACCTCCTTCTTTTTCTGAAGTCGTTTAAAAAACGGTGAATCTTCCTATTACCTCGTGATCATTCCATGCTAGTTTATCATACCAGTATGACCACGAGGATAAAACGAGAGTTTACTAGCAAAACCAGTTATCTGTAACTTTTAACAAAACGAAAAATAAGCTAACAAAAGTTTAAAAAATTCTCTTATTCGCTGTGTGTCAGTTAGAATTGAAAAGACTAAGCGTTAAATCGTAAAATATTGTGTATGATATTGTGGGTACTTGTAATAAGTTCTATGTTATTGCTTATTCATACTTATATTTACTAGTGGCTCTTGGTGGAGCTGTAGTGACATATTTGAACTTTTCGAATCGGCTGAAATATTATGATTTTTCCCATATCCCCGCCATTTTGAAAAATTTTAAAACCTGAATCGACAATGAAAACTATATAATTGTAGAACCTGCTCACAAAATTTCACGAGAATCGGTTGAGAAATGCGATGCGACCTCTAGTCTAGAGGAGAACAAACGGACAGCCGGACAGCCAAACAGAGGGACAGCGGGACAGACATAAGAAAGCATTTTTCCCAAGCTGGAGCTCTCTGCTTCATATTTTGTCGCCATTATAGACATACAAAGGAAATTCAGCATTCCCGCGAGATTGTATTAAGATCTAGAACAAAATACAGGCGATCAAAGTTGCAGGCTATCGCTATAGACGTTCAAATAAAACAGTAAAATAAAAAAAAAAAATTAAAACTCGCCTGCCCTGCTAAAAACAAACTAAAAAGTTAAATAACAAGTGTCATTGTAGTCGGGGGACCGTTTTATGGAACATTTTTTAATTGAAGAGGTCCCCCGACTGCAATGACACTTGTTATTTAACTTTTTAGTTTGTTTTTAGCAGGGCAGTCGTATTTGTAATAATTTTTAAATTTATTTATTTTTATTTCACACATTTTAGTCTTAAATCATATATATTTGAAATGTGCTCATTAAGGCCGTTCATTTGATGCCCATATGGTAATAATTGAAGAAAACATATTTTTTTTCACATTTTAAAATGGCGTTATACAGTCGCCATATTAATTTTTTTCAAAAAAAAATATAGCCATATCACTTGGAATGATGTAAGGATTCTAACGATACCCCATACATCCAAATCCGTTGAGCCATTTGGAAGTTATGGTGGAATAAAGAAACTCACATACCCACAAACATACATGAACCCTGAACACATAATTATACACTCTTTTTGTTTTGGGCAGTCGTGTAATAAGCACATTCCTAAATCGAAATATTTCCTATGTTTTTATGTGCATGGCCTTGTTGTGCGTCTAGATTATAAAATAGATTGTTATCACAAAAAACCTGTTCGTTATAATAATGAACTGAATTTAGATTTAGTTTATACAGAACGAACTGTATTTTAACTAAAGATAACAATCTATTTTATATTATAATTATTTATTCGATGATAAGTTTATAATTTCCTTAGAAGTACCTATGTACTTCTAAGTAAATTATAAACTTATCATTGAATTCTTCAAAACTTAGTAATAGGCCGTTTTATAGTTTAAATTCGCAATTAATATTTCTGGAAATTTTATAAAGATAATAAAATATTGATTTTTAATGATAAAAATCAATGCAGGCAACAACTATTCGGTTGATTTGTATATTTTTGATTAATTATTAAATTATATTAAACAACTATTCCGACTCCAGTACATGGTAAAGTTAGAATGTAACTTATGTATGTTGTACTGTATAAAAATATTGTTTGTCATTATGATTGTATCAATAATGGAAAAAAATAAGTAAGCAGATGGAGCAGTGAAAGTAGATTATTCTAGAAATAAGAAACAACTAAGGTAGGTACCAAAACCCACACCTAAGACTATAAAGAAAACTTAGTATTTATCTAAATTGACTCAGCCATGGGTCGAACCAGATCTAGAACCACAGGAAACCTGAAACACTACACAATAAAAACCAGTCCATAAACCACTCCACCACGGAGTTCAAATTAAAGGGCTTATTATAAGGATTTCAAAAAGGTATATCATATAAATAATAACTAAAAAGAAATAAATAATTTGTTTTTTGTTGTCAACTATGTACATACATTGCTATGGCGAAAGACGCGATGACACGTCTTCAAGTCATCTGGAAAAACCGTAGCCTAGGTTTTCGTACTAAAACGCGCTTAGTGAGAGCCCTGGTCTTTCCCATCTTTATGTATGGAGTGGAAACATGGACCATACAAGCCAGAGAGAGACATAGAATAGATGCATTCGAGATGTGGTGTTGGAGGCGAATGCTTGGGATACCCTGGACAGCCAAACGCACTAATGTATATATTCTAACACAATTAAATGTCAAGACTCAGCTGTCCACTATCTGCTTTGCTTACATCGCGTACTCTCATACTTTGGCCACATAATGCGAAGAGGAGATGAAAGTCTCGAAAAGCTGGTCGTGGTTGGTGGAATAGAAGGCAAGAGAGCCCGAGGTCGTTCGCCAACCAGATGGTCTGACCAAGTAAGAGTAGCAACCTCCTCAAGCAAATTGCATCAAGCAGTGAGAGCAACTATGGACCCAGACCGATGGAGACAAATCGTAAAAGCAGCCGGTGATCACGATCCTCAGTTATGAGGGAACGATTGAGAGAGAGATGTACATACATACACTGCTTAACAACGCCCATGTTATATGGCATGTCAGTTATCATATGCCCTTATACCATAGTAGAACCAATATACTTACTTCTCTTAATTTGCCTGATGTAGGAGAACCCTCTGTCACACACACAACACAATCCAGGGGCCCTATTTTTGAATCGGTTGACTGGCTTCGAGCGTTCTTTTCTACTGATTTTCATATGTCGAACGAAAATCAGTCGAAGAGAGCGCTCGACGCCAGCCGAGCGATTCAAAAATAGGGCCCCAGTTTGCAGACACCTGCAAGAGGGCATGGAACCGATTTTAACCGATTCCAAAATGACCGGGAAAAACCGATTCTTTTTTGTCCTGTGAGAATCGATTCTTAAATTATTAAGAATCGATTCTCGATTCTTTTCGATTCTCGTTAAAACATAACAAATTCCCAATCTTACTGAAAATAGTTAAATACCCAAGAGGCAGAAAATGATGTGACACATGCTATAAGGCTTTATTTTTTTTAATTCTACCCGATGCTAATATTAAGTCGAAACAAAATTGCCTAGTTAGTTTCGATAAAAAAATTGTTTAAAAAAACAAAAAACCGACTTCAAAAAACCTACCGCTAAAAAGCAAGAAATAATATTCGTAATAATAAAACACGTCTATTGAAGTCGGGTGGGGCTGGAGTACAAATTCCTTTTTTTTATTCTAAAAGCCACACCCGACTTCAATAGACGTGTTTTTATTATTACGAATATTATTTCTTGCTTTTAGAGGTAGGTTTTTTAAAGTCGGTTTTTTGTTTTTATAAACAATTTTTTTATCGAAACTAACTAGGCAATTTTGTTTCGACTTAATATTAGCATCGGGTAGAATTAAAAAAAATAAAGCCTTATAGCATGTGTCACATCATTTTCTGCCTCTTGGGTATTTAACTATTTTTGTTCCGTTGATCACAACTTAAGCCGACTAAGCAGTAAGATTGGGAATTTGTTATTATTTTCCTTTTTCAACAAAAAAATAATTATCTTATTCGGTTCATAAACAAAGTTATACGACTGATCATCGAGGTAGTTCACACAAAATCACACTATTTTCGTGCTTTTTTTCAAGATTACTTGAAAAGTACTGAACCGATTACAAAATTTTAAAAAATGGGACCAACTTGAAAGTTTACCTAATGTAATAACATTTGAATCATTTCAATCTAGGGTTGCCAGATGGTCGGGATTCGTCGGGATTCTCCCGAAATTTCAAGTGATCTCCCGACTCCCGAAAAATCTAAAAATCTCCCGGAAAATTAGCTGTTTCGAAAGTTCTCTAGAAAGCAATAATTTTCGCGGATGAAACCACGGATTACAAGATTAGTGGATAAAACTGATAGAAAATCGCGCTGCGCGGCCATTTTATTTTACTATAGTCAGCAAGAGTACAAGATTAGTGGTTGAAACTGACTAAAAATCGCGCTGCGAGGCCGTATTCTTATATACCTATTTTTATTTCTACAATAGAAAGTCAAGATTACAAGCTTAAGTAGTTGATGAAACTCACTATAAATCGCGCTGCGCGGTTGTTTTCTTATTATAGAAAGGCAAGAGTACAAAATAAGTGGGTGAAACTAAATAAAAATCGCGCTGCGCGGCCGTATTCTTATATACCTATTTTTATTTCTCCCGACAACAGCCGCAAAATCCCGACATTTTTAAATTTTCTCCAGATATATTGGACTTCCGATCTGGCAACCCTATTTCAATCGGTTCAGCCGTCTTCGAGTAATCGGTGTCCATACATTTAAATAAAAAAAATATACGCGACGAATAGATAACCTACTCCTTTTCAAATTTTTGAAGTCGGTTAAAAATGGGTAAAAACTTTTTTTTAAGTATTTACCAAAAATAGTTAATTTCTATACAAAGTATGCATCTTGATTTTAGTTAAGTAGGTAGGTATGTACCTACTACCGTAAACAAACACGTGTTTGTTTGTAACAAAATTAGTTAATTACTTTGGGGTTGGATCAAAATTGGTTAACTGCATAAGGGTTGGGTCAAAATTAGTTAACTGCATTTAAAAAACCTATATGTCCTGATTTAAAAAGCTATTCTTCACGGATCCCACACATCACCTCACATGCTTGGACCACATAATCCTTAAGACGAAACTCGAAGCTTCCTGTTTTATAACCCCGGCTACTATCACGGACCACGACTGTGTGGCTCTAAAAAAGTAAAATTCATTATTATTGTGGTAGGTACGTAATAAATAGTTTTTTGCTTTTTTTCTTGATTACTTCCTTTTATGTTTGACTGTTATTGTTCCTATCGTTAATTCCTGTGCAATTTATTGTTACTTTATTTATTGTAATGAAACAGTACTAGTAACACACGGTAGGAGTCCTACTCCTACCTATAGAATAGGTAGATATATATCCTAAGATCCTATAGATCCTAAGTATAAGAATTAAGTAGCTGTTTCTTTTATGTTTTCGTGTTTTATTTTAAGTAAATAATTTGATTTTAGCAAAAAAATTATTAAAAAACCGCGTTTTTACTTTACTTAACATGAAACAAAATTGTAAACAAAAAACCAAAAAATAATCGAAAAGAATCGAAAAAACCGGGTACCCTATTCCGACCAAGGAATCAGAATCGAAATTTTCGACTCTTCAAAGAGGTCCGATTCTGCGTGCCCTATACTGCCCGGCATATATATTGGCAAGAGAATGAAAGAGACAAAAGATGCGCAGTAGCCATAAACTTAGCGTTTATGGCTACTGCGCATCTTTTGTCTCTTTCTTTCTCTTGCCAATATATATGGCGGCATCTGTACCTGCAACCTAAAAAGGTATGTTACTTACAAGTTACACTTTACTCTTTCATTTTGTTCTGAAATGCAAATTCTATTTTAAATCCCTTTTCCATTAAGGAATTTAGTGGGTACCTACTTACTTATTTAGATTTTATATATTTGAGAATAAAGAGTAGTACGTAAGGTCAGGAAGCTTTTTATCTGTTGAGTCACGCACGGACGTATTTTCCTAATTATGACAATATCTCTCGGGGCTAAGATTCTCATTAATGATAAGATGATGATTCATCATCATATCAGCCATAAGATGATGAGTCATCATCATATCATGAGACCCAGTGCTGGGCCTTCCCCAAGGATCTCCGCAACAATCGGTACTGCCAGGGTTGCCACCTTTAGGAACATAAAAGTCGGGACCAGGGAGCGGGGGGGGGGGGGATCTTGCAATTCAGCTTTCATTAAACGATTTCTGACATAAAATCATTAAAGCATCGAAGGCGGTATACTTAACGAGATACAAAGCAAAATAAGGTATTTAACTTGCTTTCCTTTATGCTTTTAAATATTTCGACCCATTTTTTTATCAACACTGATTTTGATTGCGTGTTCTCATCAAAAATCGGGACAAAACTGATGAATCGTCGGGACGCGGGACAATTTCATCGAAATCGGGACTGTCCCGGCAAAATCGGGACGGGTGGTAACCCTGGGTACTGCGCTGCCCGCATTCAGTGGCTTCACCAGACCATCGGTCCTTGTCGGAGGCTACTCTTCTTTAACTTATTTCCATTGATCTCTTAAACATGCTAAAACGGATCTAAGTATATATGGCATTAGCAAAAGCGTGCACCGATAAAACGAATGATAAGATTACACACAAAATTATATAAAATGATACTAACTTGATAATTGCTCACTTAATTAGGCTAATGAATTGTGGTTGGTGTTTGACAAATGAACTCATAATATTCAAAATGATCATTATAGTGTTAAGTCTTTTTGGACTGTTTCAATGTGCTGTGGGAGAACTTATACAAACTGGACAATGCAACCCGAATATACAGCTTGCACCTAATTTCGATTTTGAAAATGTAAGTCAGTGCTTTTAAATTATTTTTATACCTACATGACATTAAATAAGGACTAGTATTTAATCGGGTAACAATAAATTTTCTAATTTGGTATATTATTTATTAAGTATCATAAATACTGAATATAGCGTACTGAAATACTAAGTGGGCGACGGACTGAGTGACTGAGGGCGACTACAAATATTGAAATTGGGTGACTTTAAAATACAAATTGAGTAACCAGTCATTCCGAGCGGGTGACCAAATCAATACATTAAAAATTTTGCATATATTTCATTAAAAAGGCGACTTAATAACCTAATCGAGGTGACACAAATAATAAATATATAATAAAAATAATAATAGTTGCCCATTTAGTATTTTATGTCATTAATTATTTATCTACCACATGCAGTTTTTCGTTTAACGTATTTTTTTAAATTATCAGTTGTCGCCCATTTCGTTATGTTGTCGCAAACAAAACAAAACGCTGCTGGGTTTTGTATTATTATTTGCAGTCACCCAATTCAAAATATCCCTTAAATAAGTGATCATATCAAAAGTGAGCTACGTTTTTTTGTATTGAAAATGTTTATGTTATCACCAGGGGCCGTACCGGCTAACGAATCGAGTTTCGGAAAATTTGCCGAGTTTCAAATTAAAAAAGATAAATTGAAGTAAGGAATTTCGTATAGTACTATTTGTTGAAGTTATTTGGAAGATATGGATGTTTGTGTGACCTCATGAATTAGGGTTCGCCATTTTGGCCCAATTGAAGCTCGATTTGTCTGTTTTAATTTGAAACCCGGCAGACTTTTCGAAGCTCGATTCGTTAGCCGGTACGGCCCCTGAATGTGCCCGATGCATTTTCAGCCAAATGTGCGATATGGCCGTAGATCCGCCAATATTATATATCTCTAGATCTCTAGGGAAGAGGTGTGAAAATGTACAGGGCCTAGAGATCTGTGGTACAGCACGGCGCGAAATTAAAAAAGTGGTCGGGTAATTTTTGAGAAATTTTAATAAAATAAAAAAAAACCGCCTTGCCGGATAAAATTCTTAAGCTTAATCGAAATTCGAAAATATGCATCTGAAGATTGAATTGGGCTACTCAATAATCTCACTGGGTTCGGACGACAGATGTGGGCTGAGGAGGTTACAATAATAACAACTTATCCAAATCGAGCGTAACTTCAAAGTTCTCTAGCGCCAAAATACGAATCAGTTTTCTATTATTTATTGTTTGAAATAATTTTCTGTTTTGTTTCAGTTCTTGGGCACTTGGCATTTAATAGAGACCTATCCTTCTGCGTTCCAACTTGGAGAATGTAACGATGCTACTTATTCTCTAAATGAAAATGGCACGGTCAGAGTTTTCAACACAGAAGTCATAGATCAAACACTAGCCACAACCGAGGGCTGGGCTTCAATTGAAGACAACGCAAAGCTACTTGTGTTCTTCCCGGAGGGTAAGATATGTCATAATACCTAATCATGATCTGCGTCGCATATAGTTGCATGTAGTATTAGACTTCAGACTTGAGAATCGGGTTTGAAGTGTGAAATAATGGTTTACTCAGGCTTTTAAATAATATAAAAATAACAACAACAACAATAACATTTTATGTATCAACGTATCAGCACTATCGGCCATACTTCATACTGGAATAAAATTACTTGTTACCAGATGCTCCTCAGGTGGCACTTGAACCCGCAATCTGAAATTGCATTATTAATGCAAAAAAAAACTTCATTAATAGTAGGTATGAACCTCTATACAAAAAAAAAGTTGGGAGTTACAAGTGGTGATAAAGTTTGGCCACATGATAGAAACTGATCTGTAGGCTGTTTCTAACTAATATTGAGCTGGGCCAAACTATCCTTACATACAGTTCCATACGGCGGCGGGTTGAATAGCGCACTTTTCCGGGCTCTATTCTAAAAACTATAACAATTCAGGTTTAGCTAATAGGTCAAATGTGGTATCATTTTCGGATAAATTAATAACGTAGAACTTATTTCTGATATAAAAAAAAATCAATTTATTAAGCAGTTTCTGAAAAATTACACAATAACCAACATTTTTAAACTTCATTTTTTTAGTTTAGGTATTGGCACTTGTTTCAGTATTTTCAAAAAAACTACTTTAAAGAAGCGTTTTTCAGGTTAATTTGTAATATGCTTTTGTTATGCTAACTATATTTTAAACAATTTGAGCCTAACTTAAGTAGTTTAAGTCCATTGTTTGCGGACATACAGCTAGTCAAAAATATGCATTTTTTCACGAAATAAAAAAGGTTTCCGTTTCGTTCAGAAACATTTTTCAGGTTTTTTGTTTATATTTCTGTAAAGTTAATTAAATGTTCTACAATTTGAGCTTAATTTGAGTAGTCTAGGTCTATTGGTTGCAGAGACATAGCTGGTTAAAAATGGGCTTTTTATTGAAATTAATTGAAAAAATCTTATCTTTGACTAGCTGTGTCTTTGCAACTAGTAAACCTAGACTACTCAAGTAAGGCTCAAATTGTAGAAAATTTAATTAACTTTACAGAAATATAAACAAAAAAACTGAAAAATGCTTCCGTACGAAACGGAAACCCCTTTTATTTCGTGAAAAAATGCATATTTTTGACTAGCTGTGTCTCCGCAAACAATGGACCTCAACTACTTGGGTTAGGCGCAAATTGTATAAAATATAGTTAACATAAAAAAGCATATAACAAATTAACCTGCAAAACGCTTCTTTAAAGTAGTTTTTTGAAAATATTGAAACAAGTGCCAATACCTGAACTAAAAAAAATAAGTTTAAAAATGTTGGTTATTGTGTAATTTTTTAGAAACTGCTTAATAAATTGATTTTTTTTATATCAGAAATAAGTTCTACGTTATTGATTTATCCGAAAATGATACCACATTTGACCTATTAGCTAAACCTGAATTGTTATAATTTTTTGAATGGAGCCGGGAAAAGTGCGCTATTCAACCCGTCGCCGTATGGAACTGTATGTAAGGATAGTTTGGCCCAGCTCAATATTAGTTAGAAACAGCCTACAGATCAGTTTCTATCATGTGGCCAAACTTTATCACGACTTGTAACTCCCAACTTTTTTTAGTAAAGAGGTTCATACCTACTCTAAGAGTCGGACTAACATCGATTGCTTAAAGGTTAACTAATAAAGGAGCAGTAAAGTCACATTGACTCAAATTATAATCACGTAATTTATTATTGTATCTAACAACCCATTTTTAAACCATTTTAGCTGGTGAGGGAACTCAGGGAACTGAATATTATGTGCTGGACACCGACTATGACTCATACGCTTTGGTGTACTCCTGTCGAGACCTCCCCAATAACCAAAGACAAGGTAAATATAACTGTCTAATACGTTAATAGCCTGATAATTCAACACCTTTCAGAATTTGTTCCTTTTTAGGGTTCCGTAGCCAAAATGGCAAAAACGGAACCCTTATAGATTCGTCATGTCTGTCTGTCTGTCTGTCTGTCTGTCTGTCCGTATGTCACAGCCACTTTATTCCGAAAGTATTAAGACTACACAGTTGAAACTTGGTAAGTAGATGTATTCTGTTAACCGCTTAACGAATTCAATACAAAAATAAGAAAAATAAAAGATTAAGGGGGGGCTCCCCATACATGGAACTGAAACTGAAAAAAATTTTTTTCTTCAAACCAACACGTGTTGGGTGTCTATAGATAGGTCTTTAAAAATGACATTGAGGTTTCTAAGACAACTTTTTCTCAAAGTCCACCGTTTGAAAGATATTCACCGCCAAAGTGGTAAAATGTGTGTCCCCCCCCCCCTTTAACTTTTGAAATAAGAGAGTGAAAAATCTAAAAAAAATATATGCTGTAGATCTTAATAAACACTTTCAACCAAAATTGGTTTGAACGAGATATAGTAATTAGTTTTCGAGATATAGCACATTTTCCAAAACCGCAAATATAACTTTGTCATTCATACCAACACTGTGAAAAACAAAGTTATTTTTGCAGACGAAAAATGATAGGTGGTATTAAATATGGTCTGGTATAAGGTAACTACGGAACCCTATGGCGCGTGGCCCGACACGCACTTGGCCGGTTTTTAATGAAACCTGAAGACAGGTGGAGGTGGTGTGAAACAGATCCTGAATGTTATATTTTAAATCAAAAGGTTTTCATTACTGAAATCGCTTATATCTTTAGTGTGGAGTTGGAAAATGAGTCGTACCAGAAGTTTGACTCCGGCAGCAGTGGAAGCAATCAACCGTAAAATTGACACTGTCGAGGTACTCAATAACGGTTACTACCAACAAGTCAACAATACGGACGAGGCTTGCTTCTATTTCCCAGACTCGGAGGAGTCTAATCCTATCAGATTCAGAGGACGATGCGATCAGAGCATTCAAACTGTACCCAACTTCGACGTGGCTGCGGTAGGTTGTTGATGTAACATTAATTCAATTAATTTTCCTTAATGTTGTTGTTTCTCTTTGTTACAATCCTCTATTAAATGAATCAATTTGATTATGCTAGATGATATTTTTTTCCATAAAATTCTTCTTTTTCTATTATAAAACACGCTTCTTTTATTGCAATACTATAGTATAGTATTATTATTGTTTGTGATTAAAACAAAATTAATTTCTGTGTTTTCTAACTTTAATTTCTACAATACACTTTTTACGGATTACAGCACGTTTATTGTTTAATTCAGATGATATTTTTAAATTATTTAGTTAGGGTTTGTTGTTTTTTTGGGTTTCCCGATGTTTCAACTTCTTTTGGGGGGCCGTGGTTACGAGGGGGGGGGGGGGGATTTGGCTAAAGCAAAAAGGCTGCTCATATCTTTATGGAATAACCCACTCGTTATAAAAATTCATTCAAGATAATTATTTTATAGCTGCGTTCTGATTTTAATTGAATCAATTAGATAGATTAGATATTAAAAATTACTGAATTAAATCAACTAAAGTTAATTAGAAATCCAGATCTAGCTACGGAATCTACCACCAGTTCACAAATTTGGATGCTTCTTAAAGAAAGAACTGGAGGAAAAAAACTCGAAGAGTATGTGTGGATCTCCCTTTTGACAACTATGCTTTTGATCCCTAACGAACTAACTGTATACTATATATACTATAACTGTGTAACGATTTAGGATGGGATTTAGTTGATGAATCCCAAGCTGGTGGTACTCTCCAACCATCTTCTCTATTGAAATTTCGACATTTATGAGTCTTTGTTCTTTGGCATGAATTTGTGTTTTATCAAACCTAATGTATATAATTTATTTGATTGTACTAGAAGATGGCATTACAAAAATCCAATACTAGGTATCGTCTTTTGTTTATATCAGGAATATAAGCTGTCAATGATAATTTCGCTTAAAACCCAAATAAATTGATAACTAAAAAGTTCACCGAGTTGAAATGTTTTATTTTAATATTTTTCAGTACTTGGGCTTGTGGCACAACATCGAGCTGTATCCGTCAGTGTTCCAAGGAGGCTCTTGCAGCAACGCTCGGTACTCCTTGGGAGCACTCGGCGTGGACGTGTTCAATACACAAGTTATCAACCAAAGTCTCGATACGATGACCGGGCTTGCCGTCGTCGCCTCCGATGATGGAAGCGCTAAGCTCAATGTGACATTCCCCATTGTAGGCACTGACCGTTAGTATAGTACCTACTACTTATACAAATCTCGTTGATCTTGAGCACGCACGCACACTGTGCCGTCTGCTAATTATTTCAATCCATAATAAATAGAATCTCAATTGGGTCTCGACTAGAGAATAGTTTTACACATTTGGTACCTATTCTCCTAAAATAATTGGAATAAAGGAAGGTGATCAATACTAATATTATAAATGCGAAAGTCCGTTTGTTTGTTTGTTTGTTTGTTACGCCTTCACATCTCAACTACTGAACCAATCGTCATGAAATTTTGCAGACACGTTGTCAGGGGTACAGAGAAGGACATAGGGTACCATTCATCCCGAAAAAAAGTATTGTTCCCGAGGGATAGCAAAAAAACTTTCCACGCAGACGAAGTCGCGGGCGGCAGCTAGTTTTCCAATAACAGTCAATCGAACTGCCATCCTACTGCCACTGAACTTTTTTGTTATTCTGGAGTTCAATTGCGTTACAATCGCATTTTTGTCTTTCACATTTGGACGTCGCAATAGCTATCCTAACACAACATTTTTGTTATCTTTACAGTGACTGTTACAACAAACTACTGGGTACTAGCCACAGATTACACTTCCTACGCCCTCGTTTACACTTGTGAGCAAATAGATGAAGAATACAGACTTGGTAAGTTACGGTTATTTATTATCACGTTTTTATAAGGTTGTTTTCTCGTTTGTTCGTTTGTTTGTTTCTCCACAAAGGACATCTGCACGCGTAGCATGAGCACACGGGACTCTTGTCTACGAAGACTTGTCGTCTCGACCTTCTCGATTGCTGAGCACAGTTTGACAGACAGGTGGGACTCTCGTTCTCAGAATTTCGAAACCTTTTAATGTCTCTTAATAAAAAAAGTGAATTTTAAAGGTAATCTTTTTATTTCAACACCAATAAACGTCAACATTATCTAAAATGATCCGAAATAATTTAGTTTAAACATGATTCTCATTTTTTTATATGTTCTAAGATAAAGAGGCACTCAAGAAAGCGTTCTCTTCCGTAGACAAGCTCTCTCGAGCTCGAGAAGAATAATATTGCCAGTAGAAAATAATTACATTATTTCTCATAAAGCACCGTTCCTTTCTATAGATTTCACAACGCTAAACTCTTAAAACTAATTAAATATAGCTGTATGGATATAAATTCGTTTGCCTTTCTTTTATTGAGAGTATTTTGAAAAGATAACACAGACTACTAACGAAATTGTTAATTTAGTAATCTGTGTAAAATGACGAGAAAATTACGAAATATTGAAATCAACGTATGAAAATAATTTTAATTTTAAGTTTTTAAGAATAAGAAATAAGCACGGATAATTTAGATTTATTTTTATTGCGAAATTTAGATTCATATAAAATAAAATACGTAGAAAACTATTTCGAATCTTCTTATTAGTCTGTGATTCTCTCTCGACCTTCTCGACTACTCAAACGGTGGTAGACAAGTTTCTCTGATTCACCTGTCAAATTAATGTCAGTTGAAGAGAAAAGCTCATGTTTGTCGACTTTTGACATTAGGCCACGACAAAGAACAATACGAGTCTACTAGTTGTAAATGCGAGCATGAGTATCTCGATCTCAACCCGACAAAAGTGACATTTCGGTGTAGACAAGCCATTGTTCTCTGAGTCGAATCCTATCTCGATGTTGGTCATGCTACGCGTGCAGGCAGAGTCCCATAGAAAAAAACCCAAGAATGTATAACGTTTCTGTTTTTTTCAAAATGTAGGCATGGAATTAGTAAGTCATAGAAAATATACAGATTTTTACAAAGATTTATGGTTTAAGAGTTATTTACGTTTGAAAGTATTTTTTTGGTAACCCCGACACTAAATAGCAACACCAGTTTCACGACAACACGTTTCGTTAGCTGCGTTAGTGATACAGATTAGCACCACGATGTACGAGTTTGAACCAGCCTTTCTATTGTCTAATTTCAAAATCTATCGCAATCGCTTTCAGAATGTGATACATTGATACTTCATTTTGGCACAAATAAAAACTCACCAAAGGAACGCAGCAATGTGTCACATCCATCTGTCAAATGAAAGCGATTGCGATAGATTTTGAAATTAGACAATTAGCCCCCTGATCAAACGGTAAATCTGTGCATATGTCACACGCATGGAAATAGTACTATAAACCGGAATGAGCGCTTCGCCCCAAAACGAGCCGACAGAGAGGTCAAGTAGATGTATGTGTCCTTTTCTTCATTAGGGTGACCAAACCGTATGGTTGGCCGGAGACATACATAATACTTTAAACTGTTTAATATAAACTTAAATACCTAGGTAGTTCTTTATTTATAATTAACACTTTTTACCGCGTTTTTATTAGGTTGCTTGCTCTTTTGTTTGTTTGAGCACAAATTTTGCAAACGATTTTATACCAAATTCCCGATGAGCTACAGACTTGAAACTTTGAACACAGGTCAGAAATGGAAGGAAATGCAATATTACAGTGTCATTGAGTTGATCTGATAATGGAGCCGGAAGAACGCCACAGGAACTCTATGATGAATGAAACTATACAACCCCATCGTGTTTGGGCTTATTAGAATTGTCTTGACAAGTACTCTGACGGGAGACGAGGTTCAGGGTCGGATGATGAAGTCTGGATTCCATGCCATAGGAACTCAATATTGAAATCATGCAACCCCATCGAGTTTGGGCTCGTTTGAATCGTCTTGACGAGTGCTCTGTTGGGTAATAGTATCCAAGAGTCTGATGATGGAGCCGGAAGAAGGCCAGAGGAACTCTGCAATAAAACCTTTCAACCCCATCGAGTTTGGACTCATTTGAATGGTCTTGACGAGTACTCTGATAGGCGGTGGTATATTTTTAGTTTAGCTCGTTAACTAAAAAAAAAGAAAATTAATATTTATTTAAAAAGAATATTTTTTAAGAATTTTATTTTTTAAATATGGTAATTCAACCAATTAAAATCTAGTTTATTCAATTCAATTTAATTTCAAGTGTAAATAATTACGCAACTTTAAAGTTTATTCCAATTTTTAATAAAAATGCAATGTGCGTGAACTTCGGAAAAACAAATAAATGTTGGAAAAACAAGTAAAAGTAGGAAAACATTGTCTAGTGATCTGTAGTTAAAAAAAGATGGAAACGATTTTCGACTTTATTGACGTTTGAAATTCGATTGCTTTTTCCCATGATTATACTTGTACATTTACTTTGCTGTTTCATTAAAAACTGTTATTTTGGTAAAGATGTCAATTAGGTCTAAAATACTTGCACCAATTTCTTTACTTGTGAAATCAATAAAATGGGTGCAAGAGATTTACGACGACACAATGTTAAAAATATAAAAATTAACAAAATGGCGGCCAACTATATTGTTCGCGGGCCGATTTTATGAAACTCGATTTTGTTACTATTTTGATCAAAATATAACAAAGAAATGTTAAAAATATAAAAAAATATGGCAGCCAACTCTTTTATTTGTGGGCTGATTTGAATGAAACTCGGTTTTTAGTACTAATTTGACAAGAAAATAATAACACAATATGTATTGAAAAAATTAAAAAATCTAAGATGGCAGCCAACTTGTTTGTTTTTGGGCCGATTTCGATGAAACTTGGTTTTTGGTAATATTTTGACAAGAAAATAACAACGCAATTTTTAAAATACTAAAAATCTAAGATGGTGGCCAACTTTTTTGTTTTTTTGTGCCGATTTCGATGAAACTCGGTTTTTGGTAATATTTTGACAAGAAAATAACAACGCAATTTTTAAAATACTAAAAATCTAAGATGGCGGCCAACTTTTTTGTTTTTTTTTTGGGCCGATTTCGATGAAACTCGGTTTTTGGTTAAGTACTAATTAGACAAGAAAATAACAACTCAATGTAAACTGAAGGAAAAATCAAAAAAGATCAAAATGGCTGCTAATTTGCTTTTGAAATCGGCCCAAGAACAAAAAAGTTGGCCACCATCTTGAATTTTGTAAGTTTTCAATATTGCGTTGTTATTTTCTTGTTAAAATCGTACCAAAAACCGAGTTTCATCAAAATCGGCCCAAAAACAAAAAAGTTGGCCGCCATCTTGGATTTTTAGTTTTTAAAAAATTGCGTTGTTATTTTCTTGTCAAAATAGTTCCAAAAACCAAGTTTCATCGAAATCGGCCCAAAAACAAAAAAGTTGGCCGCCATCTTGGATTTTTAAAATTTTCAACATTGCGTTGTTATTTTCATGTTATTTCAACATACCAAAAACCGAGTTTCATCGAAATAGGCGCACAAACATGAATTTGATTATTATTATTAATTTTACCGTCTCGCCTGCGACCTCTAGCCATTTCAATAGAACAATTTCGTTTTTTTGGAAATCTGAAATGGTGCAGTATTTATGGTCACACTAGTTTTGTAAAGTAACATTTCCTATAGATTGAAATTCTTAAATTGAAATTCGGCGCCAAGGTCAAAATCGGAGTTGCCAAGATTGACACTTCTATTTATTACCACCTCACCGATGATAGCTGATTAGCATTATTTTAGATATTTAATTAAATCAAAAGAGTAAGTTCTGTTTTATATTACAATTATTATGTGTCATTCTAAATTAATATTTAAATAGTATATATTCGACTTCCCATTCCGAATCCTTAATTTTGATACAGTACTTGATTGGTAACGAACATATTTTTAGTCCTACTATCGTGGTATTATTGTTTAGTAATGGCAATTGTGCGAACGAGACACCGACCTCCACCTGCACGCGTAG
Source organism: Agriphila geniculea (assembly GCA_943789525.1). Classification (NCBI taxonomy): domain Eukaryota; kingdom Metazoa; phylum Arthropoda; class Insecta; order Lepidoptera; family Crambidae; genus Agriphila; species Agriphila geniculea. The sequence continues at coordinate 19,720,459 of OX038883.1, read as the reverse complement.
CATGACCAACATCGAGATAAGATTCGACTCAGAGAACAATGGCTTGTCTACACCGAAATGTCACTTTTGTCGGGTTGAGATCGAGATACTCATGCTCGCATTTACAACTAGTAGACTCGTATTGTTCTTTGTCGTGGCCTAATGTCAAAAGTCGACAAACACGAGCTTTTCTCTTCAACTGACATTAATTTGACAGTTGAATCAGAGAAACTTGTCTACCACCCTTTGAGTAGTCGAGAAGGTCGAGAGAGAATCACAGACTAATAAGAAGATTCGAAATAGTTTTCTACGTATTTTATTTTATATGAATCTAAATTTCGCAATAAAAAGAAATCTAAATTATCCGTGCTTATATTTTATTCCTTAAAAACTTAAATTAAAATTATTTTCATACGTTGATTTTAATATTTCGTAATTTTCTCGTCATTTTACACAGATTACTAAATTAACAATTTCGTTAGTAGTCTGTGTTATTTTTTCAAAATACTCTCAATAAAAGAAAGGCAAACGAATTTATATCCATACAGCTATATTTAATTAGTTTTAAGAGTTTAGCGTTGTGAAATCTATAGAAAGGAACGGTGCTTTATGAGAAATAAAGTAATTATTTTCTATTGGCAATATTATTCTTCTCGAACTCGAGAGAGCTTGTCTACGGAAGAGAACGCTTTCTTGAGTGCCTCTTTATCTTAGAACTTATAAAAAAATGAGAATCATGTTTAAACTAAATTATTTCGGATCAAATTAGATAATTTTGACGTTTATTGGTGTTGAAATAAAAAGATTACCTTTAAAATTCACTTTTTTTATTAAAAGACATTAAAAGGTTTCGAAATTCTGAGAACGAGTCCCACCTGTCTGTCAAACTGTGCTCAGCAAACGAGAAGGTCGAGACGACAAGTCTTCGTAGACAAGAGTCTCGTTTGCTCATGCTACGCGTGCTGGTGTTGTCTCATTCACACAGTAGTGCCTTCAGTCAATGTCGTCGATAGAATTTCAACTCTATGAGCAATGCAATAAAGTTGAATTTCTTTTAAACGATAGGTGAAAATTTTTGTAGAGTACTCACTCCCTATTATAAACCTCCTTGGTCACACGTAACAAAACGCTTTTGACAGTTGATTGGACTGACATCCGGCAGACTTTTTTTTTAATGCGCAATCACTTGTGCCACAGAACAAATATACTCAGGGGAGACTTGTGAAATCGCTAACAAAGATGTCCGTTTCATTGATGATATACTTTAGTTTTTTTCAATAATTAATTAAAGCTAAATGAAGGAGTTAAAAAATAATGTTGCTACTGTTTTATGATTCTAGTAACATAGAGTGTTTATAGATAACAGAATTATGTTTATACACTTTTGGGTCTCATGTGCCTCATGTCCATTGCAAACGATTTTATACTAGCTTTCCGATGAGCTTGAAACTTTGAATATAGGTCAGAACTAAAAGGCAATGCATTATTATGGTGTCATTGAGCTGATCTGATGATGGAGCCGAAAAAAGGCCACTGGAACTCTATGATGAGACCATACAATACAACCCCATCGTGTTTTGACTCGTTAGAATTGTCTTGACAAGTAATCTGATGGGAGACAAGGTCCAGGGTCTGTTGATGAAGCCGGAAGGCCATGCCATAGGAACTCAATATTGAAACCGTGCTACCCCAACGAGTTTAGGCTTATTTGAATTGTCTTGACGAGTACTTTGTTGGGAAATAGTTTCCAGGGTCTGATGATGGAGCCGGAACAAGGACGCAAGATTTCTTTAATAGTACCACGCTACCCCATCGAGTTTGGGCTCGTTTGAATCGTCTTGACGAATACTTTATTGGGAAATAGTGTCCAAGGGTCTGATGATGGAGCCGGAAGAAGGCCATAGAAACTCTATAACAAAACCACGCTACCCCATCGAGTTTGGGCTCGTTTGAATCGTCTTGACGAGTACTTTGTTGGGAAATAGTGTCCGAGGATATGATGATGGAGCTGGAAGAAAGCCACAAGAACTCTTTATTAAAACCATGCTACCTCATCGAGTTTGGGCTCGTTTGAATCGCCTTGACAAGAACTCTTTTGGCAAATAGTTTCCAGGGTCTGATGATGAAGCTGGAGGAAGGCCACTAGAACTCTGTTATAAAACCATGCAACCCCATTGAGTTTTAGCTCGTTAACTAAAGAGCAGAAAAGAATAAAAAGAATCTTTTTCTTTAAACATGTTTTTAAAACGGACTAAAAAAGTATAAAAATCGGACAAAAACATAAAAAACGGACTAGTAGAATAAAGACTAAAAAGTATAAAATAAAATCTTCTGTAAATATTTATAACCCTATACCTGGGGACTTGTACTATTATGTACTCTGTGCCTGGGGCGCATGCTTAAGACAATATTGAAGATAGGTATATATTTTACAAAATACGCCCTACGTTTTTAGGTTCTGTAGGTATAGAGTTATAAATATTTACAGGAGAATTTATTTTATTCTTTTTAGTCTTTTTTTCTAGTCCGTTTTTAGGGTTCCGTACCCAAAGGATAAAAACGGGACCCCATTACTAAGACTCCGCTGTCTGTCTGTCACCAGGCTGTATCTCATGAACCGTTATAGCTAGACAGTTGAAATTTTCACAGATGATGTATTTCTGTTGCCACTCTAACAACAAATACTAAAAATAGAATAAAATATAAATTTAAGGGGGGCTCCCATGGTTGTATGGGAGCCGCCATTAAATATTAATTTTATAAAAACAATCAGCAAAAAAAATAAACACGTTTGTTGAAACGTGATTTTTTTGCTGTTTTTTGGTACAGAACCCTTCGTGCGCGAGTCCGACTCGCACTTGGCCAGTTTTTTTATGTTTTTGTCCGATTTTTATACTTTTTTTAGTCCGTTTTTTCATAATCTGTCTAAACGTCTCTATATACTCAACACGAATTGACAACTTATTTATTCTGTGTTATTGTGTTTACTTACAATGGATCGTTAATGCATAAATCACAATCTTACTCATTTGTTAATTAATTTACTAGAAAAACAACTCTTCATCAGTTTTTGTAGGTAACACATGAATTCCCTTTTAATTTGTGAACATCATACTAATATTATAAATGTGAAAGTTTGTGGGTTTGGACGTAGTAGTTTGGATGTTTGTTCCTCAATCACGCAAGAACTACTTAACAAATTGCTTGAAATTTGGCACACATATGGTAGATAGCCTGGATTAAAATATAGGATACTATTATCCCGATATTCCCACGAGAATGGGAACCACGCGGGTGAAACCGCGGGCGGTCGCGAGAATTCAATAATGTCAGCCGTCATAAACCTACCTATATTTTACTTTTTATTTTAGTGTACAGTTGGAAGTTGAGCAGAACCAAGGCGCTGACGGCAGCGGCAGTAATGGCCATTAACGCAGTGACTAGTGGAATCCAGGTGTTGGACGACCGCTACTACGGCGCCGTAGACCAGACGCCTGGTGGCTGCTTCTACTTCCCAAAGCCGCAACCCGGACTGCCAGTAGTATTTCCTGGCACTTGTGACGACACCATCGCTGTTGTTCAGAATTTCGATTTGAACCGGGTATACAATTCAAACTAACTACTCTATTGCTACATCATTACGAGTTCATCTTGCGTCTTCAACGTTAAATTTTATTCGTCTTGCGTCAAGCGCTTACAATAAAACTGTTTGATGTTCCTTTGAGAAGTAAAGTCCATTTGCTTAGATAGTGTCGCCCTTTTATAGCACCTCCTTTGCACGTGCCGCTTCTTGTCAAAGGATGACGCCGCATAAACTAAGGCCCTGTCCTAATTGGCTATCGGTCGTGCGACCGTGCGATCAAACTTAGTAATATCTATTGAATGTCCTAATTGACGGTCGCGCGATCATGCAATGCGACCAAATTATCTATTGTTCAGTTTCATCTCACGATGATATCGCAACTAGGGAATGCAAACCGGTTTCACCGAAACCGAAAAAACCGGTTTTTCGGTCGATTTCACAGGCAAAATAAAAACCGGTTTTTTACACGAAAAACCGGTTTTGTTCCGGTTTTTTCTGATTAAAGTTACATGCTTTGCAATACATACAAAACGAAAATGCACCGCCTAATTTTGATTGACTGCTTCAAGTAGTTCAGTTCAGTGACCTACTTGTGCGGCTGAACGGGTTAAAGGTGTTTATAGCGAGTAAGTGAATAAAATATGGAAATTAATTATTCATCATCATCATCTTGCTGGGCCTTTTTCCATTTACTTGGGGTCTGCCTTCCCTGTCCTTCTTTTCCACTGTGCACGGTTGAGTGCCAGGTTGGGGTCGATGTCAGCTTCTTTTAAGTCGCGCTGAACCGTCATCAGCCAAGTGGCAGGGGGTCTATCGCTCCTACGCGTCGTCGTTGGGATGTTTAGGGCTATTTTCACCATGTAATCGTCGGGTGCCTTCGGTACATGCCCGACATGCCCGTACCACCGTAGACGTCTCTTTCAGCTTTTTTGTTATGGGTGCTACCTCCCGTATGTATGTATTTCTGATTTCGTCCAGCATAGTGACGCCCGCTAACCAGCTTCTCTCTGACGTATGGATTTTGTTTAAGTGTTGTTTATTTGTGGCCCAACATTCGGATCCAAACAGCATGGCAGGTCTAATGGCTGTTTTGTAAACTTGTCTCTTCTCAAAGATCTCTATGAGATGGCTATGCCTGTAAAGAGAGGCATTTGACTATCGCACATGACGCCTGTGAGCTGTCGCCATTTCATCCAGCCCGTTTGAGCTATATGGAGGACGTCGCTGTCAATCTTTCCGTCATAGCTTAGCACGTTATAATGGGTGGTAGGGTAAAAGATTGGACCGTTTAAAAATGCTTATTATGTGAGCTCACATTTTAAATAAATATATTTTCATTTCATTTCACGGAGCCAATGTATTTGAACTGGTTGACTGTTGGTAGGTGGTCAATTCCCACGTAGAAGCTAAAGTCATCGGGGTGTGATGTGCTATCGAAAATACATGACATGTGCTCCGTTTTCTTTCGGCTGATTTTGGGGTCATTTTCTTCCAGCGACTCCACCCAGCCGTAGCCGTTTAAATCACGCTGGAGATCTGTCGCATTGTTAGATAATATGAGGGCCACGTCGGTCGTCGGCATAGAAAAGATTCCAAGGCACCTCCTGTTGACACTTTTTAGTTAGATAATCCATTGTGACGTTAAATACAAGTGGACTCAGAGAAGACACTTGATTTACCCCTACCATCAAGTCAAAGCTTTCACTCGTGCCTGCAGAGCAGACCACTTGTGTTGAGATTGAGACATTTGTGACATGTCGATGATAAGTGCGATGTGTGACTCCGGGACCGAATGCGCGTGGAGGGCTTTCCAGATCAGATCACGAGGCACGTGGTCAAACGCCTTTTCCAGTTCTATAAACACCATAAGGTAGGTTCGTGCTATTAGCTTTTGCCTTTTCAATGAGGATTCTTATGGCTTGAATTGTGTCTGATGTGCATTTACCAGCCACAACTCCTATTCAAACAACAATAACTCTCGAAAGATGCATTTCAGAGCAATAATTTTGATGTCGTTTTTTAGATAATATTTCTATGTATTGTAAAAATGCAAAAAAATTGCACATTAATGTCCTAGTTTTTGAGATATGCGAGAAAAATGAAAAGAAAACCACACTAATTTTGAATTAAAATTTATTTTAGTAATTTTTTATGACATACCTATTCAAGTTAAAAGTTTATATAATTTATTTTTTTACTTGATAGATGATATTATTAGCTTTTGAAAAGTATTTTTTTATAACTGTAGGACTTTTAAATCCGGAGAAATAAATAAATTTTCGGCAAGTCCATCTAAAATTAAAAGTCAAATTTAAAATGCCGGTCATTCCCACAGGAGAGGGGATAGATCCCAACATGTGGGGGGGGGGGGTTATGTCGATAAAATTGATCAATTTATATGCCTTTCAAAGCTCCGACATCGTAACCAAACATATTGTATGTATATTTTGTTTTATTTATATGAAAACAATGAGCTCTTTAGTACGTTAAGACTTGCTAGCTAGAAGCTTATTACGTCTACGCTACGTGATTATTTGCCCTTTGTTATATTTTATGTATTTTAGTCACACAAATTATTTCCTAGGACCTGCAATGATTTCCTACGAATTATATGGGAAAAAGTTTATTGAGATGTCTGACTTTTTAGTCTCAAACCTGGGTTGGTCCCATACGATTTGCGTCACAAAAAATTGTGTAAAATGGTAATGTTCTTGACAACTGTGCATTTTTTGATAAACTATGAATAGGGATACTCTTAAAATTTTAAACATGTTAACTAAATCAATAAAAATGTAGTATTGCACATTTTTCAATATTTTCTTGAAAACCGGTTAAAAACCGGTTTTAACCGGTTTTGGATTCAAAACCGGAAAAAAAACCGGTTTTCATTTCACTTCGGTTTTGCATTCCCTAATCGCAACGCATGATCGCACGACCGATGACAGGACAGGGCCAAAGTATACCGCGTGCGGCGTACATCCGCAAGTCAATTTGGATTTTGGCAGTTTACATAGAAGTGCCGTAGTGAAAGGTTGTGTTTCTTACCGGTATTCCTGTCTCTAAACAGAAATGCTTGCTGCGGGTGTACTGACTAGTGTCAGTATAGTTCGTTCGCTTAGATAGTTCTAAGCGAACGAACTATACTTATAGGGCACGTGTTGGGTGCTTAGGCAATTAGGCATGCGTCATACGAAAACGCAAGATGTACGTGAAAGCGCAGTGGTGGTAGGCGTAGCAAATATATCAATTACATTTTAGTGTTAAAATTCATTTTCATATTGATTTACAGTTCCGCTTCACCTGGCGCGAAATGGAAGCATATCCTAAGAAGGAGCAACAGCAAGCTCAGTGCATTAATCATCGATTTACTTTAACACCGCAAGCAAACAGCTTGTTTTTGGAATCATCTCATATATCTAATAATTTATCTATGCATGTGAATAACGGTTTACTTAGCTTCGCGTCGACGGATCGCAGTGCTAGAATGACTCTCACTATAACAGTGGATGGATCAGGTAACCTCTATTAAAATGGGAATTAATTAATTGGGTGACTGGAAATAATTATAGGCGACTGTTAGTGGGATACTTAAATACTACACCGGGCAGCAATTAATTTTATTGGGCGACAAAATAACTAAACGGTTAACAAACAGTGGTTTACAAAAATACTTAAAACGGGCGACTACATGTGGGTGACAAAATAATCTAAATGGGTGACTAAAATACTGAGTGAGTAGTTACCTACTTGGTATAACTATTATACCAAGTAGGTAACTATATAACTGATTTAAGCTACCCAACATGGTATTTTAATACGTTTTTATAAGGTTGTTTTCTTGTTTGTTTGTTTGTTTTTTGTCATCTCGATTAGGATAATAGTCACCTTTAATATAAATAAAATATATGCCAAATTTTAAATGTTTTATGAGCCTAAAGGTTGTCGGCCAAATAGTAATTTGGTCGCCCGTTCTGAATAACTAGTTACTCAATTAGTATTTTAAAGTCACCCATTTTCAATACTGTAGGTAGTCGCCCTCGCTCCGTCGCCCACTTAGTATTCAGTATTTTTGATACCCAAAATGGGAATTTATTGTTACCCGATTAATTACTACCCTATTAAAATCTTAGCATAGAAAAACACTCCTTGACCGAGTTTTTTTTTCAGAAATCACTATTCCCTTCTGGGTCTTGGCCACTGATTATAATCACTACGCCTTAGCATATAGTTGCGTGAACCTCGGAAACGAACATAGAGCAAGTAAGTACTTACTTCCGATCAGGGATTGAAATACCGTTAAAAAAAAGAACGTTATAAAAAAAAGAACGTTAAAAATACCGTTAAAACATTTTATCGTTAAATTTACCGGTAAAAATAACGTTGAAAATATTTTACCGGTAAAATTAACGTCAAATATAGCGTTAAATTTAGTACCGGTAAAATTATCGGTAAAAAATTAACGTTATTAATTGGAATAAAGTTAATTTTAAAGTAACGGTAAAAAAATGAAGAAATAACGATAAAATTAATGTTATTTCAGTAAATAATGTTAAATTTAACGTTATTTCTCAAATATACGTTAAAATTAACGTTATTTATTGACATAACGTTAATGTTAAAATTAACGGTAAAAAAGTAAGAAATAAAGTTATATTCAAAAATAACGTTAACGTTCCCTGCTTCCGATTATGACGTACTACAGTACAGTCAGCTTGTTATACGACTCTCAAAAATCTGCAATTTATTTGGAACCTTAATGCTTTCACATTTTAGTATAAATAAAATTCATTGAATTTGTTACCCTTCCGTGGTAGCCCAGCATACCTACTGTACATTCTAATTTTAATATAATGTATTTTTTAACACCTTTGCTCGTAAAGCTGATGTAATTCCACCGGTTTTAAATATGTAAAGCGGGTCATAAAAAACGCGTGTGTTACCAAAGCAAATAGTTAAGTTATAGTCCATACAAATTCCATAACAGTATTATTTGCCATTTGAAATATAGAACTGATTGCCGCCGCACGACTCCAGCTAGTGAGCAGCGCGCTGTTGCTATTCAAATTTCGAACTAATCGCCGTGCGGCGCCAGTCAGTAGACAGTGTGCATTCACAGATTGAGTTTATTTAAAATAAAAAAACCAGTTTATTCGGTAATTTAAAAACTTGGCTGCATGCTCTAGCGTATTTGCCAACATTTTCACGCAGCCACGGCAGAAAATAATCCTAGTGCCATTTTTCTCAAATTTTCTTTTCTTTGTACTTGTATTGTGAATATCTAAAAATGACAACTTTCAATAATGAAGATGAGCAATATATTACTTCAACTCCACCGGATATACTAACAGAAGCGCGAACCGCAAGCGACAGCTTGCTGCCGTCCATATCCAAGGACAGATACATAACCACGTATGAAAATTTCTTGAAGTGGAAAAACATGAAAAATGCCAAGTCATTTTCCGAAAATTTAGTTTTGGCGTATTTTTTTTTCTGTTTCCTCGCAAATGTGTTAAAAAACGTCGTACGATATACGTGCGTATTGGTTATAACATGCTCGGCTCAATTACGCCCTCGCCTTCGGCTCGGGCTGAAATTCCGCCTCGCATGTTATAACCATCTTAACGCACTAATGTCGTAATGTTGTACTATTAACTCATTATTTTCTTACAAACTTACTAGTTTACAGTTGGAAGCTCATCCGAGGCAGGGTACTGTCGAATGACGCCGCTGTTGCTAACATGAATAGAATCATAGATTCCGTAGATGTTCTCGATCAAAGATACTTTGAACCTATAGACCAATCTGAAGAAGGTTGTTTCTATTTGCCTGTTTTCGGGCCTGGTGATCCTACGATCTTCAGAGGACTGTGTGACGAGAACATTACTGCTGTACCCAATTTCGACGTTGATAGGGTAAGACATTTTTCTTTTGTTTCCCATAACCCACTAGCACTCACACACATATTGACCGAATTTCTTTGGGAACTCGTTTCGTGGAATGGACTTTAAAGTTGGTTCCATCAAAGTCGGCCAGACCAACACAGCAATCTAAGAACTAAAATTAATATGTTTTATTAAATGCACCTTTTATGCCTCACAATACAACGTGATTTACACTTAAAATGCCATCTATTGAGATCAGTTCCTCGCTGATTTTGGCGATTGTAGCATGTCTCATTTCAATAGCTGTTAGTCCGACGGTCCACCCTCTTGTGCGTCCGATGCGACTCACAATAGCATATCAATGCCATATCATTATGGTAAACTCTTCTACAGAACTTAAAATTCGTATTTCTTTTAATTGAGTAAGCCGATTACAATAAAATAAAGACTAAATGTTACTCCAAAATACACAATATCTAGGCACTTTTTAGAATTTTCATAATTATAACTGTTTTAGAAAATTAACAAGAAATGAATAAACCAGTTTAACCGATGCTATGCATCATTGTAATGCGTCCCTACAATTTACGACCTGTCCGTCGTGTTATGGTTGCACCAACTCGCGTCATGGCTTTTCTTCATTTCCACAACGCGTTGTGGCCGTTTGGTATGTTGCCCACGACGCGAATTTCGCTTTGTGGTATTTATATGATTACCACAACGCGTTCTGGGCGTTTTTATAAGAGCCATGATACGAATTTCGCGTTGTGGCATTTTGACAGTGACCAGAACGCGTCGTGAGCGTTTTTTTCGCTCAAACAACCGAAATCGGTCTTTGAGCCTAACATATATATAGATTTAACATATTTCCAGTATCTTGGACTTTGGAGACGTGTAGAGACATACCCGTATTCTTTACAATACCGAAATAGCTCATGTATTGAAGATACGTATAGTCTAGGTGAAGATGGACTGATAGAAATTGCAAATACCCAGGTTGTAGAAGGTGTGGTTTTGAGCAACATGACTGGTGGAGAAGCTTTTGTTGCTTCAACTGACGGTAGTGGGATTCTCTTAGTGTATTTACCGACATGTGAGTAATCAAAATGAGTTTTTATCTTATTAATCCAAAAGCTTTTACAGAGGCTTTATTACTTTTACATAAGATGACTTTACTAATAACACTTTTTTGATTCCTTTTAGCTTTTACATGGGAAAGATATTACGTTCTGGCAACAGATTACGAATCATATTCTTTAATATATAGTTGTCGAAACCATGGCCATACACAAAGACAAGGTAAAAAAAATACTAAAAAGTCTAAAATCATTTCTTCCAAAAAAAATATATACTACCCTAAAAACGTGAGGCGCATTATTGTAACACTAACTGATGCCCGCGACTTCGTATGCGTGGACTTTATGACTCCGGTGGGCGTATACATATAAACATCAACTAATGTAGTAACATAATACTTTTGCCAGTGTTATAATGTTAAAAGTTAATAATTTTTTATTTTATTTTTATTTTTGATATTGTAAACACAAACAAAACTTCTTTATAAACTATGTTCGGAGTCTTTTCTTTCGGGAGCTAATATGAAGGGCATTTCTACGGGAAGTACCGATTGATCTACTCCAGCAAAAAAAGTACCTTTAAAATATAATTACATACTTGAAAATAATCACACGTATTAATAGGACTCTTGGCCTGATAGAGAGCATATCCAGAAGACTGTAAGGTTTTATAAAGCACCAAAAAAATTCCTAAAGCTTGAAAACGGGCAGAATTTGGCTTAAAATGGCGTGTCGCCTTTCCAGAATTTGTTCGTTATTGTTTCATAGCTTTTAAAATAATAACTTGTTCATTATAATTTCAGTATTCACAGAACAAGGGATATATAATAAAGACATATGTGTAATTATATTTAATGCGAATCCTTGGGTTTTAACACAATATCACATTTTAATTTTGTCCGAAGCGTGTGCCTCAATTCGGTGAAATTTAGTTTTCTTTACCTAAGTCACTAACTACGTACAGTACGAACGCACATTACTGATTCCCGCCACCTAGCAGCTGCGCCTGAGCAGCTAAGCAGTGTGGACGGGAGGACTGCTGCATTGAGGAGCATTTTTCGAAGGTTCAAAGTCATTCGGTGTTTTTGGGATTGGGTCATTTCTCAAATCGGTGGACGACATAAATTTTATTTATGAAGTATTTAATGAGATTTGTGCTAAATTAATTGAATGTTTAATCGACATCTTCCAGTATTTTTTGTAGAAATTGCTTTAATTTATTACATTTACAATTAATTTGATGAATTGTGTTATTTTCTGAATTCAGTGGATCTCAATTCCTTGGAAAATGGGGCATCGAATTGAGAAAAATTACATCGAATTGAGATTTCACTTGTCAAAAACTATGATTAATGCATATTATATACTAGCGGCCGCCCGTGTTTTCACCCGCGTGGTTCCCAGTCCCGTAAGAATATCGGGATAAAAAGTATCCTATGTTTTAATCCAGGCTATTTTCTATCTGTGTGCCAAATTTCAACCAAATCCGTTAAGTAGTTTTTGCCTAATTAAGGAACAAACATCCAAACATCTAAACCCACAAACTTTCACATTTATAATATTAGTACGATATTTACTTCAATATTTATGACAAAATATCCGATTCAATCAGAGACAAGAGATCACTTGAATTCTTGCTTTCCTATGAATTTATCTCAATATTCACTTTTAAAAGTAAATAATATAAAATCGTAAAGTATAGCATATTCATTTTCAGAATTAAATTCATTTTACGATCATCTCAGTAAAGTTAGTATCAACCAGTTGGGGTAATCAAGGTCTTTATGTTTATCTTAGCTTTCCAAAACTATAATTTTCTGATAAATCTAAAACCGACAATTTTGATTTAAAATCACTATTCTTGTTCGGGACATCAGGGCCTTTTTTATTTTTTTATTTCAATATTTCCAGTTTTTACAAGCTCTGGTTCTCTGGTAGATTTATCCAAAGAACTGCTTGCTGTGTTGCTAACCAGTTGGTTTAATTATTTTGCATGAAAAAGTTTGTGCTTTATTACTTGAATCATTTTTTTATTGAGGAATTTTTGTTGACAACTAACTTACCTTTGAATATTTTGGGAAACTGTCTGTCTTTCGTCTAATCTGCAGATTTCAATTCATAGAAGCCTGAATGCTCATGATGACATTCTACAGACTTATGCAAACAATCTTCATAACAGCATCTTAGTTTTCTCATATCAAAAAAATGCCCGGTTTATCTCTCAAAAAATCTAAAAAATCCAGATAGCTAAATAGAATTTCGTGGGACATTCAATCAAGTAGTTTGGAATGCAAATTATATCTAACTAATAAAAAACTAGCTATGAGAAAACTAAGCTACTGTCAAGAAGATTGTTTGCATAAGTTTGTTGAATATCATCATGGGCAGCATACAGGCATCAATAAATTGTAATCTGCAGATTACACGAAAGACAGACAGTTCCTGGTTCAAGTAATAAAGCACAAATTTTGTCATGTAGATGAATAATTAAACCGGCAAAAACAAGCAGGTCTTTGGACAAATCAGCCAGAGATCTAGTACCTGTGAAAACTAGAAATATTAAAATGAAAAAAGATCCCCAATAAGAAAAGTGATTTTAAATCCAAATTGTCAGACCTATTAGAAAACGCCAGTTTTTGGAAAGCCAAGATTGACATAGAGACCTTGATTACCCCCACACTGGCTGATACTAACTTTTTTGAGATGAACGTAGATGATTTTGATTCTGAAGATGAATATGCTATATTTTAAGATATTATTATTATATAATAACTTTAAAAAGTAAATATTTTAGTGAATTAGTCGAGTAGAAGTTTGTTAACTTATGACAAACCGTCTTTTGTTGGGTACACTAATTCAGTAGTATTTTGTTAACCCTTTTGATAATTATTTTTATTTATTAATTTAAGCACTTAAACCTAACATTAACCATCTGACTACTAGACCAGCGATCAGTAATCAAAAATGTTTTAGGTATTTGTATATTTGATCATTCCTAATACATTATTTCTATATTAGGTAACAGCGTTTCTAAATTCGTTGGACCATTACTCAATTCGGTGATTCAATTTCTCAATTCGATGCTTTCTCAATTAGGTGCTTAACTTTTCTCATAAACTACTTGTCAATATCTGGTGCCATCGTAATATTCAGATTCAGTATGGAATTAACTTCAATCTTTGTTATTAAACTACTTATAAAAACCAAATTTCAATTCAACCACCGAATTGAGAAAAAAAATACCCGTTTGTAGAAATGCCCAAAAGACCTGAAGCGTAACAAACCCTGGAAAAAAACACATAAAGTTGGTCATGCGAAAAGCAAAACAACCAGTCCTTCAGTCCTTAGATCGACACCAGCTTTAAGCGTCGGACCCAAATTTTAAGCAAGTCGATATCAAAAATTAGGCCCAAACTGTTACCGCCTTCACCACGTGGAGGTACCTACTCCCAGCTTATGTTATTATATTATGCTTAACAACTTTAACCTGATCTCTTTAACCTGATTTCCACATATGATCTTCAATCTTTTGAAAACACATCTTTATGCAAAAATAAATTAAACTCGGTTCTGCATCAGGTGTTCCAGATCTTCAATTTTTATACTTCACCAAAAAATGATCACCAGGCTGAACAACTTTTATTAAGGTGTCATTTTTATATTTCTAATAGTTTAGCTGGACCATTATGGTTCTGCATCAAGTGTTCCAGATCTTCGATTTTTATACTTCAACAAAAAATGCTCATCAGGCTGAACAACTTTTGTTAAGGTGTCATTTTTATATTTTTTCTAATAGTTTAGCTGGACCATTATGGTTCTGCATCAGGTGTTCCAGATCTTCGATTTTTAAACCTCAACAAATAATGCTCATTAGGTTAAACAGCTTTTGTAAAGGCGTCATTTTTATATTCCTTATATTTTAGTTGAACCATTACGGTTCTGCGTCAGGTGTTCCATTCTCTAAAATCAATTATACCCTAAACTATACCCAGATTTAACAGTTATATAACAAAAAAGTTTCATTCGAATTCGTTCAGTATTTCCGGAGATTAGCGTGCTCAAACAGACAAACAAACAGAGAGACACAGTTTTTTTTTAATCTTACTCTATTACTATGTCTCCATCGCCCCAAATTAGTGTTCAGACAGACTCACTTTTTTTACTGTTTTATCATATGTAAGGATAAGGATGTCTTTTGCATGCGCCCCACGTTTTAAGGTTTAAAACTTCTGTATAGGGTTATACATTTTTATGGGAGAAATTATTTTAGACTTTTTAGACTATTTTACACCATCCCTAATCAGTTAATCACCTTCGTACCTGAGTATTAATTAAGACGAATCAAACGAGCCCGAACTTGAAGAGGTGGTATGGTTTTATTAAAGAGTTCATTTATCCCTCTCCCGGCTTCATCGTTAGACCCTGGAAACTGTTTCCCAACAGAGTACTCGTCAAGACGATTCAAACGAGCCCATACTCGATGAGGTTGCGAGGTGCGTGGACATACGGAAAATCCCTAGGGGACTTTTGACCGGTATAAAAGTATCCAATATTTTAATTCAGGTAATGAACTATTTGTGTGCTATTCCAAATCCGTCGTTTTTAGCCTCAACCGTCACCAATATCCTTGGTTAATATAATATGTTATAATAATAAATATCTTTAAAAGGTTCCTTGGTTCAATACCGAGGGACTTTTTATCATATTTTTGAAATTCAGCCCCGTTCTCGAGATATCGGAAATTTTCTGTGAAAACACACGATTTTTCAGGCGGAAAAAAATCGTTTATTTATTTACTTTTCTAAAATAATTTTTACATCTTCTTAAAGACCTTCAAATTTTGCATCTTTTGAGACCCATACGTCCTCGTGGCACTAAACCCCAGCACGCGTAGCATGACCAACATCGAGATAAGATTCGACTCAGAGAACAATGGCTTGTCTAATTTTTTCTATGCTTGTCTACACCGAAATGTCACTTTTGTCGGGTTGAGATCGAGATACTCATGCTCGCATTTACAACTAGTAGACTCGTATTGTTCTTTGTCGTGGCCTAATGTCAAAAGTCGACAAACACGAGCTTTTCTCTTCAACTGACATTAATTTGACAGTTGAATCAGAGAAACTTGTCTACCACCCTTTGAGTAGTCGAGAGAGAATCACAGACTAATAAGAAGATTCGAAATAGTTTTCTACGTATTTTATTTTATATGAATCTAAATTTCGCAATAAAAATAAATCTAAATTATCCGTGCTTATATTTTATTCCTTAAAAACTTAAATTAAAATTATTTTCATACGTTGATTTTAATATTTCGTAATTTTCTCGTCATTTTACACAGATTACTAAATTAACAGTTTCGTTAGTAGTCTGTGTTATCTTTTCAAAATACTCTCAATAAAAGAAAGGCAAACGAATTTATATCCATACAGCTATATTTAATTGGTTTTAAGAGTTTAGCGTTGTGAAATCTATAGAAAGGAACGGTGCTTTATGAGAAATAAAGTAATTATTTTCTATTGGCAATATTATTCTTCTCGAACTCGAGAGAGCTTGTCTACGGAAGAGAACGCTTTCTTGAGTGCCTCTTTATGTTAGAACTTATAAAAAAAATGAGAATCATGTTTAAACTAAATTATTTCGGATCAAATTAGATAATTTTGACGTTTATTGGTGTTGAAATAAAAAGATTACCTTTAAAATTCACTTTTTTTTATTAAAAGACATTAAAAGGTTTCGAAATTCTGAGAACGAGTCCCACCTGTCTGTCAAACTGTGCTCAGCAATCGAGAAGGTCGATACGACAAGTCTTCGTAGACAAGAGTCTCGTTTGCTCATGCTACGCGTGCTGGGTATCACGGGCGAGTCGCACTTTCAGCGAAAATGGGGACCTACTCGAGCGATCGAAAAAAGATTTTCAATGTTAAAAATTTTTTGTGAGAGAAAAAGCATCAAATAACTCACTCTGATCAATTTCAACTTTTCAGCAAGTCTTTCCGCGAATACGTGGAGTAACAAATTCCAGCAACTCTGTACTTAATTAGATTTAATGAAATATTTTCTTTAATTATAACAGTGTGGGCGTCGAAGCTGAGTCGCGATAGAACGTTGTCACCTGAAGCGAATACCGTTATCAATGAAATAGTTGGTAGGATCGACGTCCTGGACAATCGGTATTTTAGGAATGTGCCGCATAGTCAGGAGGCGTGCTTCTACTACCCACAGCCTAACAACGAGCCACCCGTCTTCAGAGGACAGTGCGACCAGAGCATTGCCGTTGTCCAGAATTTCGATGTTGCAGCAGTGAGTGTCTTTGTCTTTCTTACACTTAACACTAGTTTCACAGATTTCAAATAACACTATCAATTCCTATGCTTTGAAGTTTAATTAAAAAAAAATATCAAAACAAATTTAACATTTTCCTTTTTGCCCAGTGTAAATCCAAAGCAATTTCAAAGAGTCTTCTGCAGTCTTTATAACAGCGGCACAGCAGGCCCCGATAAACGTTCCCCCGAAAGACATTCTTGAAAGCCGCGAGTTCGATACTCGCAAGGGCAAACATAATGTTGTATGTACAGTTAAAAATTAAGAGCGAAAACGAGATGTGAATGCCAAGAAACTAAAATTTAATGAATCTTCCAGTACACGGGCGTCTGGTACGACATCGAGAGTTTTCCCCAAAACTTCCAAGATGGAACCTGTCCTACCGCCACGTACACCCTCAACGGTGACGTCGTAGACGTACACAACACGCAGGTTGTCAACCGAGAGTTGGACGTGATCAACGCCGTGGCCGTCCTCGCCAGCAGCGATGGCAGCGCCAAACTGAACGTCACCTTCCCTGTTGCCGGCACTGATTGTTAGTACTTTTTTTTGTTAAATTTTAGGCCATGTAGTCTAGGGCATACTACGCCACTTGAACTGTGGGTGTACTTTTATGGTGATCAGCGAAAAATTTTAAAGTAGTTAATTAAATCTTAATCTTCTAATTAAATTCAATTTTATTTTATTTATCAATTAATTGGTACGGTCAGAAATGAATGTCACTAAATACTAAAGGTCAGAGGAATTCAAAGTAAACATTTTGCCACAATAGATGAGTCAGGGGCGATATCCTACAGTTTTTCACAATCGGTATTGTTTTCAACAGTCACTGTTACTACGCAATATTGGATTCTGGCCACTGACTACACCAGCTACTCTCTCGTATATTCCTGCGATGATATCGACGAAGACAGCTATAGAGGTAAACTTTACTTTACTTCTGGGAGGTGGTGCGTTGAATTGCGGTTTATAACATTATACCTAAGTATATATATTAAGGTACCCTGAGCGAAAGTGGCGCCGCGGTGAATTTTATTTAATATTATAATTCTAATACACAATTTTAATAATGTTTATCGTGGAGATTTTAGGGCCTACAGTCTAGTATTTTTAGACGGTATCGTTACATTCCCTAGTAGTCACTGCTAGAAGTAGATAGAAAAACTGCTAAAAGTGGCCGTTTTTGACACATTTTCTATCTACTTCTACGAGTCATTTGTAGGGCATGTAGTGATACCTTCTAAAAATACTAGACCATGGGGCCTAAAATCTCCACGATAAACATTATTAAAATAGATTTTTATTAATAACTTATTAAATAAAAACCTCTGAGGGCGCCACTTTCAGTCATACAACCGCCTTAAAGCCCAGTATTCATCTAGAATAGAAGAGGGTTATACGTTGGTAGTACTGTAAACGGAGTTCAGAAACAGTTATTTATAAGTAAATTTAGGTTTAATACATGACAAATTGATAGATAGTTCTAAGAGGGCGATGAAAAAATAATTGATAACTTTGGATAATACCCAAATAAATGTGGACATTTTGGCTAACTAATTATGTGACTGTACCAAAATTCTAATTCTAATTTTAGTAACTAGTTGGAAACTCAGTAGAGAAACATCCCTTTCCGCTCAAGCCAATGCGAATATAACAGAAGTACAATCGAATGTGAAAGAACTTTGGGATCCATATTATATAGAGCGAGGCCATACTGAAGAAGCTTGCTTCTACCACCCTGATAATAATGGAGGCCCAGTAATCCTTCCTGGTCAATGTGAGGACTCAAATGACGTTCAGGTCGTTACCAACTTTGATGCTGCTAGAGTAAGTTTTATGCTTATAAACTTTGATCAAGTTGAACATTGTTAAAACATTGTTAATTGAAACAAAACACTTCTAAATAAAAATCAAGTATGTAGTAGATGCGTTATATTTTAACACCATGCGTGATTTCTATTCAAATATTGGAATATTTAAACTGATATTCTCATGGATACAATCTAAAATCTGCAGCCACGATTAGGTATTATAAGGTAGCAGTTTCTATCCATCCTACTTATAATCTTGTTGTCTTTCTTGTCAGTTCTCCGGCCCTTGGTTCGAAATCGAGCACTTCCCATCTGAATTCCGAAACGGAGAATGTGTAGAGAACCAGTTTGAAAACAACCCGAAAGGACTTTCTTTGACTAAGACAGTTGTCTATGGTGAGAGACTCAATACCTTCAATGGGCAGATAACTGTGTCTGAAAACAACAGAGGAGTCCTCACGGTTACCCTCAACAACGAAACTAGTAAGTTTATAAAAAACCGTATTATTAATTAATTTTGAAATTGGTAGGTTCAAAGGACTTCATAGTATTTAAGATGCAAGAAAAGCACTGGAAGACAGTATCTGTTTCAATTTTTGAGACAAAGTAATACAGCAACAGGAATTGTCTCAATGTGTTTACCTTGATAAAAGTTACATAGATGTTAATCCTAAAATTGCAGCAATTCCAACTACAAAAATATATGTAACATAATAATCTTCTCTGTTTTTAGCTACCCTTGGTGGCACTATTTTCGTCCTGGGTGTTGACTATGATGACTATGCTCTTTTGTATGGCTGCAGAAACGTCGATAGTGGAAGTAAACAAGGTATGTAAACAAGGTCTGACTACTCTCATTTTAAATATCCCTACTCCTGTGGCATAAGTCTATTCTTATGGGTGAGTATGAAAGATGGGCTATAAGCCACCACGCGGGCCTAATGCGGACTGATGGGTCTTAACGACTGCAAATTTATATAGCTAAAACCAACGTTTTAACGTGCATTCTAAAACACGGAGGAGCTTCGATACATGTTTGATTATCTTATTGTGAAAATTATGAACGCTTGAAGTGATTATTACTCATCCTCAATTCACTAATCCTAATACTAGAATCTAATCAACAGTATACAGTTGGAAGCTGAGCCGTTCGCAAACAGGGTTGTCTGTGACCGCCAACAGCAACATCAACGCTATAGTCGAAGAGCGCAGATACCTCGCGCCCAAATACTATGAGACTACTAGGCAAGACAGCGACGCTTGCTTCTACTACCCAGTGTTCGAACAAAGGCCGAATGTCATCAGGCTGCCTGGATCATGTGACACCAGCATCACAGGGATTCCTAACTTCAACGCAGCAGAGGTAAGGAATTTTACGTTTTATTTTGTAAGAAAAGGTGCTCGATTCAATTATTCCAGTGGCAGTCCATCGCTGAAAGATTGCTGCACTGAATTGCTTACTAGACTGAAGATTGCGGAAAATATGACAAGGCAACAATATGCAAGAAAGTGAGAATTGGATATTAACGACAAAAAGTAGTAATACAACTATGTGGAAATAATTATATCACAATGCCAATATTAACTTAAAACTTATTTTCCAGTACCTTGGACGATGGTTCGAAATCTCGAGTTACCCCGATCCAAATCAATTCGGGGAGTGCTCTCGCGCATATTACAGTCTTGGTAACAACGTTGTAGACGTAACCAACACGCAGGTCGTGAACAGAACACTTTTGTCGCAAGATGGATCCGCTGTTGTTGCTTCCACTGATGGCAGTGGGCTACTGACTGTGACTTTTGTAGTTAACGGAGGTAAGCACAAATCTCAATCGCAACATAAGACACATCCGTTCCTATAACCAAACCCAAACAATCTAGAATAGTAGAGAGAGACTGTACTTTAGGGTTTTATTCCACTCATCGTGCCTTTATATGTATCTGTGTCTCTGTCTACCTACATCTACTATGTCCAAAAAAATTGGATAGTTACATCAAATATGTACCGAGAACTACGCCAAAGAAACTAATCCATAAAAAACATTCAAATCTTGAACCAACAATTTATACAAAGTTTCAATAGTAATGGAATTTCTTTATAAGTTTTCAGTTGAGTATTTATTTAAATTGTTGGCGATAATGTCTTTTATGATATAAACCGTTTTCTGTTTACCTAGAAACACGAACGGCAAGCTATTACATACTCGCTACGGACTACGCCACCTACTCTCTCGTATACAACTGCCGCAACCTAGAAGACGGATTTAGAGAAGGTAATAGAAGTCATCTTTATTTATGAAATAAAATACTAAAAGGTTTTTAAAGATTACATTCAGAATAATTTCCTTCAATTTCTGAGTTTTAACCAAATATTTATTACGACAGTATTCAGTTGGAAGCTCAGCAGAACCAACACCCTCAGCAATGCTGCCAATGCTGCCATCGATGCCGTAATCGACCAAACCCAGGGTCTTCTGCAGGAATACTACCAAGAAACCAGCCAAAGCACTGAAGACTGTTTCTTTGTCCCTGAATTTGTAGCAGATCAAACCCTGCGGTTCAGAGGACGGTGTGAAGATTTCACAACTGGATTATTCCAAAACTTTGAACCTCCAAGGGTTGGTATAACTTGCATTCAAAATCCTGATTTCAATCACCGTTAACAAATATTGCAGAAGTCAATACAAAAGTACAAGACTTCAAGTAAAAACTGAGCTGTGAAGAATTATGATACCTACGTGCTCACTTTATGTTTGAATTATGTGTTATACGGTGGTTTGTGAACATACATTTGAACAATTCTTTGCTATAAAACTTAGTTTTTAAGTAAATATGACTACACGTTGGAGACCTAATCAAAAAGTGCTAACGATTGAACAATATGGCCAACTACCGGGTTTTCCATAGTTTTTCGGTATTATTCGCCTCTAATATATTATCTTTAACTATTTTCTTATTGCAGTATTTAAAACGGTGGCATGAAATCGCGAGGTACCCCTCAGACGTGAGCGGAGGCAACTGCGTCAGTACTCGCTATGAGAGTTCTGGCAACACCATAACATTTGAAGGCACTAGAGTGTTTGGTATCAACGATGGCAGAGTAGCCACTGGAACTGCTACCATGAACGCCAACGGACGCATAGAGAGGACTTACGATGACGGGACTACAGAAGGTGAGAATGCCCTTAATCAAACTAGCTTTATCTCGCGACTTTGTCAAAATAGAATTTCATTTGCCACAATGAGAGGAATCATAACTTAATAAAGTCTTTCTCAAAGATCCAACTCTTTTACAAAAGAATACTTTTTTGGATTAGAAAAGAATACTAGTTTTTATCAATGTGAATTTAGAATTTTAGATGGATGTCTTGTTAAGAAAATCTTGGAAAAAAGTAGTAGGTAACTGGTAAAAGTAGTTAAATAATTGGTCTTTATATCAATTCAACATTTTCTGACGGCAGCAGTAGTAGAAGTAAACTTAAAATGTCGTCTTAATTCCAGTTTTGTGGGTGGTGGCAACGGACTACGACAACTACTCTCTCTTGCTCTCCTGCGAGGAACTCGATGACGAGTTTATTAACGGTAAGTTAAGAGAATACCATCATTATAAAAAAAACCTTTAAAAATACTATTTGATATTCAGAATCTGCTGAAGTTATTAGGATCCTATCATTTTCATATAATATAACATGTATTCAAATATTTTAAAAATCACAATTGATGGTTCTATACATTTTTTACAGTTTGGAGCGCTAAACACAGCACTACTAGAAGCCTTTCTGCGACAGCTGAAAATGCCCTGGCGCCAGTCGTAGAAGACAATGAATTGCTTTACCAGGACTTCTACGTCAATGTTATCCAAACAGACGACAGTTGCTTCTACTACCCAACACCCAACGGGCAGACGGTCATATTGCCTGGCCAGTGCAATCCCGACATAGCGACTCAATCGGAATTCGATCTGGCCGCAGTAAGTTTCAATTCAGCTTCCCACCACGGAAAAGTCATATCGACGAATAATTCGGCTGAATGCATAATACAATATTTAGTACTTCCATACAAAATATTCGATCTGGTTATTTACTCGCCAAAGTACAAGCTCTGCTGAGGTTGCGGCTAATTGTTTAGTTAGCAGTGTGATATCGTCAGAGTAGCGTAGCACCAATCCTTCACGATTATGGTGCCGTAAAAATCGATAGCATGTAACACCTTAGTGAAGCATAAAATGGACATGAGCTATTTCCGATTAAAATTATCCATTATTGCAATCTCCAACCCATCTGCAAAGCATGGAGGTTAAAGTAATCCTTCAATCAATTATCAATAACATACTTCGGGTTGTTAAGATGAAAACGGATGAAACGAGCAGCTCATGTTATACCAAATTATATATGATTCATACAATCTTCTTCCACAGTACACCGGCAGGTGGTACCAGATAGAAAGGTACCCGTACCCAGAAGTCCGCGCCAACAGCACCTGCATCGGGACCCGGTACACCCAGCGCGGTAACACCAACGTATTCGACGTCCTCAACTGGGAGAAGTATGCAGGGGAACTGGAGACCATCGAAGGTGTTGCCACACAAACGGAAGAAGGCTCTGCTAACTTCACTGTAGTTCTGCAAACAGATCCGGAAGACGAAGAAGGTGAGTCTACTTTAATAAGTCGTATTAAACTTCATGCTAATCAGACTGCTAAGCCGCAGCAAAGGGTTTATGCTGCTTAGAACCCAACACAAGTTGTAAAGGTCAACTAAGTGGGAATTGTGAGTTGTGACTAGTCCCATGCTTATATTTATTGGAACACTAAGTTACTCCAAGATTGGAACCATCATATCATTTTATTTTGGGCACTAGTTAAGCTTTATTTTATATCAAGTCATACCGAGCTATCTTAATTTTATCACCTGTGAGATTAACGTTTTCTACGCTTAGGTATGGTGGCATTACAACCATGATGGAATTACTTATGATCCATATTGTAGGTCTTATAGGGTAAAAGTATTTTTTAAGCTACACATAAATGCGTATCTGCTACAACTCTTTTTTTTTCATTTCAGCCACAGCAACAACTAACCTCTACGTGTTGAGCACCGACTACACAAGTTACTCTCTCGTCTACACTTGTGTGAACATTGACCAGTACAGTCGAGTTGGTAAGTCACATTTATATGAACTGAACCATGATCTTAGGAAAAGTTTATTACTTTTGGCGTTGAAAAGGGAATAAGACCACTCAGCTTTTCGTACATTTTTTGGAAAGTCGTTTTTCTATTATTTTCTCGAAAAGTCGTAGAACAAACGTTGTTGTTTATAATGTTAGTAAACTACTCCTGCGAGGTTGTTGGTGTTTTACAAAATTAACCCTGTATACTCGTAAGTCATTAGCTAACTCATAAGAAAATCAGATTGAGGATAATTCAAACGCTTACCTCTTCGACCAACGATGATCGAAGGCTTACACCTACTAAATAAAAGAACTATTGAGTATACACCAGCAAAAAACATCGCGTACCTACAGCACTTGTAGGTACTATTAATTATTCTGTGGAACAGCGTTCATGATGCCATGCCATTTAAATTTCAAATAGTTTTGTTTTGCTAGTAGAAATGTTTATATCCTTTAATGATGATGATCTTTCTTACAGTTGTCGCTATCAAGCTGAGCCGAACGCGCGACTTGCCTGATGCAGCACAAACAGCCATCGGAGCACTGATTGCAAACACGCCGGAGCTGCATCAACCATACTTTATAGAAGTAGAACAGAACGACGAATGCCGTGACCCTAGCTCCTCGTACCTCATTAAGAGCAGTATTATTGTCACCCTATTGTGTCTAATCATACAAACATTGATGTAGCCTCAATGTTATTAGATAGATGTAATTTTCAATATTTAAATTTGTGGAAATCAGTTTAATAAATAAATATTGTTATTTATTTATTTTATTCAAATCAGATTTTTATTGTTTTTTTGTTCATTACCTAATTGATGATGATGATGATGATGATGTCCTCTTATCCCTTATTAGGGACATAGGGCTCTCAGATGGGACCTCCACTTCCTGCGGTCTTGTGCGGCCACCTCAAGATCTGTCCAGCCTTGACTGATTGATGCAGCCTCTTTTTCAACTGAGCGCCTCCAGGTGAGGGCGACCAGGTTTTCTCTTGCCATGAGCTTGCCACTTTAGACCTTGTTTCAGGGATGTGGTTGTCAGGTCTCCGTAACACATGACCAATCCAACGCCACTTCCTTAAAAGAACCTCCTTGTCTATCGGCATCTGGTCAGTTAACTCCCACAACCTAATAATTGATACTCGCAATATAGTGCGGCGGTAATCTTAAAAAAGACGCTTAGAATAGTACATTATGAGACAAGTTAGCTTAGGTTGGTCATTGCACACAAGGCTGTGGGTTGCAGCCCGAGCCGCAGGCGAGGGCGTAACTCAGACGAGTGTGCAATGAGTAAAAAAGCTCACGAGTTTCATACGACGTTTTTCAACACATTTGCGAGGAAAATACAAAGTAATTTACCACACAGAAACAAATACGACAAAACCAAAATATAACAATTATAGGAAAAGGCGCGCAAGTTTTTTTTTTTTGTTTTTTTCACACGCCCAATGCAAGAATATTTTAAAAACAAAGGGGTAAGTGAGCATACAGCCTACTTCAAAACTATAATTTTAAGTGATAAAATGCAAATATTTTAATATTTTATAACAAAATATTATGAATTATGAATAATTTTATAATAATAAATACTTGTTTGACTTAATTAAAGACTTACACATTTATTTATTTCAAAAATGAATATGAACTTTCAGCGGCATAAAACCCCTTTGTTGATACTAAAAAAAAATTACTGTATAACCCAGTTAAATTGGGAATGCTCTGTTTACTCGCATAGAACATGCAGTAAGGTACTAATTTAACTTTGTAGGGATAATTCTATAACAACCTAGTGTTTTATATATTATTGCACGCGTTTGTTATAGCTCGGTTTATGGCCCTAAAAGCGATGTATTAGGGCTCACTTTACGAGCAAGTGTGTTGAAAAACACTTTTCGTACAAGTCATCTCTGAAATACGAAAATTTGGTATCGATGCATTCAATACGATGCCCTGATCATAAATATATAAGATGACAATTGCGAAAGTGGTGGGGGTAGAAACTGTGACGTCATAAAGTTTTCAGTACAAAGAAACTTTTTTTTCATACCATGTGGTATATCAAATGAAAGGGCTTTCTGAGTAGATTGCGAATATATAACACACTATAACATTTTCACTACTTGGTCTAACAAATTATTAGCAAACGTCGAAAAATTTCGCAATTCAGAGTCGCCATTGAACAGGTCTAGATTGAAAACGACTGAATTGATTTTTACAAAATACATAACAAATAACTCTGCACATACTCTTTTCGAATGTCTAAAGGTAATTGACCAAAGATCTTTAAAAATAAAAAAAGGACATCAGTTTTAATAACAGCATAATTTTCTGTTATTTATAAATTCTCAGATTCCTTTAATAATTAATAAAAAAACAAATAAATAAACTTTCGTATGTTAATCATTTCTTGTCCTACTTAGTAAACAGTATTTGACAGTTTCCATGCTTCTTTTAAATTTAAATCACTATTAAAAAATGTGTTAACAATTTCTTTGGTTTTCAATGCGTGGAAAACCATTTGTTGAATTTTATACATGATTATTTCAAAAAATAATTGAGTTAAGTTTATTTACCAAATAGGACAAGTAAGGATAACTAAAAGTAATGACAAATACACATGGAAAACACACACAGTTGCTTGGAGACCTAAATAACCTGACGAAACTCAATAGGCAAAAGTTATTTAGAAAAATCAAAACAATACACAAAAATCACAGTATTTTTAATGGGTGTAAAAGGGGCTTAACGGGTGTAAATAATCACTCATAAAATACAACAAATGTTTTACCACGCATAGAATACTAAAAATATTGTATATTGTTAATAATATTTGATTTAATAAGACAACATATTTTAAAAATAGTGATTAGGTTTAAAAGAAGTATCTAAAGTGTCAAAATTTGGTTATTTAAACCTTTGTCTGTTTATCCTTACTTGTCCTAGTAAGGATAAACATACGAATGTTTATTAATTAAATTTTTATTAATTATTAAAGGAATCTGAGAATTTGGAAAAAGCAGAAAATTATGCTGTTATTAAAACTGATGTCCTTTTCTTATTTTTAAATATCTTTGGTCAATTACTTTTAGACATTCGAAAAGAGTATGTGCAGAGTTATTTGTTATGTATTTTGTAAAAATCAATTCAGTCATTTTCAATCTAGACCTGTTCAATGGCGACTCTGAATTGCGTAATTTTTCGACGTTTGCTAATAATTTGTTAGACCAAGTAGTGAAAATGTTATAGTGTGTTATATATTCGCAATCTACTCACAAAGCCCTTTCATTTGATATACCACATGGTATGAAAAAAAAAATCTTTGTACTGAAAACTTTATGACGTCACAGTTTCTACCCCCACCATTTTCGCGCTTGTCATCTTATATATTTGTGATCAGGGCATCGTACTGAATGCATCGATACTACATTTTCGTATTTCCGTGATGACTTGTGCGAAAACTAACCTCAAACCTTGTTTTACCGCCCTACTAATAACTTACAAAAGTAAAATACTAACTGACTACTTAACTATACATCAGTGTTGCCAGTGGCCGATAGTCAAAAGTAACACAAGACTGCTCAAAAAGTAACATTTTCACGAAAAAAGTAACATTTTCTTATTTTATGTAGAAATCGACTCTACTGTATTATGGCATTTTAATACGATTATTGATAGCACGTACAACTAGTTTTTTTACATTCTCTTTGACGTACAAGTCGACAACAAACAAACTAACCACAGTGGTTGGTTTGTTTGTTGTCGAGTGTCGTACCGTAAATTGCCCTTTCTGCGCCCTGTGCGAGCTTCTATAACTGCGCCCTTAGGTTTTTTTTAGATATTATTGGGTACCCTACAATTTTTTGGGCCATAATAAATGCCCAATTATCAGGGGTGGCCTGAAGCAAGTCTATAGTAAAGAAATCGGCCACGCAGCGCGATTTTTAGTCAGGTTCATCAACTAATCTTATAATCTTGCTTGTTTATAGCAAAGAAAACGGCAGCGCAGCGCGATTTTTGGTCAGTTTCATCCAGATAACTTTGAAATCTTGCCTGTTTATAGTAATAAACGGCCGCGCAGCGCGATTTTTAGTCAGTTTCATTCACTAATCTTGTAATCTAGCTTGTTTATAGTAAACAAAACGGCCGCGCTGCGCGATTTTTGGTCAGTTTAGGTTTAGGTTTAAAGACTTTATTTTCAAAAAAGACTTACATAAGTCACTTACAAGAAAATAAAAAATACAAAGTAATTTTTTTCTTACATCACCACCAAGCCTTAAATATTAGTAGTAATACTTAACCATAAAAACGAAATTTAGGTATAAAGTTCGTAATTTTCAATTATATAATGAGATAGTTTGGACTTAAAGCTGTTATATAATTTAATATCTTTTATGTATGAAGGTAAGCTATTGTACAGTTTTGCTCCCTCAAAGGTGATGCTTTTTTTAGCATAATTTGTACGTGCCCATGGCAAGACAAGTAAGCTTGGCCGACGAAGACTGCGTTTGCTCATTTGAGATTTTTTGGTGAATGTTATGTTGGTATAAATTTTTTTATCAATAATTTTTCGAATCAAAAGACAAGTGCTATACACGTAAAGTTGCTTTATGTTCAATAGTTTCATCCAGATAACCTTGTGATCTTGCCTGTTTATAGCAATAAAACGGCCGCGCAGCGCCATTTTTAATCAGTTTCATTCACTAGTCTTGTAATCTAGCTTGTTTATAGTAAATAAAACGGAAAGTTTTAGTCAGTTTCATAATTTCATTCAGTCAGAGTGATAAAGTAATGTACAAGGGACTTGGTGTTGGTGGACCAATTATTAGCTAATACTTTGGAAGAAAAATCTTTTTTCTTCAATTTCATTAGACGTTTTTGGTGATACTGGCATGCACGTATGTGTTGGAACGAGCACTAGGGGTGCAGGGGGAACTTATCAGGAGCAAACCGAACAAATAATTAGTCCTAGTCTGGCCATTCTTGCGCCCCCCTATCGATCGATCTATTGCGAGTCTATGCCCTGTGCCTGAGCACCGGTAGCACCGCCTCATTTACGGCACTGCAGCAACCACTTCACAAAACTCCACTATTCTGCTTCAAACTTTCGGTTGGTTGAATATTATTTAAAAAAAGTTTTGTCTTCAATCGAAGTTCGTGCTATTGCTATGTTCCTCATTCTTCAAGTGTGAGAATGAGATGGAAAAAGAAAAAAACGACAGACGACAAGACGGCCCAAAATTAATAAGTGTGTGTGCCACACGAACGAAAACTTCCTTTGGTGCGTTCTGTCTCACAATTATTTTTTGTTTGCTGGAAAATATTTGAGTATTTTTGATTAAGTTTCAAAAGTAACGTAAAAGTAACATTTTGAGTCGTGTAACATGGAGGTAACATGAGAAGGTCAAAAGTAACACAAAATGTTACAAAAGTAACATTCTGGCAACGCTGCTATACATGGGCGTACCGAGGAGGGGGGCAGGGTGGGGCAGCTCCCCCCCCCCCCACCACCCCACCCTTGGATTCGATAAAAGTTCTCATTTGGAATTTGCAATACTATTACTTTTAAAAATCATCCACCGGCGGAAACCATACCAAAGAAAAGTAGCAATGTATCACATTCATCTGTGAACTGAAACCGCTCGCTAGATGTTTTTTAATTAGATAATCGGCCTGCCGTTCTCAATTGACTAAAAAACGCGGTGCGCGTATTTTTAATATGGGCAAGAGTAAAAGATTAGTGGATGAAACTGACAAAAAAATTATCTTAAATTTTTTCTTGAACGCAAACTTTGACGTCAAATTCCTCATTGGTGGTGGTATGTTATTTCAGCACTTCGTTGCGCTATAGCGGAAACTGCCGGTAAAGGCTGCTGTTTTACCATTTTGGTACGGAACCCTAAAAACTATGTGAACTTTCAGCTTTAATATGTCATTAAAAATAATACTAAAGTAATTTTTAATCCAAAATTTATGTGCTTTTTAGGGTTCCGTACCAAAATGGTAAAAAAGGAACCCTTATGGTGTGTGTGACTCAGTCTGTCTGTCTGTCTGTCACAGCTGGATATCTCGAGAACTACTAATGGCATCAACTTGAAATTTAGAATAGTTTGAGATGACATTTGCCCAACTATTTTGCAAATAAGAAAGAAATATAAAAATAAATATATTTTTTACAACAGGGACTGAAAAGGGGTCTTAAAAAATTTAAGTGGGACTACTAGGGCATGTGGGGTAACTATCATGTAAAAGAGCGTCCTTTGCACGTTTTCAATTTTTTTTTTGTTTTAGGCCGCATAGTTTTTGATTTATAATGAAAAATGTAAAAAAAAATACCGTTCCCCCCCCCCTTATCTCCGAAGTTTGCAAAGAGAAAAATCTGAAATAATCATATGTGATAGCAGTTTATATAACGATTACAGGAAAAATAAAACGATGTCTCAATATAGCACACTTTTTTAGAAATTAACAAATTTCTAAAAAAGTTAACATTAGTTCTACTCTGCAGTGTGTTTTAATGGTGCAATTATGATGGTACGGAACCCTCGGTGCGCGAGTCCGACTAGTTCTTGACCGGTTTTATTTCAGTTTTTCTCACATATCTCAAAAACTAAGACATTAATGTCCTTTTGTCATTTTGTAATGGATGTCATTCTGTAGATAATATTCCTGTATATTAAAAAAATGGAAAAATTCTACATTAATGCATAGACTTATTATATTACTAGCGTATTAATGACTTAATTTTTGAGATATCTCAGAAAAACTGAAAAAGGACACAAGTGCGACATATGCACAGATTTTCCGTTTGACAGATCAAAGATTAGCACGACAATGTACGAGTTGGAACCAGAGTTCCAACTCGTACATTGTCGTGCTAATCTGTATCACTAACGCAGCGTTTTATAGTGAAACTGGTGTTGCTATTTAGTGTCGGGGTTACCAAAAAAATACTTTCAAACATAAATAACTCTTAAAACATAAATCTTCGTAAAAATCTGAATATTTTCTATGACTTACTAATTACATGCCTACATTTTGAAAAAACCAGAAACGTTATACATTCTTTGGTTTTTTTTCTATGGGACTCTGCCTGATGTCATAGTAGAACCAAATAAGTTAAGTCATCTTAAGCCCGAAGTACACATTGGGCCAACACCTGGCCGCGCGCGTTGGGCCACATTGGGCCAACACCTGGCCGCGCGCGTTGGGCCAACGCGCGCGGCCAGGGCATGTCACTGTTTACACGTTGGCGCCAACTCCCAACATACCGCCAAGTAGGTCTTTACACGCTGGCCCAACGCGCTGGGCCAACGCGTTGGGCCAATGTGTACAGCGCACTTTAAGTGTGCTGTACACATTGGCCCAACATTGTAAACAGTGACATGCCCTGGCCCCTATTTCACAGACGTGACAATTGTAAATTACAATGACAATTCGATATACGTTGCGGTGTCTGTGAGTAATTTGATCAGTATATTTTCTAAATTCAATATGGCTGACGCCATGGACACCAAATTGTCATTGTCATTTACAATTGTCGCGTCTGTGAAATAGGGGCCTGGCCGCGCGCGTTGGCCCGACGCGCGCGGCCAGGCGTTGGCCCAATGTGTACTTCGGGCTATACTCATTATACGCACGAACGCGGTTTGTATGTGAGCGCGCCCGTACGTATGCGTCGTCGCACGCACACACTGACAAAATTTAAAGGTGATAAGATAAAAGGTGCAACAGGGTTGCGTGTTAAAAGACAACCAAACGGTTGTTTTTAACTCACTCCAAGGTTAGGAACGACCAAGAACTTTAAATGTCAATGTCAATACAAAGTCTTCATTTTCCACTTGAAATAGGAATAATTTAAACTTTCCTTTATTCAAAATCAAATAAAAACTGTTTTTTTTTTTGCGAAGCTACCATGATTTATTTGAAAATTAGACACAAAAACATCAAAATACAAAATAATGTCAAATGACATTGACAGTTTTTCTATAGACAAACGTCAGAGCGTTTTACAACCATCAATTTTGATGGTTGTTTGGTTGCAACGCTCTGACGTTTGGAACGGGAAAGTTGTAACAACCGAACGTCACGCTCTAAAGACTGGTTTACATTATCTTAGTATTTAGTAGAGTGCTTAGTAGCGTGCGAGTAGATTCGAATGCGAGTGCTTTAGTAGTTTTGGTGCCTTTCCAGTGACCGTTTACACGCTTCCAGTAGAGTGTCATTTTCGCCATACCTAATACCTGTTATTTAATTCAATTACACGTCACGCGTTCACCGGCAAATGCACTCTACTAAAGACGCTACTAAAATGTCGATTTACATGCTTCCAGTGCGAGTGCGAGTAAAATATCGCGCGGGGGGTGAGCGGGCGCGCAGGGGGTGCTACTGGAAAGCGAGTAGAACGGCCACTAGAACGTTACTCTCTTTAGTCATAAGACGACCGTTTACATGTTTCCACTAAAGCACTCTCCTAAAGCACTCTACTAAAGACTAAGATAATGTAAACCAGCCTTAATGTTTGGAACGGCGTTAGTGCTTCCGGTTGCACTCGGAGCGTACGTTCGGAACGCAACCCAGTCATCCCGCCCGCGCTCACGCACGCTTCACGCCGCTGTGCTGCCGCTTGTAATAATTTGAACGTGTACCTACCTACAGTACATGCTTTCCAAAGATATTATTGCAAAAAAGATTTGTAAGAATGAAGATATATTTTACATTAACTTTAAATAATAAGGCATTTCGTACTTGTCGAAACAGACGAATTTTTTTAATATCAGTTGTGCAATTTGGTTAAAAAATCACGAATTCCTACTGGAAATGGTACTTTCAATGCCTATTATTTGAGGTTATGGAAAGTATTCAATTTCAGAATTTAAAGATTATTATTTTGATAAGTGTAGGTAAATGAAAAAGTAAAAACAGTTAAATAATAGTGTAAAAAAATATATATGTATAATAATTGTATTTGTATAAATACATTATTTAGTAAAGCCACGTTTAATCCTATTTCGACCGTAAGTTTTCAAATCACATAACATGACGTAGGCAATGAAAACATTGTAGTCAATTCCTGAAACCAATTAAGTTAATGTAAACTGTAATTTGACAGATGGATGTGATACATTGCTACTTTTCTTTAGTAACTTTTTATTGATGTCAAAACAAAAGTGCCAATGTATCACATACATCTGTCAAATTATAATTAAAATTAACTTCGTTATTTTAGGCGATAGACGTGCTTGTCTACCTACAAAAAATATAAAAAAAAAACTTTGTATTATTGATCCCTGATGCTTACCCTACAAGGAAAAAATATTTTGTATAGAGATTCACTATGCATTTTTTGACGAATGAATAAACTAGCGATGTGACAGCCCTGCGTGTTAAAGCTGTATCGCTCGCTTGAGGCTCGAGTTGGCCTACTTATTTGGTTCTGCTATGCTGATGTCCTTTATTTAAAAAATGCCCTACATCTTCCTACGAAATTATTATAATTTAAAATTATACAAATAAATATTATCGATAAATATCTATATATTTATCTTTATATTAATATATATTTATATATATAATATTTATTTATATTTGTGAAACATCTCTGAATAACACAGTTAGTGTTTATAGGAGCTGAGTGCCTAGTACGAGTTATGTTTCTCACCTCACTTTCACTTTGCGAATAGTATCGAGTGAAAGAGAGAAAATCATGCGAGTGAGTGAACGAGTGAAAGAGAGAAGACGATAGTTAACTATTCACAAAGTGAAGTGAGAACAAAAAATCAACTCGTACTAGCCACTCTGAAAGGTATAACGTAAACTCGTCGTCACCGTCAGTTTTTTTATTCTTTTTATTTGGTGTGAACCAACGATTTGTAGTACGCAAAACATGTAAGGCGATTCTCACACTGCTGCCGCGCGCCGTCGCGGGGCGCGGTTTGGCTTTTCACGCACGCGGCGACGGCGCAGCGCACCGCCTATTCGGGCGGTTTTCACCGCGCCTCCGCTCCGGTCGGCGTTGTACGACGGCCCCGCGCTTACGTACAAAAACCGGCACGATACTATGAAGCTCAAGTGTGTTGTACCCCGCGGTTTCCGCTCCGCGCCTGTTGGGTTGCGGCGCGTTCTCGATGTGTTGAACCAGGCGGTTTTCTATACAAATTGATGTACTTACTTGCATACAACTTAAAACACGCGCGCGGAGCCTCGCGACCGCGCGCGGTGCCAGTGTAAGAACCGTCTAACAGCATTTTGCCCGATCGGGTTTTTTCGAAATTTCCTTACAATATATTTGAGTTTTCTCGATATTGATTACTATATCGATATCAGTGTATCGTTGATATCGATCATAGCATAGAGTGCATTATCGACAAAGATAGATATTTTTAGGCGTTGATATACTTATCGATATTTATCGGTTTTCTGATATATGTTGCACCATGGTTGCATCCCTACCACTGACTGACGTGACCCGTGACCGGTCATCTTCATTCATTCATTGATCATTCTCCATTCATTCATTCATTATTCAGTTCATTTTTTGATGAATTGCGGAATGCGGATTGCGGAGCCTAGCAATTTTTAAAATAAATGGTCTAAGATCTTAATTCTTATGATTAAGACTACACTTTTCTGAATCATCGGATTGTTCTTATTGTGCGCTAAGCAATGGCAAGTAATCCCGAGATCACCGGCCCAGTCTCTCAAGAGGACATAGATGCTGCAGACAAATTGAAAAATGAAGCAAATGAATACTTTAAAAGTGAGTAAATCTTTTTATTTAACAAAAACAATT
Organism: Agriphila geniculea; assembly: GCA_943789525.1. Classification (NCBI taxonomy): domain Eukaryota; kingdom Metazoa; phylum Arthropoda; class Insecta; order Lepidoptera; family Crambidae; genus Agriphila; species Agriphila geniculea. Next base: position 19,685,838 of record OX038883.1, on the reverse strand, counting down.
ACTATCTTTATTATACGGGTCATTAATTATTGAGTTTATGGATTATCGATCGTTGTGAAAATACAATTTGACAGACATAACCTCAAAATTTTTCAGAGCAAAATTACGATGCTGCCATTGAGTACTACACAAAGGCGATAGAAAAGAACCCCAAGAGCGCTGTGTTCTATGCCAATAGGAGTATAGCAAACCTGCGCCTAGAGAATTTCGGCTATGCCTTGAACGATGCCTCGAAAGCAATAGAATTAGATAAGTCCTACACCAAGGCGTATTACAGAAGAGCTGCGGCACACATGTCTTTAGGAAAGTACAAATTAGCGCTTAAGGATTTTGAATATGTAAGTAAACTACATATTAGATTATAATGACTCCTAATCTATCAAACGAAAATGTAAAACCCCTGATAGTAGAACATAATACCATAATCTTCTTGATTCTGGAAATATGTTCATATATCTAAATGTTCACAAGAAAACCACATACAAATAAAAATAGGGTAGTATTTAATTCATCAAAGCCAGAGCCGTCGCCGGCATCTGGACAACAATAGAAAATATTGTGTCTCATTTTCTGGCGTTGATGAGTTAATTGGGTAACAATAAATTCCTAATTTGGGTATCAAAAATAATGAATATAGCGTTCTGAAATACTAAGTGGGTGATGGACTGAGGGCGACTACTTATTTGAAAATGGGTTACTTTAAAATACAAATTGAGTAACTAGTTATTCAGAATGTGCGACCAAATTCCTATTTGGGCGACAACCTTAAGGCACACAAAACATTTAATATGAACCTAATTGAGATGACGAAAATACCATGTTGGGCAGCTTAAACAGTTATATAATTGCCTAAGCCTAAACCTACCTCCGGCACTTGCCCTCTCGCCGCCGGTTGGCCCTGAGGGACCCTTGTAGGATTCTAACCTCATTAGACCCGGCTATCCGGGCCTCTTCGCAGTTGGGAGATGGCCAAGCAAGTTTGGCCATCTCCCCAGACGGTTGAGACCGTGCAAAGCAGGCGATGGGTCACCTCCCACCACCCGCTTGACCTCATTTAGGGGGGGATGAGATTCGTGTAGCGACGCCTCCTTACCCCCGTCCGTCTGCAGCAAGCCTAAGCCTACCTGGTATAATAGTTGCCCATTCAGTATTTTTTTCACTCATTTAGAATGATCATTGTTAACTTAAATTATTTATCTCCCACGTGCAGTTGCTAGTTTTACTTATTTTTTGCTATTCAGATTGTCGCCCGTTAAGGTTTTTTTTGTGACCAACAAAATAAACCGCAGACGGGTTTAGTATTTAGGTATCCCAGTAACAGTCGCCCTTATTATTTCCAGTCACCAATTAAAAATATCCCATATTAATAAAACTTTACAAGTAAACCACATAATATGCTTGGTTTATGTGGCTGATTATTTTTGTGTAAAATTTCCTGTAAGTAAATTTACATCTAAATAGGTTAATTATTTACCGCTACTGTGACTTAAAAATTATCTTTATTCTAACCATTTGTTTTATTCAAATGGTTAGAATAAAGATAATTTTGAAGTTCCTATTAGGGGCCATCCATAAATTACGTCACACGTCAAGGGGGAGGGAGGGGGTCGACGAAGTGTGACATTGTGTGACAAGGGGGTGGGAGGGGTCCTAAATTTTGTGACGTCACATTTTAAAATCATTTAAATGGAAATAAAAAAATTTTTGAACTACTGTTTTAATTAAATCATTATTTCTAGATGTAAAATTATAAAATATGTGACGTCACATAGGGAGGGGGGGTCCTCACAAATGTGACCAGCTGTGACAAGGGCGGGGAGGGGGTCAAAAATCATGAAATTCATGTGACGTAATTTATGGATGGCCCCTTATGTATCAAACTATTACATTATTATATTTATTTTCAATGCAAACAATGACTCAAGTTAATTAACTACCTACATTGCTTCTAATACAGTTGTTTTAGGGAACGTACCCATACTACGTGACCCGTTAAGGGGGGAGGGGGGTCTTTAAAATACCAGGCTTGGTCACAGGGGGGGAGAGGGGCCTATGTTTTGTCACGTAGTTAATATTGTCAATGGAAATCTGGGTCTTTTTTTTCAAGTTGTATTCAAATATGGCATGCAGCGAAATTTTTTTCTTCTTGATACATTTTTTCACTTGTAATTGTATGTAAAATTATAATACACACTCTTGGCATTACGTGGCAAGCGCCTTACTAATGAAAAGACAAAAATGAGCTAATTTTTTTAGATTTCTGTTGAAAATGATGTAAAACCATTATCTATGAAATACTACGTGAAAACCAGGGGGGAGGGGAGGGTCTTGGCATATAGTACGGGTGGTCACCAAGGGGGGGAGGGGGGTCAAAAATGGTAAAATATGGGTCACGTAGTATGGGTACGTTCCCTTATCTCACGAATGCGGTTTGGCTATGAATGTTCAATGTTGTCAGGCATGCACATGCACATTATTTTATTGTGTGTAATATGAGAGTGTGCAGATGCACACTAAAACAATGTGCATGCACACCTAATAACATTCATAGCCAAACCGCATTTGTGAGTTAAACAACTGAACCTAACCTATGTAAAAAATATGTTTACATCAATATGTTAAGTAACATCACAGTAAACCATACAATAAGCATTCACAATCACAAGTATTTATTATAGCTGTTATTCAATTTTTCCTAACACATATCTTACTTTCAGGTATCCAAAGTTAGGCCAAACGACCAAGATGCTAAAATGAAGTATACTGAATGCAACAAAATAGTGACGAAAATTGCCTTTGAAAAAGCCATCTCTGTTGATAAAAAAGAAGTTAATATTGCCGACTCTATTAATTTAGACGCAATGAGTAAGTGTTCTATCATTAAAGCTGTTTTTTGTAGGTACATCTTGTGAATAAGAAATTAACCCTTATACAACACAACTGATTATATTTTGTAGTTTTTAGGGTTCCATACCCAAAGAGTAAAAACGGGACTAAAACTACTGTCCGTCTGCCTGTCTGTCATGCCTGTATCTCATGAACCGTGATAGCTAGACAATCACAGATGATGTATTTCTGTTAACGCTATAACAATAAATACTAAAAACAATAAAATAAATATTTAAGAGGGGCTTCCATACAACAAACATAATTTTTTTGCTGTTTGGTTCGGTACGGGACCCTTGGTGCTTGAGTCCGACTTGCACTTGACCGGTTTTTGAAATCACAGACTAGGTGAAATAATTATATGATGTATCATAATTTCTGAAATGAGGCGATACAATAACAAATATTAATTTAATTACTAATTAGTTGCATATGTTTATCCTAACTAGATCTAAAAGATATCAGTATTATTGTACAGTCAGCCAAGAGAGTGTCTGGTACAAATAGCATATAGATTTTCACCTTAACATCGCACATGTTAAGGTTTAAAATTTGAGTTTGTAACTTTTAACCTGGAGCACTGATTAACTGGTTTCCATTTTGTGTAAAGATGTCCGACTTTATCAAAATTAGCTTTATTTAAACCGCATTAGTAGTTGACTGGTAGAGAATGCTTCTATCATTAAGTCCGCCACTTGTAACTTGAAGTATATTAAAGTTGTACAATAAAGATTTATATACAATTATTAAACTTTTGTTTTACCATACAGGTAATTAACTTTTGATATAGTCATCTTAATTCATGAATAAAATTACTTAATCTAAACCAATAAGGAAATAGATAAGAAATTGATTCTCATTGCTTTCAGTTAAGTAGTACATTCGGTTATCTATGTTATCTTTAATTATGATAAATCATTCACACAATAAATGCATTTTAATAATCTCAGTTAATAAACAGTAGTGAATGAATAAGTGTACTCAAATGTGTTTGTGTAGCCGTTTGAGTCTTTGGAAAGGGCAATGTATGATATAATATTATACAACAACAAAAACTCTGTGATTTTAGGAACAAGTAAAGTAGAACCAGTGATAGAAAAGTTGAAGGGGAATTGTCTGGCTTGGTTCGGACATGTTATGAGAATCGGTGAAAGACATGTTACTAAAGAGTAATGGATATGGATGTTGATGGTTGGAAAGTAAGAGAAAGACCACAGAAAAGATGGATGGATTGTGTGCAGAATGATATGAATGTGAAAATTACGAGTGACAGGTAGGAATGACAGAGAAGGATGCGCTGCACCAACCCCAAATAAATTGGTTCCCCAAAAGTTCTGTGTAAAATTATGTTTGCTAAATGTAACTTTTGATTTTCTAAACTAGTCTTTCATTCAACAGCCATAGAGGATGAATACGAGGGTCCTGCGTTGGAAGATGGCAAGGTGACACTCAAATTTGTGACAGAACTAATGGAATTCTACAAACAACAGAAGAAACTTCATAAGAAATATGCATACAAAGTTTGTACCTTACCTAAAAATTATTATGTTAAGGTGCTCCCTCACCGGGAGCATTCACGTGTACTGTAACATTATAGATTCGTCTTTGAGCATTACATTACAATAATACCTCCCTGACTGACGAGCATTCGCGTGTTTCTCCTCCTTCACTGATGTACATATGCCCGTTTTGTATCATTACAAGGTGCGCATTGTAATTGCTCAGTTCTCCTTCACTGATGTAATGCTCAAATCTGTAACATTACATTACATGTGAATGCTCCCGGTGAGGGAGCACCTTTAAAATATTTTACTACTTCAAGTCTGTTTATCCTTAGACCCCGTTTACATTATTACAATAAAAACATTCCAGTAGAAATACATAACGTGGTGTGTTTGATGTTCTTTTAAAATCAACGAACATGCCAGGCAATGATTTTATAAGACAACATATTTTTAAATAGTGACTTAAGGCTCCGTTATGCGAAATCATTTGTCTCTGTCTTTTTCATTACGTGTAAAGAGTATGGAAAATAACCTCACTTCTGCACTTTTTCGATGTTTTTCGTTGTTTTTTCATCATTATCTTTAGCACAATTATCTTTCTAGAAAAGTTATTGAAGCAACTGCACAGTACGTTACAGTGTATTTTAATGTAGAATTCAATACGTTTACGCTATTATTTACGCCAAAAATATGGCCCGCGACAAGCGCTTTTGATCATATTCTGATATTTTTTTTACAATCATCTGGGAGGTTTATACGTAATTTAATGTTTGTAGCAACTAGGTAAACTCTTTAGCTTGTTGTATGATTTCTTTTGGTGGCTACAAGTTTACGTTTTCTATATAAAGATATGGCCCGCGCAAACCATGTTTTCCTATTACCGCCCCTTAAGTTTAAAAGACGTATGACAACTGCCAAAGCCATTTACTAAATAAGTCAAGTAAGGATAAACAGACTAAGCCCTTGTAGTATTTGACTTTGTGACTTTATACATAAAGTCTTATACTAAGGTTACTTTTATACTAAGATTACTCACAAACTCTTGATGTATTATTTTATGTTTAAAGGAACATATAAACGAACGACAGTTACTTAAGGTGGTTGTATGACCGAAAGGGGCGCCCGCGGTGATTTTTATTTAATATTATAATTCTAATACACAATTTTAATAAAACTTATCGTGGAATCTTTAGGCTAAGCTATCTATAGGCTCATACAGTCAGTTGCAAGAACGATCTTTAAAGTTAATGCGTCATTAAAGGTATCACCGTCCTTAACTTCTTTTAAAATAAGAAAAAGATGGCGATTCATTTAATGAAGCATTAACTTTAAAGATCGTTCTTGCAACTGACTGTCTAGTCTAGTCTAGTATTTTTAATCATTATCATTACTTTTCCTCCTAGTCACAGTCCAGAAGAAGATAGCAAAACTGCTAAAAGTGGCCGTTTTTGTCACATTTGCTATCTACTTCTACGAATGACTACGAGGACATGTATTGATACCTTCTAAAAATACTAGATGATGGGCCCTAAAAACTCCACGTAAAACATTATTAAAATCTTTTTCTATTAATAACTTATTAAATAAAAACCTCTGAGGGCGCCACTTTCGGTCATACAACCGCCTTAACAAGTGGACATGGACAGCATTTGACACAGTTGCTGAGTAACTGTCGCTCATCTGTAAGCTACATCTTACAATTTTAACTATACAATACCTATATCTCTTGCAGATCCTAATAGACGTAAAGGCGTACTTACAAAAACAACCTTCATTGGTTGAAATTAAAGTGCCCGACGATGCCAAGTTTACAGTTTGTGGAGACATACACGGACAGTACTACGACCTTATGAACATATTCAAGCTCAACGGAGTGCCTTCGGAGACCAACCCCTATCTATTCAATGGAGATTTTGTGGACCGGGGATCTTTCAGTGTGGAATGCATCTTCACACTGTTTAGCTTCAAACTACTTTATCCTAACCACTTTTATATGTCTAGAGGTGAGTTTAATAAAACACAAATATTTTACAGCCGGTTTCTGAGTTGATAAATTTAAGGTGAGGACTACCACACCCCAGGCACTCCATACAAGCGTCACGTTTCAACTACCTATTACACAGACGCTACACAGTGACGTTTTTGCACACGCGCAACTGTGTGCGTGAAGTCTAGAGCTATTGAATGAGCACACGGATCGGCACACGAACTCGCGCGGTGGGCGCCGGTGGGGTGAGGTAATTGATTTTGGGGCGGGGCGGAGAGTTTCTGTACTACGTAGTACTTATATCTATTCTGTGGCACTACTTAAATGTTACTAATGCCAAAAATTTACTAATGCATACAATTACATCTCAAAATAGTGCTTCTTATCTTTAATTTTTTAATTCGGAAACCGACTGCATTAGGTATTCTGATAAAGTTCGAAATTAACATTTTGGCAATATAAATTAAAGAGTAGGGTTTTCCATCAGAAAATACTATCTAGAGCTATTTTAAAGAATATTTATTTTAAAGCTTATAGTATAATAGAAGACTAACGACTTTATCAAATGTGTACCGTGCGTCCACTAGAGCTGTTAATCAAGAAAAAAATCGGACAAAAAAAGTATGGAAAAATAATCTTTTCCCCCGATATCCCCTTGTGGAAACAACAACGGAAATGGCCGTTGGTACAATAGTTCCAGAGATTACCCCTACATACAAACAAAGTTTAGCTCTTTACTACGTAATTAGCAGGGAGGGAGGTGTCACTCCGCGCCTTAACTTTTTTATTAGTCTACTGCTCGCGGCTCACTCAGTCGAGGTTTGGCCGAGGGATATCACCGCACGCTGTCTTATTTTATATTAGTAGGTAATTTCATTGTATATTCGGCATAAATAATGTTTTCTATGATATCTGTAAGTAGCGAGTAGCAACCTTAAACATTTACGAGTTCTATCAATTGAGACAGAGATACGCGTCAGAAAGGGAGGCGTTTCGTGTGGTTCGGTGCTTATAATATTAGGCACGCTGCGCTGTGCAATTTGAAATTGTACTTTATTGCCGTGCAGCGAGAATAGCTTATTATTTGATTGTCCTCGCGCGGTTGGGCTTCTGTATTAATTATATATTCAGTGTAAATGAACCATTTCATTTTTGTTTCACCACCAGGTAACCACGAGACTCGAGACATGAATCGTGTGTACGGTTTCCAAGGCGAGGTTAGTTCCAAGTACACGTCACAGATGGCGGACCTATTCACGGAGGTGTACAACTGGCTGCCGCTGGCGCACTGCATCAATGGCCGCGTGCTCGTCATGCATGGGGGACTGTTCTCGAAAGATGACGTCACGCTCGAGGATATCAGGAAAGTGGACAGGAACAAACAGCCGCCTGAAGATGGTGAGTGTGAAGCTAGTTTTGATGCGTTTACTTTTGATACCAACCTGGTTCGAGAGCCAATTAAGATCAACGATGGAGCGAGCTCACCATTAGTAATTGATACTCGGTTAGTTGCATATTAAGGTAAGACTTTATTTCTGGTTTACATCTCAAAATAGTTGTTAAGGCCATTCGGCCTACGTACACGGCACGTGCGCGTATACGTGCACGTCTACGCACGGAACTAGGAGAGTAGTCGTAGGCGAGGTTAGTTCCATGTACACGTCACAGATCGCGGACCTATTCACGGAGGTGTACAACTTTCTGCCGTTGGCGCACCGCATCAATGGCCGCGTGCTCGTCATGCATGGGGGACTGTTCTCGAAAGATGACGTCACGCTTGAGGATATTAGGAAAGTGGACAGGAACAAACAGCCGCCTGAAGATGGTGAGTGTGAAGCTAGTTTGGATTTGGATGAGTTTGCTTTTGATACCAATCTAGTTCAAGATCAACGATGGAGCGAGCTCACCATTAGTAACTAATACTCAATTAGTTGCACATTAAGGTAATACTTTATTTCTGATTTACGTCTCAAAATAGTTATTAAGGCCATTTGGCCTACGTATACAGAATGTGCGCGTATACGTGCACGTGCACGTCTACGCACGAAACTAGAAGAGTAGTCGTAGGCGAGGTTAGTTCCAAGTACACGTCACAGATGGCGGACCTATTCACGGAGGTGTACAACTGGCTGCCGCTGGCGCACTGCATCAATGGCCGCGTGCTCGTCATGCATGGGGGACTGTTCTCGAAGGATGACGTCACGCTTGAGGATATCAGGAAAGTGGACAGGAACAAACAGCCGCCTGAAGACGGTGAGTGTGAAGCTAGTTTGGATGCGTTTGCTTTTGATACCAATCTAGTTCGAGAACCAATCAAGATCAACGATGGAGCGAGCTCACCATTAGTAACTAATACTCAATTAGTTGCAAATTAAGGTATTTAATATTTTACAGTTATTAAGGCCGTTTGGCCTACGTATACGGAATGTGCGCGTATACGTGCACGTCTACGCACGAAACTAGGAGAGTAGTCGTAGGCGAGGTTAGTTCCAAGTACGTCACAGATAGCGGACATATTCACGTACAACTGGCTGCCGCTGGCTGGGACTTTTCTTTGGCCGTTAATCCAGATTTTAACTACGAGAACACATTTAAACCAGGAAAAAACGCGTATAAAAAAGTTTATAAGTAACTAATACTAGTTTTTACATTTTCCAGAATTTTATTATACATATAGTTATTTTGTTGTAATGATTTTTTCTCGTGGTGGCGCTAATGGGCGAACAATGCACCCTTTAACCAGGCCTCCTTCACTCGTCGGTCGCGCGATAAGCATCTACCGCTAGCCGTTCGTTCGAACGAACAAGTGAGCAGAGAGCTGCCACACGCCCGCGTGTGTAGTTGCGCAGCACCTTATTGCCTGCGTAGGTATTGTCTCTTTATAATAGTAACAATGTCGAATCGACATTACTATGCCGTGTGCGGATGTCAAAATCAAAAAACCGATAAACAATTGACGTTTTTCACATTACTATATATTATGCTACGCAGTTAACTTAAAAAAAGACAACCCTAACGTTGCGTCGTCAGAAAAGGTAAGAGCACGCGATAGAAAGAGAGGCAACTCTAGGTGAATATAACTGTAAGCCATTAGCGCTGCGCGACCTGAATTGCACTTTATTGTGACGGTGCAAAAGTCGCTATTTATATAAATGACTTTGCGGAGTGCTGCTTCTGTACGTGTACTATTAGTTATTCTGTGCTTTAACATAGCTAAATTATTTGCCATCAGGTATAATGTGCGAGCTACTCTGGTCGGACCCTCAACCGATGGTAGGTCGTGCGCCTTCGCGACGCGGAGTCGGGTGCCAGTTCGGGCCTGACGTCACTAGCAACTTCTTAGAGAGGAACAGACTCGACTACATCATACGCAGTCACGAAGTCAAGAACGATGGCTACGAAGTTGCGCATGATGGGAAGTGCATTACTGTGTTCTCAGCTCCGAATTATTGGTGAGTCTTCACTTTAGTAGATCATAATAGGGCCTGACGTCACTGGTAACTTCTTAGAGAGGAACAGACTCGACTACATCATACGCAGTCACGAAGTCAAGAACGATGGCTACGAAGTTGCGCATGATGGGAAGTGCATCACTGTGTTCTCAGCTCCGAATTATTGGTGAGCCTTCACTTTAGTAGATCATAATAGGGCCTGACGTCACTGGCAACTTCTTGGAGAGGAACAGACTCGACTACATCATACGCAGTCACGAAGTCAAGAACGATGGCTACGAAGTCACGCATGATGGGAAGTGTATCACTGTTTTCTCAGCTCCGAATTATTGGTGAGTCTTCATTATAAAGCTCCCAATTTTAGTACACCATAATAAGGCCTGACGTCACTAGTAACTTCTTAGAGAGGAACAGACTCGACTACATCATACGCAGTCACGAAGTCAAGAATGATGGCTACGAAGTCGCGCATGATGGGAAGTGTATCACTGTGTTCTCAGCGCCGAATTATTGGTGAGTCTTCATTATAAAGCTCCCAAATTTAGTAGACCATAATAAGGCCTGACGTCGTCACTAGTAACTTCTTAGAGAGGAACAGACTCGACTACATCATGCGCAGTCACGAAGCCAAGAACGATGGCTACGAAGTCACGCATGATGGGAAGTGCATCACTGTGTTCTCAGCTCCGAATTATTGGTGAGTTTTCATTATAAAGCTCCCAACTTTAGAACATCATAATAGGGCCTGACGTCACGAGTAACTTTTTATCCCTACGTGATCGAATCAGAAACGAGGAGATCCGCAGGAGAACTAAAGTAACCGACATCGCTCGAAGGATTGCTCAGCTGAAGTGGCAATGGGCGGGACACATAGCGAGAAGAACTGATAGCCGTCGGGGCGGGACGGTTCTAGAATGGCGACCGCTTACCTGACGACACGGTGGACCGACGATCTGGTGAAGGTCGCGGGAAGTCACTGGATGCGGGCAGCGCAGGACCGATCATGGTGGAGATCCTTGGGGGAGGCCTATACCCAGCAGTGGGTGTTGTGCGGCTGATATGATGATGATGATGAGGAACAAACTTAGGAACGGACTCAACTATATTATGTGCAGCTACAAAGTCAAGAACTTTAAGGCTTAGCTCATATGATCGCGCGATAGGAGCAATCACATGGTAGCGCATACACGCGCGGCAGTCTGGCATTGAGAACGGACGTTAACTTAACTAAACGAGTCGATGCAGATTTGTAGATCATGAACCGCGCGGTGGAAGATCTTGCGTGCGGGTACGTAATGTAGACGATATACACAGTTTGGTATAATCTGGTATCCCGCGTTTAATACTTCCGCGCGGTTATATGAGCTTAGCTTTAAACCACATTCGCGCCAAATGTGACACATATTTTAAATTAATGTTACTATATCTGTTTTAGACAGTCAAACCTAAACCTTATGGGTATGTAAATACACTGGCCTGCACAAGTAAGTACTACAGAGGCCTATTTTCATACAAACGAGGTAACTTTGATGCTTTGGTTCTCCGTCCAGGATTAAACGGGGTGTGATTTGATAATGACCATTTAAAGAGTAAATGGAGGAGGCCCAGATCGCTAAAGAAACCCAACGGATTATAAGAGTCGTTTACACCGGAGACCGAACGGACTTTTTAGTGTTACATTTTCCATACTTTTGATGTAATTTTAACTTGTTATTTTTTAAAGTTCAACCCTGACCTAAACGACTCTTCTAATCCGTTGGGTTTTTTTAGCGATCTGGGCCTCCTCCATTTACTCTTTGAATGGCCATTATCAAATCACACCCCGTTTAATCCTGGACGGAGAACCAAAGCATCAAAGTTACCTCGTTTGTATGAAAATAGGCCTCTGTAGTACTTACTTTTGCAGGCCAGTGTAAGTCACAATTTACCATGTTTTATTTGAGTCTTGGTTTTTTTTTCAGTGATACCATGGGTAACTTAGGTGCATTTATTACAATGAACGGCAAAGACCTGATGCCTAAATTCACCACCTACGCGGCAGTGGTAAGTTTTATATCATTATTGAACGGTTTTGACGCAGATCGTCACTTTCGCAAATGGTCATCGCGAAAAATTTGGTCACTTTTGCAAATGGTCACTTTCGCAAAACGTCACTTTCGCTGAATGTCATTTTTTTTTCTTTTTTCTCAAAATTGTGAAATACACACTGCAAAAATGACGTTTTGCGAAAGTGACCATTTGCAAAAGTGACAAAATTTTTCGCGATGACCATTTGCGAGAGTGACGATCTGCGTCAAAACCTATTGAACATGTAATATGGGTTGCTTGCTTATGATTATGATTATTATAAATGTGGTTAACAAGTTTCTAAAAATACATCATGTGAATCATGTGATTAATGGATGACTCCCACGCCACACTCACAATAACTTTAAAAAAACAATGATCAATTTCATTTTAATCATAGACAAAGTAGGAGCTGTAGACTTTTTTACACGACTGCCCAAAAGAGTGTATATGTGTTCAGGATTCATGTATGTTTGTGGGTTTGTGAGTTTCTTTATTCCATCATAACTTCGAAATGCCTGAACTGATTTGAGTGAATGGGGTATCGTTAGAATCCTTACAGCATTCCGAGTGACACTGGCTATATTTTTTTTTTATAAAAAATCAATATTGCGACTGTAGGACGCCATTTTCAAAAGTGAAAAAAAAAAAATTTCTTTATTTATTACAGTATGGGCATCAAATGAAAGGCCACAATGAGCACATTTCAAAACTATATAATTTGTCACTAAAATGTGTGAAATAAAAATAAATAAATTTAAAAAATATTAAAAACACGACTGCCCTGCCAAAAACAAACTAAAAAGATAAATAACAAGGTGTCATTGCAGTCGGGGGACCTCTTTAATTGAAAATTGTTGCACAAAATGGTCCCACGACTGCAATTACACCTTGTTATTTATCTTTTTAGTTTGTTTTTGGCAGGGCAGTCGTGTTTTTAATATTTTTTTAATTTTTTAAATAATTCAGCCGGCAATGAAAACTTTTTTATTTTTTATTTTAGCCTCACCCGGACGTCAAACCTATGGCATACGCGAACTCATTCTTCAACCTACTCTGCCAATGATCCGGATCCCGGAAGCGGAAATCAAGTACCATCCTCCATTTTGTCGTCAAACGCGTCTACCATGATGGCGGGTGAACTTCCAGTAACAGTGGACAGTAAGGTAGTTTGTGTTGTTTTATAGATTTATAATCCAATTGAAAACTGATGCAGACATATATTTTTTGGAAATGAAATATTATTGAGGAACAGATAATGAAAACTTTTGTTAATAAAGTTGGAGTTCAGAGGAAGAGCAATAAATTATAATCAGCGATAAGAATTGCTATATAATTTCTTTTTGTAACCGTGTTTAATTCTGACTTTGTACTGTTGAAAACAACTAAATAATTTGTTATAAAATTATAACCAGTTTTATGAAACTATTTATGTACATTCTCACCTTACTGTTCATTTATTTGACCACCAATTAGTCCTACAGATTACAAACAACCGATTTGATTCCTAGGCCACAAGAACCTTAACGTATTAAATCTATTTCTTTATAAAGAACTTACCGAATGAAATTGGTACAGTCAACGGCACAACTGTTTTGAACCGTCATCCATCATTTTTAATCTTCCCACTGCTGGGGCACAGGCCTTCCTTATGGGTGGATAAGGAGGATAGGCCATAACCCACCACGCGGGCCCAATGCGGATTGGTGGGTGTTAACGATTGCAAATGCACCCAACGACTTAATGTGCCTTCCGAAGCACGGAGGAGCTCGAGATAATAAATTGTTGGTCACCCATCCCGTGACTGACCCTTGCGAAAGTTGCTTAACCTCCGCAATAGCTGGGCCAGGCGCTAAACCACTGCGCCATCGAGCTTCTCTGCGTCTTTGCGTTGCGTTTTGAACCATAATGTGTTGTCAGTACTAGGCACGTATCGTGAAATTTTTTCGACGAAGTGGGGATAAGTTCGCGCATGTGCTCTTGTGAGCGACCAATAGCGCGCGCCCCCCTCTCCCGCCGCCCGCGCCCCTCACCGCTACGCATACCCAAAATACGCGTTTCGCGCAATCCCCACCCTATTTCAAGTTATATGCCTCGTACTGTTATTCATGTTTAAAATCAATTAAGAGAATTTTAACAGTGTGCTGTTGACTGTAAAAGTCAAAGGAATCAATGCAACAACGCTTTATAGTGGCCTAAGAATTAAATTAGTTAGTTGTACATAGATTTAATAAGCTTGCATTAAGTAACACAGAATGCTCAACACACTGAGTATGTACTAAGGTTAGTGCAGTCAATTTGGGGGAGGTACCTACATGGTAAAATGAAGATTTTCCTACGCATATTTTTCTACGACAATACTACGCCTTTGGGGAAAGTCTATATCACAACGATTTTTTTATGTACAGACGAAAGCAAGACAAGATAAGTTCGTCTTAATAAGACTACCAGACGGGATAAACATTCCCAACATTTTATCTAAAATTACGAAAGCCAAAAACTGGGTATTTTTTATCATTTAGTTTCAGGGTTGCTTTGTTTCTTTACTCAGTCTATTTCAGCGAAACTCAAAAATAGTACCAGAAATTATTTGACCAAGAGAGCGCGAAGTGTCTCTGCTTCAGCTTGGGCAAAAATTCTTCGTATGTCCGGCTGTCCGTTTGTTCTCCTCTACAGGTCGCATTTCTTAACTGATTCTCGCGAAATTTTGTGAGCAGTTTCGAAAATTATATAGAATTTTTCAGTCGAGCCAGTTTTTCGAAATGGCGGAGATATGTTAAAAAAAGACATATTTTAACATATTTAAGTATTTTTTTTATTTTCAGAAGACTATAGTTCATCACATCAATCAAAACATTTTGGCCATTATTTGAAATTTGAAAATAAATAAGGTTGTGACTTTCTGACAGAACCTAGGACCGCGTATAATATTTGCACAGTATAGATACTTATTAGTTAAAAAAACTAATATCTATTCTGTGTTATTTGTATTTAAAAAACATACAAGTTGAGTTACTTTTTAACGCGAGGTCTACAGCTGACGATTCCACTATTTTAGAAATATTTAACTTTTTTCCAACTGGCAACACTAATTTTAAATATATGGAAACCGACTTGTCATGCGATCATCTGTGCCGTACTTTTATACCCTTTCCCCCGGGCTTAGCGGGAAACAAAATATAGCAACTGCTAACTACTTGTACATTCTAGTATTAAGTCTTAGATATATTATGTAATTTGTCATTATTATTTACAATGTTGCAAGTGCAAGGTTATTTTCTTACTGGCAAGTTGGCAACGCAGGCCGTAAAACTGTTACCTACCTGATTAAGAAATCAACGGATAAATTAAGGGCTAGGCCCAATAATCAATCCACAGATAGGAGTAGGCCTAATCCAGATTAGTTGCTATGTAACGGTTGTTATTAATAGAAAAGTAACGATAGTGAATTGATTATTGGATTTGGGGGTAAGAAAGAAATGCTGTTTTAAAATATCACACATTACTTTGTATTTCATTGCATGGAATGTCTATTTAATAATCTTATAAATAGTAGTAATACGGTGCGTTGTAGCTGGCGAGTATTATGGGAGCTTATTTAAAAGCATTTTTAGTGATAATTACTCCCGCTCCTCAGAGAACGATCTTGCATTTAAGCCATAATTAATTATTTTGTTTTTATTTTTTATATATTAGAACAAATTTTTATTTCGCCACTTTTAACATCACACGTTGATGTCAAAGATTCTTTTTAAGATTACTGTATATATTATGAGTTTATTTATGAACCTGAAAAGTTGAATGACGTACATTGCATTTATTCTGCATTAGTAAGTCACCTTATGTAAATGCTTAACTCGAACTCGTATTCATAAAATTTGTTAAGCAAAATGTGCCTATATTGAGTATGAATACCACTATGCTTAGCATTTATACAAGATCAACACACTTGGGTCAACATAATGACTAAACGGCTGGTACAGTAGCCGGCAAACTTCTTGACGCTCTTTCGACGAAGTGGGGATAAGTTCGCGCATGTGCGTTTGCGAGCGACCAATAGCGCGCGCCCCTCTCCCGATGCCCGCGTACCTCACCGCTACGCATTCCCATAATACGCATTCTGCGCAATCCCCACCCAATTTCAAGATGTTTGCCGGTTACTTTAAAATGGCGCATGTTTCAGATCAAAACATTTCCTAAGCTACATTTTAAATTCCTAGCTAATCATACTTTAATTTCCTAAGCTTCAGTCTAAATAAAGTAATTGCCCGTCAATTGGTAATGCGCTGGAACCTTGTCACATTAACATCCACGTTGACGTGATCCGCAACTAAAAATGTCATGAAGCAAGAAAATTCTAATAGGTAATCTAATATATAAATTATTTAATTATTATTTTCAAAAAGATAGGGTCTAGGTATTTAAAAAAATTACATTGTTTTTTGTTTTTGAGGTTAAAATCATGGCCGCCAGGCGCATTACCAATTGACAGAGATAGTATTGATTATCGTTATCGCTGCCCAATAAAAATCCTTATGACAAAATAAAAGTTTATTTTCATATTATCATGTCAATTAAAAATAAAATTTTAATAAAATTTATTAAAACTACCCAGTGCTGACATCTGTGGTGATAAAAAGACAGTTTCTGTCCCCATAGCTTGTTTTTTTAATACGGGTGTTGAGGTGTTGTTTTAGAAAAAAATGTATATCAATTTATATTATTATACAAGTACAGATAATTAAACCATTTGCAAATTTTGCAAATAAACCCTCTAGTAATACTATTTTAAATAGAAAAAGCCAACAGTAAAAAAACTACGTTTTTCTCTTTAACTTAAATGCCTTTGCTTTGCCATTTTACACTTTTTGCACTCATCAATAAGGTATAAATCCATATAGGTAGATAAAACATAAGATACACGACTGTTTTCTTTTGGTCATAACGCCGTGAAAATCCCAATACATTTTTATTGCAACGAAATTGAATTTTATTTTACGAAGTAAAGGTTGAATATTTAGTGGCGTTTTATTTCTTTACGCATGCCAAATTAAATGTTGTGAAATTCTTAGTTCTAACCTCGTCTCGGCCTTGAAATTAGAGCTTTTAAACGGACAAATAAAACTTGTGATTTACCCAAAATTAAAATTGACTTTCGGTTTGTTTCGATTTGCACCTTTTGTCTTTTGTAGTTTGTGTAAAAATTTCAAATCAACTGGTTTAAACGATCGTCACTTTATCGTTAATTTTAGAACTCGAGGCGAACTTAATTTCGTTTTAATGTAATTTTAACACTAATATAACAGTATTACTATACAGGGTTAACCATATTAAATTGAAACATTCAAAAAAGAATTGACAAAGAAAAAATCAAAGCACCGAAAAAAAGTATATTTCTTTGTTAAAACAATGTTTTCGCATTAGCATACAATCTATAGGTAATAATGAAATATTACTTTTGGTGCGTAATTTCTCTAAATGCGTCTACACAGATTTTTTACTGGTTTGATCAAGATTAATATGTCCACTTTTATAATGTTTAATATGATCGATGTTTATTAGACCTACAATCAATTTTGCTACAAGTATGCAGATGAATATTTTCCACCACATTTGAGTAATTTTATTAGACGAAAACAATGGAGAAGGCAACTGTCAAAATGGCGCTGCGTACGCTTGTTCCACGAGAACTATGAAAACAAAGGACTTTTACTTTAAAATGATTAAATTCTGTGTACTGTGTGGCACTTACAAATTTCCGAAAAATCTGGATATAGAAAACATTTATAAAATCTGTAAGAATAAAAACGTCTTAATTTGGCTTTCAATTCTGGCATTTGTATTGTAGAATAGTCTTTTATATCTATTTTGGGTCAATGGGTCTTTTTCGGAATAAAAAAAATACTACAAAATAAATACATACCTATTTTCCCATACATTTTGGTCTGAACGTTTACTGTCTTAGGAAAAAGCGTACGCAGCGACATCTACAATTAGCTTTGTGTTGCCAACCCCATTAAGTAGGTACATTAAAAGAGAAATTAAACAAAAAATCTTACTTCCCATTCCCAGTGAGAATCAGGAATTTATTGGTAATATTTTATAAAAGCAACCCGTTGACTGTCATGTGTGAAAAAAAGTTATTTGATTATGTCTGAGCCGTAAATATATTAAAATTTATCTGCGCCGGCCGTGGTTCATTTTAAATTGTTTTTTATTGTGCTACACAACCGCTTCTTAAAATATATGTTATACAAAACATTAAGTGGAAGTTTTACATTACAAAAACTCTAACTAACCTCTACACCGTTACCGTTATATCGAATTTTAAACTATAAGTTTCCAAAAAGCAATAATAACTATTTCTAAGACTGTAAATGCATTATGCCTTTAACAAAATTAGGTGCTTTCGGAGATATTGTATTTTTTATTGAATCCAACTTATAGAATGCATGTAATTCGTGTGTAATGTCGTGGCCACTGACCACAATATAAAATCTGTTTTAGACAGAAGTGGCCGCTCTGTATGTATTCGAAAAAAAACATCTTTTGTTTCCTTGAAGTTTTGTAACAGTACTGTAGTACCACAAAATAGAGAGAGGACAGAAGTAAAGCTTAAGACTAAGTGCGTTCGAGCAACGCACACACACATAGACAGATCTCACCACTGACGTCCATTATACTAAGTACAATGGGAATGGACGTTAATGGCTCACACCCATCGACGACATCGCGCCATGCACTCGAAGTAGTTGATATTGGTATTCGTCTGAGGTATTCCGTGTCGGTGAGAGGTGTCTAAGAGTTTTTGGCGCCAATTTGTCGAGTTCGGTTTGGTGACTATTATTTGCAAATTGATTCATAGTGGATATTGTGTCTTAAAATTGGTGCAGTTTTGTGGTACAAGTGTCTACGCAACTGAACAAATTGAAATAGGCGCGATCTTGGTTGTGTGAAGCTGAGACTTTTAGTGTAGTGGTGGCTACCTCGGCTAACCTTACCGAGTAAACTGTCTTGATACACTTGATGCCAAATGCCCCAAGCAGCATTGGAATGCGATGCACCCGCATTTTAATGTAAACTGAAACAATACAGCTACCACTGATTTGTTCAACACTTGATACTGTAAAAAATTACTCCCTAAAAGAGGAGAGTAGATTGCCAAACTAAAAATAAGAAGAAGAAGAGAGGTGTCTATAACCCGTATTTATAAACCGCTTTCAACATTGAGAGCTATCTTAAGATCATACTTGAGATGCTCTGCTTATAGGAACAGCATCTCTGGTATGATCTCAAGATAACTCACAACGTTGAGAGCGGTTTATAAATACGGGCCTATGTGTGCGTTGCTCTAGTGTGCGTGCGCTAAGCTCAACTTCTGCCCTCTCTCTATTCTGTGGTAGTACTGACTATAGCCCGGTTAGGCCTGAGATTACGTATATGTAATATCTATGTGTGCGTGCACAGAAAACCAGAATTTGTTCAGAGTGGTCCTTCTTTCTACCCAATGATTTGTGTCTAAACTATGCTGTCAATTTAGACCATACAGCGATTTTTGTACTCGCTTACTCAACACTGTAAAACACGTTACTGAAATAATGGTCAGTGAAAACTAGACCAGCAAGCAATGTTATATGAAATGCTCAATGCATAATTTATAAACACCTTAGATTGTAATGGAAGCAAGGGATAAATGTAACGACCAAAATTATGCCACTTTTTTTACATTGACGTTCAATTAAGTTCAAGAATGGCTTAATGACGTGCCAATAGTCTAAATTTAGTCTAATTAAAATAGTTATTTGTTAAATAGACCACATTTTTCGTTTGATTTAGGTGGTTCTAATATAGGTACACATTTGATTTTAAAAAAATCGTGTCATCTATTGCGACGCCAATCGTTTAAAATTTAGACAATATAATTAAAATTATAGTTATCTAAACGTCGATATTATATGAGTCTCCATTGCACGGTCACCGCACAGCAGTTAATTGGCATCACACGCGAAGAAAGTCGCTTGCCGCGCCGCCCATCGCCCCTTCGCGTGGCCGGGCCGTAATCTATAGTTGCGGATCTCGTTTTGTTCCCACTTGTTCTACCGTTGAACTAATGAGACTATTTTTCTTGTTAGTCCTACCACCAAGTATATCAACGCGATTATGTTAACATATACAACAGAAGCGAAAACTTCACTCGAGAATGTATGGCAGAGATTAAATTTTACAGATTAAAATAAGTTGTTTTGTACCGCAAGAGCGCTCTGAATGGTCGCTTCTGTTGTAAATGGTTAATTTAATCGCATTGTACAACGTAGTACAGTAAGCGCAAAATAACTTAGCGGCTCGGATGCTAACTGCAAGTGATATTTCGCGCAGGGTACATGTTGATTTCCATAGTTTCGAGTGCTTCCGCCCGCGCCCCGTCCCCGCGCACGCCTGTATTCGTCTACTGCGCTGCGTTTCGCGCGAAGTTCAGAGCCGCCAAGTTATTTTGCATATACCGTACTGATAAGGAAAAAGTCCGTGTATTCCTAGAAGTTCCGTTGTTCCGTGATGGAACTACTGGATCTTTTCCCCGAGGTTCTATTAACTGGACTAATGAGATTTATTCCCAAAGGTTCTGAACTAGTACTCCAGATAACGGAACCTCTGGGAATGAAAATTCCATTAGTCCGGTTAATGGAACCTCTGGGAAAAAATCCAGTAGTTCTATCATGGAATAACTTCAACTGAACTTCTGGGAATACACGAGTCTCAATAGTTCTACGGGAACAAAACGCGACCTCTAGTCTCATTATAAGGGCTTTGTTGTCCCTTCTGGGCGCTATATTTGTCCCTCGCTCAACGAGTTATGTTATTATAGATGTAGTTCTGTACAGTTCTGAATACGTCAACGAATTGAGTCGGACCGATTTCCTGCGATTTTCTTTCGGGAATTGAGTTTCGAGCATATCAGACTATGTAGATAGGTTTTGGTGTTGACTTTAATTAAATAAATTGTTAAATTTGTATTCAAATGGCTTATTTCTTTCCCTTTTATCTATTCTGTTAAGTTAATACTAGGATTTGGATTGATTTGAAGAATAATTTTAAATGATTCATGATCAGTGACGTCCCGAAGGTTTTTTGCAATGACGAAGGAATAAGATCTATAGATCTAAGAGATATAGATCTGCCATACCTACGAAAAAAGCCTGCATACCTACTTCATTGTTCTCCATTCAAACGCAACTAAACATGGCGGCTTAGCTTAGTGTATGTACCATGGGCAACAGCGTCGCTTAACCACTGCTAGGGTTAAAATCGCTTGCACGCCGCGCTGTCACAACCATACGTTTAGTTCGTGCAGGGGCGATACGCGCGCACGCGAATATTGTTGAAAACTGGTTAAGCGACGCTGTTCCCCATAGTACATACACCTTATGTAAACAGCATAGAGTCGAAATTGTAACATGTAAACGCAACACAATATGGCGGACACGGCACGCGCCTGACGTCACGAATGCTTTGTATTTTGTCGGTATTGCAGTTTATAGCAGCTCCATTAGTTTTCTTAGAGTTTTTTTGGCGTCAATATTTTTTTAATTTCTGACAGCTCAAATAAAAAATAGTTCAAATAATTTAGATAGATGGCGTTTTATGAAAGCCAAGCCGTTAAGTTATACACCTTTCACACTAAGCAATTTTTCGCATGCGATTTATGAAAAATAATTATCGCCCATGCTGAAGGTTTTCACCTTGGAGGATAATAAACGAGGCGGGGGAGTTAAAACGGTGATAGACATACTTACATATAAATAACTTTACGACGATGGCTCGGCTTTCATAAAACGCCATTTGAACTTATTCTTTTTGGTCTCGGAAAATGCTATCGTAACGTACTTGTATTCAAGAAAAAGAAGAAAAAATAATTGAAC
This sequence comes from Agriphila geniculea, assembly GCA_943789525.1. NCBI lineage: Eukaryota > Metazoa > Arthropoda > Insecta > Lepidoptera > Crambidae > Agriphila > Agriphila geniculea. The sequence goes on along the minus strand of OX038883.1, from coordinate 19,664,024 downwards.
CCTTTTAGTTACAAAAGTGAACTAACTTTTTGCTAAAACTTGTAGGCAATCAAGCCAGGTTGAAATTAAAAAACTTGTAAGTTACAAAACAAAAATTTATTTAAACCAAAGTTATCTACAACTAAAATTTATGAGGGCACTAACTGCGTGAGCATCTTGACCACCGTTTTTTTGTCGAGCTTGCACTTTGGGTACTGCACCTGGCAATCGGTGTCGAGCGACCGGCCCGCCGATATGGCCTCGAAGATGGATGTCCCGTCCAGCATGCGACGAATCAAGGAATTGCTGAAAAAAAATACCAATTAGGGGACAGGAAAAGAAGTAAAGAATCCGTTACACGCTTAACGCATTAGATCCTTAAACCTTGCAAAATGGAGTGTTTAAGGTACCTACCTAGATAATTATTTGTGTGATATATCAGGTAGGTGAAAGAAAGTGCTTCTATACGGCTGCAATATGTAGCTAAATATTCCTGCCTCCTACTCAAATGGCCAACATTCTATCCATTTGAATGTTCCCTCAAAGCTCCCACGGGCATCAAGATTTTATGGGGTTCTAGTTTATCAGGGTTTTAGGTCTAACCTTGGCCGGAATGCGCCTTTAAATCGATTCGTAAGGGAGTACAATAGCCTAGCTAAATCCTTAAAACTTGGATCTATTCAATGGTGGCATTCGCAGCTATAAAAAATCTATCCTCTCTTAACTTTTAGAAGCCGTTTTATTTATTTTTTGACATTTTATTTTATTTTATTTTTAATTTACTTTTTAATTTATTTTTTAATAGTTTTTGTAATTTTATTTTATCAAATCATTTCTTTTTGTATTTTAATTAATATTCATTTCTTATTTTGATCACCTATATTTTTTTTTATAAAATGCATGCAGTCTTCACCTATTATAATTGTAATGACATCTACCTGGTTTTTTTTTTTTGTAAATTTGTACCATAGTGCAGTAATGATGTTTATTATGTTGGTGTTCAAATAAATAAAATAAAAAATAAAATGCTACGCTAACCATTAAAGCCAAGAACCTTATATAGTGTCATAGAATTTGAATATAAGGTTCTTGATTAAAGCTTAAACATGAGCATTAGACGATTAAATCACATGTCGCAAACTTATTTACTTACCTAAATCTTTATACCTACACAAACTTTGGTGTAGGTATATGGAATTTATAACCTTACGGTTACGGCACGTAATTTTATAGTTTACTGCTTATTTTAAAGTTTTAATAGTTACGTTAGTACTATTATAAAGATTCTGTGTTAGCGTTCAAACTGATAGAATGTTGGCCATTAAGTAGGGAGGCCGATCATCACAGAAACATTTTAGCTCAAATGCATCGGCCGCAGCAATAAGTAATTATTGGATAATATGGCCAAGCCATAGAGTCGTTTAGTGCATAGAATGACTGAAATGTTTTTATGATGGTCTTCAACTGTTGTATTGCATCTAGAAGTACACTCGCGAGCAAAAATACGGAATCACGCCTGTTTTCATACAAACAAGGTAACTTTGAAGCCTTGGTTCTCCGCCAGGGATTAATCGAGCTCTGATATGATGATGGCCATCGAGAGAGTGAATGGAGGAGATCCAGATCACCATACACACCCAACTGACCTGATCAGCATTCTAAGATTTGCAAGTATCAGAGTTCTCAGTTTCAGAATTTCCATACATTTTAATGGAATTTTCATGTTTTTTTTTTATTTATTTATTTATTTAACCATTTATTTCAGGCTACTAGGCCCATATAATATATACCTTACAGACTAACATACATAATTAATAAAAATACATTTAATTAATTTAAATTGACACTTTTTGTGTCGAATCGGTGGCACAAGGCAGCGTATTTTTAAATATCCAAATAGCTTTTAGAAAGCTGATCAGATCAGTTGTTGGGTGTGTATAGTGATCTGGATCTCCTCCATTTACTTCCTGGATGGCAATAATCAGATCACAGCTAGGTCAATCCCTGGCGGAGAACCAAATCTTCAAAGTTACCTTGTTTGTATGAAAATAGGCCTGTGATTCTATATTTTTTTTCGCGACTGTACATTACAATAAAGGTGTTGTCTCAGACTCCTGTTTAGAAAATTTCAACCCGTTTTAGGCAACGTAATATCCTGCCTTTTCCATCCTTCTGATTAGTGTCAAATTGGTCCAGTTCTTACGTGGATAATGACGAGAGCAGCGCGTCGAAATCCGTCGCGTTGCCAGTAATCATATTCTCGTTGGCGAGTTGCACGTACGAGCACGCCAGCCGCTGCATGCACGCGCTCGAGTCAATATTGTACCGGCTCAGGGTGTCGTCGAGTTTGTTCAGCATGTCGGACAACTGCGACATATCCGTTTCTACGCCTGGAAGGAAAAACGTAAGTTGTATTTTAATTAATATAGTTGTTCTATCTCACGAAGTCTCAACATCATCATATCAGCCGCACGACACCCACTAGTGGGTATAGGCCTCCCCCAAGGATCTCCACGACAATCGGTCCTGCGCTGCCCGCATTCAGCGGCTTCACGCGACCTTCACCAGATCGTCGGTCCACCTTGTCGGGGGTGTACCCACGGAGCGTCGTCCGGTGTGCAATTGTGTTATGCATAACATAACGACTTTCAGGCATTTATATATTTATAACCAAATTCTACATTTGTTTTTTTTATGGTAAATAAATTTACTCACTGCGCCCATATCCGCCGCCATAGCCGTACGATAAAGCGTGGATAATTTTCGGAAGAATAATGACTGCCCCGAAGCCCAAAATGGACCCTATTAGTACCCCGCCAAGGTCTATTTTCAAGGGACCGTAGAGTCCGGGCGCGGATCCACCATATCCACCCTGAGGTAAAAAAAATAGCAAAAAATAGAATCACGTCTCAAAAAATTTGTGATGGTCCGGCTCGAAGGACCAACATTTTTGACTTGAGATTACTTACTGTTAATAAGCAAATTATTACTAAGCATCATTCGAAAGTATAAGAAAAAAATGTGGGTATAAAAAAGAAAATTAATAACGGTACGGGAATCATATCAGTTAAATTTCAGACGTTTTTCCTTGTATATCACAAGGTTGATAGAATATCGTAAGAAGCAACTCCTATAATGCTAATATAAAGCCGGCCATATACGCTAGGTTATGCATGATGGTTATGCCTGTAAGGTCAAAACCGTCATGCATAACCGAGCGTGTGTGGGAGAAAACTGCATGCCTGTCACGCATGCCTGTCATGCAAGCCGCTCGGTTATGCCTGTGGTCAAAACCGTCATGCATAACCTAGCGTGTGTGTCCTCTATTGAACTCGGCTTTGCATGAAGGTTTTGCAGCTCGGTTAAAACCGTCATGCATAACCTAGCGTTATGCATGATGGTTTTGCATGAAGGTTATGCATGATGGTTTTAACCGAGCTCCAAAACCTTCATTTTGTTTTTAAAAATAATTGGAACTGCATTCAAAGATTTTGGAAAAATCGCTTGCCTTAACCAGGAATCGAACCCACCAAAAACGAAAAAAATTGTATTTATTTTACAACACCAATCGAAAGGGTTACTTATAAGGATTATTTTTTTCTTAAGTAACACAGCATCTTAAACAAATGGAAAAGCATGACATTTGAAATTTAATAATTACGGATTGTATCAATCAGTATCGAATCGTACATACCTATGCGATTTAAAAAATTCCTTGAATGCAGTTCCGTTTCTTTTTAAAAACAAAATGAAGTCTTCTTTAAGTAAAATTTCCTATCTTCAATATTTAAGGTTCTTTCCCTTCGTGTGGCCAGGGGCGGATCCAAGATTCAAGTTTGGGGGGGGCCCTCGGGTCTAGGGTTAGCTTACATAGATATCTATGTAAGGGAGGATGCCTTAGGATGCACAAAACGCCTGATTTTTTCAGAAAAATGCTTGTCTATAGGAAATAAAACGGCCGCGCAGCGCGATTTTTAGTCAGTTTTATTCACTAATCTTATCTGTTAGTAAAAAACGGCCGCGCAGCGCCATTTTTAGTTAGTTTCATCCGTTATACTTGTACTCTTGCCTGTCCGAAGTAAAAAAAAGCAGCCACGCAGCGCGATTTTTAGTCTGTTTTATCCACTAATCTTGTCTGTCTATCTATAGTAAAAGATACAGCCGCGCATCTCCACTTTTAGTCAGTATCATCCACCAATTTTGTCTGTCTTTAGTAAAAAAACAGCCGCGCAGCACAAATTTTAGTCAGTTACAACTGTTATACTTGTACTCTTTCTTGTATATAGTAAAAAAAGGCGGCCGCGCAGCGCGATTTTTTAGTCAGTTTCATCCAATAATCTTGTTAATTGGTTTTTGGCAGGGCAGTCGTGTTTGAAATATTTTTTTAACTTAATTATTTTTATTTCACACATTTTAGTGACAAATTATATAGTTTTGAAATGTGCTCATTAAGGCCTTTCATTTGATGCCCATATTGTAATAATTGATGAAAAAAAAATTTTTTTTTTCACAGTTGAAAATGGCGTCGTGCCGTCGCCATATTGACTTTTTTCAAAAAAATTATAACCAGTGTCACTCGGAACGATGTAAGGATTCTAACGATACCCCATGTATCCAAATCTGTTGAGCCATTCAGAAGTTATGGCGGAATAAAAAACTCACATACCCACAAACATACATGAACCCTGAACACATATACACTCCTTTTTTGGTCAGTCGTGTAAAAAAACGGTCACGCAGCGCCATTTTTAGTCAGTTTCATCCGTTAATCTTGTACTTTACGTGCCGGACTACAGCTGCGCCACAAAAAAAAAGTTGGAAATTGACTTTTTGACTATGCCATGATGAAGACGATAGTTTGTCGGAATTTGTCGCACAAAAACCAGAATTTGTCGGGCTTGCGTTTAGGAGATACATGTGGCGCAGCTGTAGAGACGTCTCTACAGCTGAGCCACACAGATATCGAAAACGGAATGTCGTAACGAAAATCTGATTACTCGTGTGTGCAGCCGTTAATTTGTCGAAATTTGTCGCACAAAAACCAGATTTTGTCGGTCTTGCGTTTAGGAGATATGTGAAGATACGCTGTGGAGACTTTTCTACCTGGATCTTGAGAAAGGAAGGTCGTAGCAAAAACTGATAACTCGAGTGTGTAGCCGTTAGTTTGTCGGAATTTGTCACCAACAATCAGAGTTTGTCGATCTTGCGTTAAGGAGATATGTCAGAGTTTGTCGATCTTGCGTTAAGGAGATATGTGAGGATTCGCTTACGACCTTTCGTTCTCGAGATCCAGGTAAAAAGGTCTCCACAGCGTATCCTCACATATCTCCTAAACGCAAGATCGACAAACTCTGATTCTTGGTGACAAATTCCGACAAACTAACGGCTACACACTCGAGTTATCAGATTTTCGCTACGACCTTCCTTTCTCAAGATCCAGGTAGAAAAGTCTCCACAGCGTATCTTCACATATCTCCTAAACGCAAGACCGACAAAATCTGGTTTTTGTGCGACAAATTTCGACAAGTTAACGGCTGCACACACGAGTAATCAGATTTTCGTTACGACCTTCCGTTTTCGAGATCTGTGTGGCTCAGCTGTAGAGACGTCTCTACAGCTGCGCCACACAGATCTCCTAAACGCAAGACCGACAAACTGGTTTTTGTGCGACAAATTCCGACAAATTAACGGCTGCACACACGAGTAATCAGATTTTCGCTACGACCTTCCGTTTTCGAGATCTGTGTGGCTCAGCTGTAGAGACGTCTCTACAGCTGCGCCACACGTATCTCCTAAACGCAAGCCCGACAAATTCTGGTTTTTGTGCGACAAATTCCGACAAACTATCGTCTTCATCATGGCATAGTCAAAAAGTCAGATTTCCAACTTTTTTTTTGTGGCGCAGCTGTAGTCCGGCACGTTTCTACTTTTGGCTGTCTTTAGTAAAAAATACGGCCGCGCAGCGCGATTTTTAGTTAGTTTCATCAATTAATCTTGTCTGTTTACAGTAATAAACGGAGCCCGCGCTGCGCCATTTTTATTATTTATCCACTAATCTTGCAATATGTGGTTTCATCCGGACAGACGGGTAGCTTACGCAGCAAGGTTTGCGTGATTGGAACATGTACGCAAGATTTCACAGCGAGACTCACTAAACAAAAATGCCTGTCTCTGCTTTGCTCCAACCGTAAAATGCTTGTCAAATGCGCCAAATGTCTGTCAGATGGTAACCCAACTCGGGCCACGTTTTATGATTTAAAAAAATAAAGATAGAGGCACTGACACTACTTACCAGTGTCGTTCCTGGCAAATTTAGTATTGCATTCACACTCAAAAATTGCCGTAAAACGCCAAAAATCTTAAATAATTGCCGTATTTTCGAAAAATACACCAAATTTGGCAGTGAAAATTGCCGTATTTGTATGGACAGCGTTATAAAATGGTGCCGTATCTCTAGTCAAATTCGATCGGGATTACCGTAGAATACGGCAATTGCCGTATCAAGAACAACACTGCTACCTACATAAAACAATAACACCCGTTTGCACTAAACTTAAGAATCGCTTAAGTCTTTTCCTAAACAACTTAAGACATTCTTAGTAAAAAATTGCTTTGCACTAACCTTAGGACGTTCCTAACTAATGGGCCCAATATCGAGCGCCTAACTTAAGAAATTCCTATAACAGCGGTTATAGTCTGTGGCATTGTGAGCAAAGAGTAAATAGTTATTTATGTTCTTTGACAGTTGACTGATTTGACTTTTTCTTTTCCTGGTGAATTTACCCTACCAAATAAAATAGACAAAGCCTTAACTTTTGTCTCCTTTTAACTCACGAATGAATCAATAAGAAGTTTCAACTAAAATAATATCCTATGACTTACTTTACTTCGCCAGTTTAAAAATCCATAAACAATTAATATTTACATTCATTCTCTTAGCAAGGCGATGCCCAAGTTACGACGTAGTCTGTTAGTGCAAACAAAAATTTCAGCTCGGCTGTTCTAGGCTGTTCCTAATTTAAGATAATTCTTAACTAGGACACGCTTAACTTGAGTTTAGTGCAAACGACTGTAAGACCAGACTAGGCACACTCCGCGCTTTAGGTACGAAGCTACAAGTAGCCAGCGGGTCCGTCCGGCGGGCTGATTATCTAATTAGAAACCACCTAGCGACCGGTTGCAGTTCATAGATGATAGTGATCCATTGCTACTTCTTTTTGGATAAAAAAACATACCGAAGAAAAGTAGCAATGTATGTGGAATGAAACCGGTCGCTAAATAGTTTCTTTTTAGATAATCAGGGTGCGGACGGACTAATTTCAGAGGGCTGCCGCCGTTGGCTGGCTGTTAGCAGTTCAATTTCGATAGTCACTCACTCGCCGCGTTCATCTTAATACTACTTATAAAGGACCCGAACCTCACGTTTTTCACACTTCCAAAAGTTCAAAACGACATCGAAACGTAAGAAGTGCTTGTCTACTACCTAGATATTATTTAGTATGCGTTTATTCTTAGGTACTTACTTGTCTTATTTGCAAAACAATCTTCACGCAACTAGGTATTTATTGCAATAATAATTTATAGATGAGGTAGGTACTACATACCTACTTTCGAAATAAAGTTAATTATTAATGACAATGTTATTTCGTAAGAAAGCAAATTGTGTAATGTGGCGTCGACTGTACCTAGTCTAGGTTTTTTTGAAATGTATTTAAGTACATTAAGTACCTATTATTTGATTATTATTTAGAAGAACAAACCCTAAAATCTTTAGAAGAGATAAGAGCTACGCGATAGAAAGAGAGGCAACTTCTAGGTGAATATAACTGTAGGGTGGGAGCGGTGTGCGACCTGAATTGCACTTTATTGTGTATGGGATAGAGTCGCTATTTATTTAAATTACTTTGCAGAGTGGATCTTCTGTACTTGTACTATTATGTATTCTGTGGTACGACTTTAAATTTTTTTTTAATGCAAGTTCAATGTTATCCGCAAAGGTAAGTAATCGGCTTCGTGGGGGGGGGGGGCCATGGCCACCTTGCACCCCCCCCCCCTGGGTCCGCCAATGCGTGTGGCACAGTTTTGGGACACCCTGTATATTTAATAATATGCTTATTTCACCTAAATGAATTTAATTCTGCTAAAAGTCATTTATTCCAAAAATATAAGTGAAGAAATCTGAGGGACAGGGCAAATACCGGGAGTACAGTTTTTTTTAATTGCTCCAATGCCAACCCCCACAACACGCTAGGTTATGCATGACGGTTTTGACCACAGGCATAACCAAGCGGCTTGTATGACAGGCATCATGACAGGCATGCAGTTTTATCGCATATACGCTAGGCTTTGCCTGTCGGTTATGCTCGAAGGTCAAAACCGTCATGCATAACCTAGGCTTTGCATGAAGGTTTTGCAGCTCGGTTAAAACTGTCATGCGTAACCTTACGTGTGTGCTCTCTATTGAACTCGGTTTTGCATGAAGGTTTTGCAGCTCGGTTAAAACCGTCATGCATACCCTAGCGTATATGGCCTGCTTAAGACCCGGGGGCGGCGGGGCCGTACCGTTAACGCATCGAACTTCGGCAAGTCTGATGGGTGGGCTTCATATTAAAACAAATCGCGCCAGAATCAGGCCAAAATGGCGAACCCCAATTCTTGATGTTACACGAACATCGATATTTTCCAAATAACTTCGGCAAATAGTACCTTCAATACGAAATTCGTTACTTCGATTTATCTGTTTTAAGTTGATTCTCGACAGACCCGCCGAAGTTCGAAAAGTTAGCCGGTAGCGGTAGGGCCTCTGTTTATTTTTCTGTATCTAAGATATTAAACTTACTTGTCCGCCAGTACTTCCATAAGATGATATTCCGAACCTCTGCGTCCTTTCTGGCGTGCTATCCCTGTCTCCCTTCTCGACCCTGGCCGAAGGCTCTGCCAGCTGATCTTCCGTGCGATACCCAGCGCTTGGCAGAAAACCCCTGAAATCAAAGCTATTTCTGGTAATCAAGACGAACTTTCTGTAACCTGCAATAAATAAAGGGAATTATTATGGACTAATGTAGCTACTGTGGCGTCTTTTATTCTCTAATAGGCCTCTTGTTTATTATTCTTGTTTAAAAATATATAATTATATGTAATACAACCTAGAGACAACAATGCGACAATAAATTAATTGTCGTACAGCTAATAACGCTCCCGAAGGGTTTCATTTAAAAAAAAACCAATAGTTTAGTCAATTTTTAACTGTTTTCGTTTTAAATATTATTCGTGCTATTTAACTAATTTTTTGTTGGAATAGTTTGAATTTTTTTTTTATTTCGTTCCTAGAAATTATTTGATAGTTTCAAAATACTCCTATGAACACTAGTTCATGTTCAAGTGGCCAATGTTTTGATTCCTTCCGTGCTGTTTGGAACTAATCTCGAAATACCCATTGCTTAATACAACCTAAGATCTAAAAGAACTTTGCTCATAAGGGATGAAACCCGGATGGACTTGCTACCAAAAAGAGCGGTTCTCGATATATACTATTGTCAATAAGAGTCAATTTCGAATGAACCGAGTCTCATTTGCACTTATTCCCAAAACGTCTCATTCCCAAAATACACTAAAATATATACACATGAAAATATCATAACACACGATTCTCATTATGACTAATTTTCAAAATGTCTTAGGCCCGAAATACACTAAATGTTTGATTCGGCTGTTTTTAGTTTTTAAGGCCAGGCAAATGTACTCTTCTTTCACTATGTCTTTAGAATAAGGTTGAATATTGCATAGCTTTAAGAGTGTATATCAAAATTCTGACAAGCCAAAATCTGTCAAAATTCTGCAGTGCAGTTGCACCGCTATTGCACCGTCCTAGGGCCGCCCCTGAATTTTAATTGCCCAATTTTAAAAGGCGCATGGTAGCGAGCGATGAAATTTCGGCAAGATATTGCCAAGTTGTTGTGATGTGATGTGTTGCCACCATAACGATTTTGTCGCAAAAAGGGAATCCACAATAGTAAGTAGGACTAGTATACTTTCGTGTTATGACATCGATCGACCTATCAATAAAAAATAAAAATATTCGCAATTATAAACGTAAAATTTTATCAGTTTTTAAAGTCGTTTGGGGGCCTGCGACCCAACCCAATACCTCTCGCGACCCGAATTTGGGTCGCGACCCGAGGTTAAAAATCACTGTTTTAGAGGTAGCGTAGGCCTTTGAAGTCGGTTTTTTGTTTTTTTAAAACATTTTTTATTTTTCACTTCTCATGCTATTACATAGCTATATAATATTACATACCTAGGTATTTATCAGTAGACCTCATTTCACACATTAAGATTTTCCCATAAAAATTCCATGTAAAAACTGGAACACTCTTTAGCACCCTGTATAACGGGAATTTTCCAAAACCCTTTCTTAGTGCTCACTTACACCATGAAAGGATTCTACCCTCCAAAAATGGTGTATCAATCTTCAGCTCTACTGCCCTATACAAATTCCCAATACAAACTGGAACACCCTGTAGCATCCTGTATAACTGAAATTTTTACAATTTCAACTTTATTACAATGAAATATCCATTTCTAAGAAAGGCAAAAATACGAAGCTAGCCGATGATGCCCATTCCGACGGAATTGAGTGTGTTTAGGGACTAGGACGTTTTGAAAATCAGTTTTTATGATAATCGAGTACTTTGATACTAAAATTTAGTGTATTTTGGGAATGAGACGTTTTGGGAATAAGTTTAAATGAGACTCGGTTCATTTGAAATTGAGTCTTATTGACATTAGTATATATCGAGAACCGCTCTTTTTGGTAGCAAGTCCATCCGGGTTTCATCCCTTATGAGCAAAGTTCTTTTAGATCTTAGGTTGTATTAAGAAATGGGTATTTCGAGATTAGTTCCAAACAGCACGGAAGGTTTTGATTTATTGTCGCATTGTAGTCTCCACCTCGTATAGCAATAATTAGATTCTAGTAATGCACCAAACTTATGTGAGTCGTCCCAAATTTTCTTTATATTTTTATTAGCGCTCAAAAACAGTATCCTTCTCCAAGAGGTGGACTTAACAATTTCAAACATCTTACCCATCGCTCCCATAATCAGCCTTCGCCGCTAGAAAGCAGGCGACCACAACAAACGTTTCTGCTCTCATCTTGCCAGTTTCTTGTACGTCACTGGGCGCACATCATCTGTAATATATGCTTTATACGGGGCGTTCCGTCGCCTGCCCCTGAACAATTGTATGGGGAAATACCAGAAGCACCATTGTGTCGTTTTGGTTGCGTAACACTTTTACCTGCGCCTGCGACAAGCGTCACGCGTTCTGAACTGATGCCATCTAATCGGGAAGAAGTGCAGAAACCGTGTTTCTTGGTCACAGAATTATTTGCACCGATTTTGCGATTGCTGCAGCAAGTTCACGTTTTGTTTAAAAGATTGATTTTTAAACTTCCAATGTGAAGAACTGACGTAAAATTCTACGGCACAAAAATTACTGTAGACTCAAAAAGAAACAAAGAAACACAATAACCGAACAGAATATAATAAATATAATATATTTATAATAAATTTACATACTACATTTATACATAATATAATAAATTTCAAATCGTCAGATTTCGCAATTTTCAACGACAGTGATATGATTTTTTATGCAAAAAAATAGCTTTTTTATTGAGCTAACACAATAACCGAGTACATTTTTAATAAATGATCCAGTATTTCAGAAATCAATAAAAATGTACTAAATTTCGTCAAATTTCTGGTGAAGCGTCAGATAAAGCTATGCAATATTCAACCTTATTATAAAGACATAGTGTAAAAGAGTAAATTTCGTGAACTGCCTGGCCTTAATAAGCTGTTAACGTTAAATATTGAATTAACAACTAGAAATTAAGTAAGTTCTTTTTGTCGAACATACTTCAGGACCATGACATTCCATGGTGAAAAAGGACCGTACCTTAGTTGTTTCCAAGTGAACCATAGAAAACTGAAACATATGAAATGATGAGTCGAAATATTTGACATAATTGGCAGTTTTCTTTTGATTATGTTCACTAAGAAGTTAATTTAGGGTCCGTAGACATTTCTAAACCTCACCTTGTTCCGTGGAAAAAGGGTTTTGACAAAAAGACAACCAAGTCTCTTTTGAGGTAGAGCGTCTTATTTTTGGTTTGTAATGCGCGTATTCTAGTCCTATCTCCATCTTTAGCTAGATACATAAAAAAATATACATTTGCAGCTTGGTACCGAGTACCGAGTTCCTCCTTATCTACCCATAGGAAGGCCTGTGCCCCAGCAGTGGGGACATTAAAAAACCGACTTCAAAAAACCTACCTCTAAAAAGCAAGAAATAATATTCGTAATAATAAAAACACGTCTATTGAAGTCGGGTGGGGCTGGAGTACAAATTCCTTTTTTTTTATTCTAAAAGCCCCACCCGACTTCAATAGACGTGTTTTTATTATTACGAATATTATTTCTTGCTTTTTAGAGGTAGGTTTTTTGAAGTCGGTTTTTGTTTTTTTTAAAAAAAAATTATTTTTTTTATTTTTAGTGTAGGCACCTTTTGTATTAGGTAGTGTAGGTATATTACTTAGGTAGAAAAATCGGCTCAGCCAAACGTGAGTTAATCGCGGAGAAACATACATACATGCGGGTCAAACTACGAACCTATTTTTTTAAGTCGGTTAAAGAACTACACTTAAGATATCCCTTTTCAAACAAAAAAATAATTTATCTTATTCAGTTCATAAACAAAGAAGTTATACGACTGATCATCGAGGTAGTTCACACAAAAATCATACTATTTTCGTGCTTTTTTCAAGATTACTTGAAAAGTACTGAACCGATTTCAAAATTTTAAAAAATGGGACCAACTTGGGAGTTTACCTAATGTAATAACGTTTGAATCATTTCAATCGGTTCAGCCGTCTTCGAGTAATCGGTGTACATACAAAAAACAAAAAAAAAAAAAACGGGTCGAATTGAGTACCTCCCTCCTTTTGAAGTCGGTAAAAATGGCTGATGTCGAAACCAAGCTTCTGGTATTTTAATGAGAATTCACTATTCTAACAATCATTTTAATAACTGTCCCTAATTTATTTCGCAAATGCATAAACTACTTTTTCAGTTAACAGATAATACCTATGCAAGTTGCGTTTTCATCGTTAATTATTTGATAATGTTATTGTGTTTATGTACTTACTTACTAAATCTCACATACGCAATATTTATATTTACACAAGACAATTTGGTGATGCAAACAAACAATGCCCATTTCTGCTCTGATTATCTCTAAGCTGTGACGTTCAAGGGCTACTTTTGTACTGATTCAAAGTAGGTATTATACTTAATTACAGTATTATAATAGTAACATTTAAAAACATTTTAACAACCTAGATGTAGGTATGCAACAATCCAAAAGGAGATGTCCCAGCGTTGCCCCAGTTTCATTTTATTTAATTACACTCATAATAAAAAATGCTAATTACATTTTATTTAGGTATAGTATCAGTCAATAATTGTTTGATATTAAGAAAAACAATTACAAAAACATTAAGTTGTTTTCTGAAGTATTTTGTGAAAAAAATGTAAGTAAATAGTACTATCATGATAAAAAAATTGTGATTTAAAAGCGTTTTAACTTAAAAATCCCACTTTTTAATTCAGAAAATAATTATTAATCTGATTCTAGAGTAAAATACCTACTCTGACATACTACTTTGATTAAGACTTTGATTAAGACGCGATAGACTTTCATTTTTTGAGAATGGTGAGGCAAATGACATGTCCTTTGAGTCAAGTCAAACATTTATTTATTCAAATAAACTTAATAATTAAGCACTTTTGTTTCGATTATATTTTCCTACCACTCATTCTACGACGAAGCACTTTTATGAAAAAAAGTTTATAAAATCATGAAATAAATAGTGATGAAAAGGCGCGAAATTACCACAGAATATATAATTAGTACTATACCTATAACTTTCGTCAATAGGGAGTATGCATAAATTTTTTGCATCAAAATCAAAAGTAAGTATAATGTGTGAGAAAATCAACTGTTATATAAAAATTTTTTTCTTGCGTTTTTTTCTCGTGATATACCTAGTTACTTGAAGTTAGTACGCAGCATCACCCGCTGAAAACGCTCTATACAAAACAGTCATGAATTGTGACGTCACGTTCCAGGTGTGTTTCAGGCGAGTTTATTATGGAGTTTGCCAAGAATTATCAATTATCTCCCTAAATTTTGCATTTAAGTACATTATGTGTCATACAAAATATTATATCTTCCTCTCCAAGTTTTCTTTCGCCATTTCTTTCTTGGAGGGGCCTCCCAATTTTATGAAATGGTGGTAGCTTCAGTAGATTCTCTCTCTTTTTAGCACTAAATAATTCATAAAATTGAATTATAAATCAACATAAAACAATTAACAACGTTGTTAAAATTTTAATTTCTGAACGTCTAAAAAAAAAATTCATCGCTTGAGGGTAGACTCGGGTAGCTTCAGTCCCCCGTGACCACGGCAGCTGCAAAGTTGCCGAAACGTCGGGAAAACCAAAAATCAAACCAAAATACCAACTAATTACCAAAGTGCTTTCAATAAAAATTGTTTTATTTCATGTCTAGTGAGCGCGTAAGCTTGAGAAGTGAATATTATTTCTTATTCGATATTCTATCTGACTGTTAAGAGCATTATATCCGAAAATAAAAATAAAAACGTTATTTTCCCCTGATTTCTTTGTGTTAATTCGTGTGATAAAACTAAAATAATTCATTTTTTTTCTATTCCATCGTGTTTTTATACGTGTTCGCAGCGATCAAGCTCATAAGTATTTATCAAAATCGGTGACTTATGCATATTCTCTATTGCCTAACTATCGTCATTTTCCGGTTATTTAATACTTTTGTAACGTGTTCAGATGTTTCGATTAGGAAACATCATTGTACGTAATAACAGCTCTTTATTTATTTAACAGTGCTTTGAAACAGTCATCAGTACAATCTTAAAGCGTGAAAATGGTACAAATGATGGACGTTATCAGATCATAGACTTAAGCATAAGTCGTACAAACCAGAAATATTCTTTAAATTTGAGATTTTTGCATTTACAATGCTATTTTTAAACAATACTAAATAATATACTAGAAAAAATACGACTCGCACCAGATCAATACTCAGACGGGAATCGAACCCGCGACCTTTGGATATCCGGTCCAATGCTCTGACCGCTGAGCTACCGAGTCACTAGTGACATCGTCGAATTTTTCCTAGTATATCCTAAACTCTTACGCTGTAAGCCAGCGTTATTTCACCAATGTGAGGAATTACCTCGACATTCAATTGAAATATCTTTCCAGATATTTAACAATTGATTAAGATGAAATAGCTATACAATTCTTTAAATTTGAGATTTTTGCATTTACAATGCTATTTTTAAACAATACTAAATAATATACTAGAAAAAATACGACTCGCACCAGATCAATACTCAGACGGGAATCGAACCCGCGACCTTTGGATATCCGGTCCAATGCTCTGACCGCTGAGCTACCGAGTCACTAGTGACATCGTCGAATTTTTCCTAGTATATCCTAAACTCTTACGCTGTAAGCCAGCGTTATTTCACCAATGTGAGGAATTACCTCGACATTCAATTGAAATATCTTTCCAGATATTTAACAATTGATTAAGATGAAATAGCTATACAATTCTTTATAGCTATTTCATAGCTATACAATCTCAAATTTAAAGAATTGTATAGCTATTTCATCTTAATCAATTGTTAAATATCTGGAAAGATATTTCAATTGAATGTCGAGGTAATTCCTCACATTGGTGAAATAACGCTGGCTTACAGCGTAAGAGTTTAGGATATACTAGGAAAAATTCGACGATGTCACTAGTGACTCGGTAGCTCAGCGGTCAGAGCATTGGACCGGATATCCAAAGGTCGCGGGTTCGATTCCCGTCTGAGTATTGATCTGGTGCGAGTCGTATTTTTTCTAGTATATTATTTAGTATTGTTTAAAAATAGCATTGTAAATGCAAAAATCTCAAATTTAAAGAATTGTATAGCTATTTCATCTTAATCAATTGTTAAATATCTGGAAAGATATTTCAATTGAATGTCGAGGTAATTCCTCACATTGGTGAAAAAACGCTGGCTTACAGCGTAAGAGTTTAGGATATACTAGGAAAAATTCGACGATGTCACTAGTGACTCGGTAGCTCAGCGGTCAGAGCATTGGACCGGATATCCAAAGGTCGCGGGTTCGATTCCCGTCTGAGTATTGATCTGGTGCGAGTCGTATTTTTTCTAGTATATTATTTAGTATTGTTTAAAAATAGCATTGTAAATGCAAAAATCTCAAATTTAAAGAATTGTATAGCTATTTCATCTTAATCAATTGTTAAATATCTGGAAAGATATTTCAATTGAATGTCGAGGTAATTCCTCACATTGGTGAAATAACGCTGGCTTACAGCGTAAGAGTTTAGGATATACTAGGAAAAATTCGACGATGTCACTAGTGACTCGGTAGCTCAGCGGTCAGAGCATTGGACCGGATATCCAAAGGTCGCGGGTTCGATTCCCGTCTGAGTATTGATCTGGTGCGAGTCGTATTTTTTCTAGTATATTATTTAGTATTGTTTAAAAATAGCATTGTAAATGCAAAAATCTCAAATTTAAAGAATTGTATAGCTATTTCATCTTAATCAATTGTTAAATATCTGGAAAGATATTTCAATTGAATGTCGAGGTAATTCCTCACATTGGTGAAATAACGCTGGCTTACAGCGTAAGAGTTTAGGATATACTAGGAAAAATTCGACGATGTCACTAGTGACTCGGTAGCTCAGCGGTCAGAGCATTGGACCGGATATCCAAAGGTCGCGGGTTCGATTCCCGTCTGAGTATTGATCTGGTGCGAGTCGTATTTTTTCTAGTATATTATTTAGTAAACCAGAAATATATTTAAATCCTACTAATATTATAAATGTGAAAGTTTTTGGGTTTGGATGTTTGTTCCTCAATCACGCAAAAACTGCTGAACGGATTTGGTTGAAATTTGGCACACAGATAGAAGATAGCCTGGATTAAAACATATAATACTTTTTATCCCGATATTCCCACGGGAACGGGAACCACGCGGGTGAAACCGCGGGCGGCCGCTAGTATTATAAATGTGAAAGTTTGTGGGTTTGGATGTTTGGATGTTTGTTCCTCAATCACGCAAAAACTACTGAACGGATTTGGTTGAAATTTGGCACACAGATAGTAGATAGCCTGGATTAAAACATAGAATACTTTTTATCCCGATATTCCCACGGGAACGGGAACCACGCGGGTGAAACTGCGGGCGGCCGCTAGATTGTAATAAAATCGACAATTATTATTGTTAGAAAAATATTTTAGTGGACAATTACTGTGAACCAAATTAGAAGGAAACTTTGTGATGTTTTGGGGTGTATAGGACTTATCATGTACTAGCGGCCGCCCGCGACTTCGTCTGCGTGGAAAGTTTTTTGCTATCCCTCGGGAACAATACTTTTTTTGGTGATAAAAGGTACCCTATGTCCTTCTCTGTACCTCTGGCAACATGTATGTAAAATTTAATGATGATCGGTTCAGTAGTTTAGACGTGAAGGCGTAAGAAACAAATAAACAAAGAAACGGACTTTCGCATTTATAATATTAGTAAGGATTTCAGTGGTCTTCGCACCTGACTGTCTCAAGACCTGTGCCCAAAGTAAGCCACTGCTGGGCACGTAACTCCTTATGGATGAAAAAACAAAACTCTAGAGTATAGATATACTTAGGGAAATTAATCCATAATCCGTAGTTAGACTAGACTCAATGCTAATTAAAAGATGCCAAAATTTAAATGTTGTTTACATGGCGCGCTTCTGTCTGTACGCATGCGCAAGCTTCCTACTTATAAATATTGAAAACACTATAGGCTTATAGAAGCAAATTTGGTCAAGAGTGTGTTGGTTCCCCGTAGTCACACCGGTGTGATTACGGGTAAAAAAAATCCCCATAGTCACACCGGTGTGATAACGGGTAAAAAAATCCCCGTAGTCACACCGGTGCGGTAAAACGGTGTGACCACGGGTCGGTCGTGTATCTGTCTAGAGAAAGAGAGTTTTTTACAAGAGGTTTTAGTGGCAGTTCTATCGCTTATAAAGTGCATAAACACAATGTGCTAAGCTGACAAAGCTGTTCCTATGTTATACGTACTATTATTTATTCTGTGGTTACACTTAGTGCGAACAATACACGGAACAGGTGTGCTTATTTCCCTAGGTACACTATTTCTTCCAATGCAACGCAAAAATGGCGTCAAAACCAGATTCGTTTTGGCGCGAAGATCACATGATTGGCTCAAATTAACAAAATTATTTCGGTTTTACTAAGAAAATGTGTTTTAAAAACTTGGTGTTCGTTTTGCAAATATTCGTTTTTGTGAATAGTGAAAGTAAATCTGGATCAAGGACTGCGAGATTGTTCTCTTTTAATACGGAAGATGAAGACATCAGGGTAAGTAGGTATTATAGGATAGGTATCAATTTAAGATACCTACCTTCCTATTTTATAAGGAAAGTGATTCTTGAACTTATTTAAGAACGATACAAATACTAGTGCTTAATGACTTACGGCCGGATACTCAAAAGCTTTTTAAGTAAAATCTTTGTTTAAGGTCTCCTCAAGAGTTTTGTATTCTTATGTTATGTATTATGAATTTAAAATTCTCGGGTCTCCTTAACTTTAGGGAAGCTGTCAGTTTTGAGTTTCAGTAAAATCTGACAACATTCGAAGGAAGCTGTCAGTTTTATAGAGTTTCAGTCAAATCTGACAACTTTTTCGAATTAAAGATGGTCTAACTTTTTGAATATTTATTGGCCGATAGTTCGTCCCAAACAGGAAAAAATTTTTTTCATGTCATTGGTCCCAAAAGGAGAATCGCCCTAAAATGTTCCACTTTTATCTTGTTTCCAGATCGATTTGGAATTTTCAATACCTTTCATCAGTATTCCTGTTAAGAAGACTATGGATACAGCATTTGGATTATCATCAATAGTAAGTACTTATTAGTATTATTCAATAGGAATTCCTTTGTGAAATTATTTTGTGTCCCATTAATCAATAGGGACAAAATAATTTCATAAAGGACCTTATCGTGTAATTAAATTGTCATTAAGTTCTCCAATTTCAGTTTATACTTACCTTGGTTAAAAAAAAACAAATCGACCTAATTCCGTCATCGTTGTTGTGGCAACAAACCTGCCCGGCCTCTATGCATAATTTTTCCCAGAGACTAAATATACCTATTTCGAACACAAATAGATTGAAATGGACTAAAAGCTGGCCCCGGAAATAGATATGCAATTGAATTTGTCGCGCACCTTTGATGCCGCCTGGGCCAGGCATTTTGTTTGGTGGAAGAGTAGTGCCAGGCGGCCTGGCACTACTTTTCCACTAAACAAAATGCCTGGCAATGTTATATTCGAATTAGATAAGTTTCTTGCGCCCGTTCTTCTTGTCAGCTAAAAAAGTCTGGAACGGGTGGTAGGAAAATATAGACGATTCAAAAGTACTTAATAATTAAGTTTATTTGAATAAAGCTTATTTGACTTTGACTTTGAATATGACTTTGATAAATGATTGGCTATAATCAAACACCAAATCCAGAGGTCTCTGTAAATTGTACTCCTCGGTTTTTCAACCCCTTTGTTGCCCAACCATTCCAACCCCACCACTGAAAAGCTGCCAGGTGCCCGGATCTATTAATAATGATAGTATGGCAAACTAACTATATGGATTTTGTCGCCCGTATTTCCCTATTTCCGGGGCCAGCTCTTAGTATAAAAGGAATTATAAATCAAAACATGTTTCTGCTGCAGGGTATACCAACAATAAACATCAACCCTGCATCCCTTGCGCTGGGTGGTGCTGTGGTCCTGGGCACCACGGTGCTGATCCCCTGGCTCGTCAAAAGCTACGCGACTCATCACCCACACCAGAAGTACTCCAGGTGTAAGTAAACCTTTCTCTAACAGCACCAGACAAAATTCTATAGCCTAAAACAAACTACTTAAAAGCTAATTTAAGATTACTTTTCAAATGAGATGGCATGAATTTGTTTGAATTATTTTTTTGTTGTTTTCTGAAGTATTTTGTGAAAAAAATGTAAGTAAATAGTACTATCATGATAAAAAAATTGTGATTTAAAAGCGTTTTAACTTAAAAATCCCACTTTTTAATTCAGAAAATAATTATTAATCTGATTCTAGAGTAAAATACCTACTCTGACATACTACTTTGATTAAGACTTTGATTAAGACGCGATAGACTTTCATTTTTTGAGAATGGTGAGGCAAATGACATGTCCTTTGAGTCAAGTCAAACATTTATTTATTCAAATAAACTTAATAATTAAGCACTTTTGTTTCGATTATATTTTCCTACCACTCATTCTACGACGAAGCACTTTTATGAAAAAAAGTTTATAAAATCATGAAATAAATAGTGATGAAAAGGCGCGAAATTACCACAGAATATATAATTAGTACTATACCTATAACTTTCGTCAATAGGGAGTATGCATAAATTTTTTGCATCAAAATCAAAAGTAAGTATAATGTGTGAGAAAATCAACTGTTATATAAAAATTTTTTTCTTGCGTTTTTTTCTCGTGATATACCTAGTTACTTGAAGTTAGTACGCAGCATCACCCGCTGAAAACGCTCTATACAAAACAGTCATGAATTGTGACGTCACGTTCCAGGTGTGTTTCAGGCGAGTTTATTATGGAGTTTGCCAAGAATTATCAATTATCTCCCTAAATTTTGCATTTAAGTACATTATGTGTCATACAAAATATTATATCTTCCTCTCCAAGTTTTCTTTCGCCATTTCTTTCTTGGAGGGGCCTCCCAATTTTATGAAATGGTGGTAGCTTCAGTAGATTCTCTCTCTTTTTAGCACTAAATAATTCATAAAATTGAATTATAAATCAACATAAAACAATTAACAACGTTGTTAAAATTTTAATTTCTGAACGTCTAAAAAAAAAATTCATCGCTTGAGGGTAGACTCGGGTAGCTTCAGTCCCCCGTGACCACGGCAGCTGCAAAGTTGCCGAAACGTCGGGAAAACCAAAAATCAAACCAAAATACCAACTAATTACCAAAGTGCTTTCAATAAAAATTGTTTTATTTCATGTCTAGTGAGCGCGTAAGCTTGAGAAGTGAATATTATTTCTTATTCGATATTCTATCTGACTGTTAAGTGCATTATATCCGAAAATAAAAATAAAAACGTTATTTTCCCCTGATTTCTTTGTGTTAATTCGTGTGATAAAACTAAAATAATTCATTTTTTTTCTATTCCATCGTGTTTTTATACGTGTTCGCAGCGATCAAGCTCATAAGTATTTATCAAAATCGGTGACTTATGCATATTCTCTATTGCCTAACTATCGTCATTTTCCGGTTATTTAATACTTTTGTAACGTGTTCAGATGTTTCGATTAGGAAACATCATTGTACGTAATAACAGCTCTTTATTTATTTAACAGTGCTTTGAAACAGTCATCAGTACAATCTTAAAGCGTGAAAATGGTACAAATGATGGACGTTATCAGATCATAGACTTAAGCATAAGTCGTACAAACCAGAAATATATTTAAATCCTACTAATATTATAAATGTGAAAGTTTTTGGGTTTGGATGTTTGTTCCTCAATCACGCAAAAACTGCTGAACGGATTTGGTTGAAATTTGGCACACAGATAGAAGATAGCCTGGATTAAAACATATAATACTTTTTATCCCGATATTCCCACGGGAACGGGAACCACGCGGGTGAAACCGCGGGCGGCCGCTAGTATTATAAATGTGAAAGTTTGTGGGTTTGGATGTTTGGATGTTTGTTCCTCAATCACGCAAAAACTACTGAACGGATTTGGTTGAAATTTGGCACACAGATAGTAGATAGCCTGGATTAAAACATAGAATACTTTTTATCCCGATATTCCCACGGGAACGGGAACCACGCGGGTGAAACTGCGGGCGGCCGCTAGATTGTAATAAAATCGACAATTATTATTGTTAGAAAAATATTTTAGTGGACAATTACTGTGAACCAAATTAGAAGGAAACTTTGTGATGTTTTGGGGTGTATAGGACTTATCATGTACTAGCGGCCGCCCGCGACTTCGTCTGCGTGGAAAGTTTTTTGCTATCCCTCGGGAACAATACTTTTTTTGGTGATAAAAGGTACCCTATGTCCTTCTCTGTACCTCTGGCAACATGTATGTAAAATTTAATGATGATCGGTTCAGTAGTTTAGACGTGAAGGCGTAAGAAACAAATAAACAAAGAAACGGACTTTCGCATTTATAATATTAGTAAGGATTTCAGTGGTCTTCGCACCTGACTGTCTCAAGACCTGTGCCCAAAGTAAGCCACTGCTGGGCACGTAACTCCTTATGGATGAAAAAACAAAACTCTAGAGTATAGATATACTTAGGGAAATTAATCCATAATCCGTAGTTAGACTAGACTCAATGCTAATTAAAAGATGCCAAAATTTAAATGTTGTTTACATGGCGCGCTTCTGTCTGTACGCATGCGCAAGCTTCCTACTTATAAATATTGAAAACACTATAGGCTTATAGAAGCAAATTTGGTCAAGAGTGTGTTGGTTCCCCGTAGTCACACCGGTGTGATTACGGGTAAAAAAAATCCCCATAGTCACACCGGTGTGATAACGGGTAAAAAAATCCCCGTAGTCACACCGGTGCGGTAAAACGGTGTGACCACGGGTCGGTCGTGTATCTGTCTAGAGAAAGAGAGTTTTTTACAAGAGGTTTTAGTGGCAGTTCTATCGCTTATAAAGTGCATAAACACAATGTGCTAAGCTGACAAAGCTGTTCCTATGTTATACGTACTATTATTTATTCTGTGGTTACACTTAGTGCGAACAATACACGGAACAGGTGTGCTTATTTCCCTAGGTACACTATTTCTTCCAATGCAACGCAAAAATGGCGTCAAAACCAGATTCGTTTTGGCGCGAAGATCACATGATTGGCTCAAATTAACAAAATTATTTCGGTTTTACAAAGAAAATGTGTTTTAAAAACTTGGTGTTCGTTTTGCAAATATTCGTTTTTGTGAATAGTGAAAGTAAATCTGGATCAAGGACTGCGAGATTGTTCTCTTTTAATACGGAAGATGAAGACATCAGGGTAAGTAGGTATTATAGGATAGGTATCAATTTAAGATACCTACCTTCCTATTTTATAAGGAAAGTGATTCTTGAACTTATTTAAGAACGATACAAATACTAGTGCTTAATGACTTACGGCCGGATACTCAAAAGCTTTTTAAGTAAAATCTTTGTTTAAGGTCTCCTCAAGAGTTTTGTATTCTTATGTTATGTATTATGAATTTAAAATTCTCGGGTCTCCTTAACTTTAGGGAAGCTGTCAGTTTTGAGTTTCAGTAAAATCTGACAACATTCGAAGGAAGCTGTCAGTTTTATAGAGTTTCAGTCAAATCTGACAACTTTTTCAAATTAAAGATGGTCTAACTTTTTGAATATTTATTGGCCGATAGTTCGTCCCAAACAGGAAAAAATTTTTTTCATGTCATTGGTCCCAAAAGGAGAATCGCCCTAAAATGTTCCACTTTTATCTTGTTTCCAGATCGATTTGGAATTTTCAATACCTTTCATCAGTATTCCTGTTAAGAAGACTATGGATACAGCATTTGGATTATCATCAATAGTAAGTACTTATTAGTATTATTCAATAGGGATTCCTTTGTGAAATTATTTTGTGTCCCATTAATCAATAGGGACAAAATAATTTCATAAAGGACCTTATCGTGTAATTAAATTGTCATTAAGTTCTCCAATTTCAGTTTATACTTACCTTGGTTAAAAAAAAACAAATCGACCTAATTCCGTCATCGTTGTTGTGGCAACAAACCTGCCCGGCCTCTATGCATAATTTTTCCCAGAGACTAAATATACCTATTTCGAACACAAATAGATTGAAATGGACTAAAAGCTGGCCCCGGAAATAGATATGCAATTGAATTTGTCGCGCACCTTTGATGCCGCCTGGGCCAGGCATTTTGTTTGGTGGAAGAGTAGTGCCAGGCGGCCTGGCACTACTTTTCCACTAAACAAAATGCCTGGCAATGTTATATTCGAATTAGATAAGTTTCTTGCGCCCGTTCTTCTTGTCAGCTAAAAAAGTCTGGAACGGGTGGTAGGAAAATATAGACGATTCAAAAGTACTTAATAATTAAGTTTATTTGAATAAAGCTTATTTGACTTTGACTTTGAATATGACTTTGATAAATGATTGGCTATAATCAAACACCAAATCCAGAGGTCTCTGTAAATTGTACTCCTCGGTTTTTCAACCCCTTTGTTGCCCAACCATTCCAACCCCACCACTGAAAAGCTGCCAGGTGCCCGGATCTATTAATAATGATAGTATGGCAAACTAACTATATGGATTTTGTCGCCCGTATTTCCCTATTTCCGGGGCCAGCTCTTAGTATAAAAGGAATTATAAATCAAAACATGTTTCTGCTGCAGGGTATACCAACAATAAACATCAACCCTGCATCCCTTGCGCTGGGTGGTGCTGTGGTCCTGGGCACCACGGTGCTGATCCCCTGGCTCGTCAAAAGCTACGCGACTCATCACCCACACCAGAAGTACTCCAGGTGTAAGTAAACCTTTCTCTAACAGCACCAGACAAAATTCTATAGCCTAAAACAAACTACTTAAAAGCTAATTTAAGATTACTTTTCAAATGAGATGGCATGAATTTGTTTGAATTATTTTTTTGAAAATCTACATATTTCCAAATTAAACTGACATTCATAAATAAGACTAACAGCACTATAATTTGTAAGCATCTAGCGGCAAGCTCTACAGCAACCCATTCTGCCCGAAGACTTATTTTTCGGTCTCACCGAAGTGCATGATTTCTTTTTCGGCGATTCCAAAATCCCCGCATCAGCAGGAATGTACTGAGTTTCTACGTGAACAAAATTTTTCCTCTTCCGTGGTGCCAAATCAAAACACCCAAAAGGCGGCGTATATTCAATGTCCCAGGTAGCATTACTAGACAGGGAACTCAATGACTCTTCCTGGCAGATACAATCGGGCTCCTTGAATACAGGACAGTTATCGATAACTCTGTCAATGGCTGAAAGGTCATTACAAAAAACATCCATGTAAGCACATTTGCAAATGTCTTCAACAGCTTCAGCCAAGGCTTTTCTTATATCAGCGTCTCGCTGCTTTTTTAGTTTGACCATTTTGCGGGCTTCTACTTTTGCCTGTTCTTCAGGGCTACGCTTTTTAATTATTTTGAAAACCATTGGATCACAATCAACGTAAGGGTCCTCATTTGGCGCGATTTCCGTCAAGTCTTTTAACGGGTTAACCTTTAACAAATGTGTGGAACTAATTAACTTTATTTGTTTAAACATTGCAGATCCGTAATTTAATTCATCATTTTCATAAATCATTATAAATGCAATATTTAAGTTTGGTGCACCCAATAGACTTATTTCCATAAAAGTAAGCATATTAGACAAATTCCTGCCTGTAGTTCATTATTGGTTATATCTACTTATAAATATAATCCTACTTACCTGTATCGTAAAGACATCACCTTTCCTCTGGACCTTCAATGCCGGTTTCGGTTCCAGTGGCTCTTCGGGCTCCGAATCACCTCCACCCAAATCGACGCCAGGCTTGCCTTTCTTCTTTTTCTTTTTGTTCTTGTCTCTTTCATTTCCTCCGCGTGGACATTTAAAGGTCATTAATTTAGCTACGCTCTTCCCAATTACGCCTGGTTGCCAACCACGACGATACTAGAAGCAAAAATTGCCCCTTGTCGTTAAACTACCTACGAAGATCTATGAATAAAACTGTCAGTCATTTCTAGGATGAAAACGAATATACCTTCATCCCTGGTACATCGTGAGAATTCCAAAGCCAGCCCATATTTGCAGGGACTGCGTATCCTGGTGCACGATATAGGCATTGCTTATGTCCAATAACTACACCTGTGGGATAATTAAGTTTTAAGTTAATAAATTTTCATGCATTTTCAACCTCTATAATACCTAGTCAAATTCTTTTACCGGGGTGTATATCGCCAAAAGTATAGTTGTACTTGGAAGCGTTTTTCTTTTTTTTCTTCTTGTCTTCTTCCTCTTCGGCCATCTTGCTGATTCTTTTTTAAACTTCTCTAAGAAACATTACTTACTGATTAATGTAAAGTAAAAAAACTTCTACAAACTTATTTCTCAGCCCCTTCACATGACGAATAGACCTATTATTATGCACAACTTTTAAATATTTTAAAAGATAATTTATTGTAAGCATAATTTTTCCTACTTCAAGGGCTAAAAGAAACAAGGGTTTCATATTTTATAAAAAAGTTTTGTTACTTTATTAGTGTCATTCAGATGTTCTCAAACACTAATGGTTACAAAATAAAATATCAATGATATTTGTACAATGCAAAGCCTTCATCATTTGTCTTCTTTATATTTCTCCTGTATTGCCATTTTATGAGACCCGCAACAACCTTTCCCAGTAAGAGCCATCAGCCTTTGCTCCTTATCACAACACCTCCTTTCTGTATCAACATTGAACTGATTGATGCAACGATAGTTATGGTCTTGTTCGTACTTCATATACTCTTTGATGGCTTTCTTTATTCTTTCAAATTCCTTGGAGCAACATACTTTTCCTGCATCGCTGTAACTGGGTGGGGGAGGTGGTTGTGCGGCTACTTTATACATTCTTGCGAAACCATCCGGATAAGTACATGGCTTGCCCAATATAGGACAGGGGCCAAGCTTAATCGGTGGTAAACCATAGGGCAAAGGCTCCGCTACATCTTCTTCGTCTTCAAGTTTATTTTTCTCTTCGTCTTCGGCAGTTATGTTCACTGGGCAATCATCTTTATGCTTGTAAGACGGGCAATAGGGTTTGTGATGTTTTCTGGCAAAAATGTTTCCTGCTTCAGCGATACAGTCACAGTCGAACGTTTTGCAAGGTGGCGTCGGTTTCGGGGGACTACATTTACAATCTTTGTCGTCTGGTATATCTGTGCATAAATTGTAAACAGTAGTACTGCGACCTTGTCCTTTAACCTCTGCGTTATAAACGCTTACGGTATTAACACCTATGTTAGCAGAAGACGCGAAGTTTTTCGCTTCCATTTTGAAAGTAGGCATACTAGCTATTGTAAGTGTTTGCCCTGAAAAAGTAGCGTCTTCTGTGCGCCTGCTGCGACAGCAACACCCACCAGGCAGCTTGAAAGATTGACTGGTACTAGTTTTATCTGATACTTCTCGTTGGAAGTCATAATTTGTTTGGCAATTTTCAACAATAAAATTTTTGCCATACATAGATTCTTTAAAATTCGGAAATCCAGTTGCATTGAAAACATAAGCAATTGTAGTTTTACTCTGTTTTGGTGTGGCACCTGTACCATATAGTTTTTTATTCCTATCCTCGCATGTTTCACCGGATTTTGCTACACCACCGCACTCTTTACATTCTTCTTGCTTACCTTGCATTTCTGGGCATGTATCACGATGCCACCTATCATCTTTACAGCTACAAGTACCACAAATCTTTTTGGAACCGCCATCCGTTTTGGGTCCTGAAACCTTTCCTTGTGCTTCCTTCTTATACGATTCCAATCTTCTAATATATGTTCTTACTTTATGAGCTAACATACAGTTTGCATTGCCACAAGGTCCAACAATGTCACCCATACGGATTTTGTCAATACTATACTTCTTTTTATCTTTTTCATCAGCCTGGCCATGTGCGCATGTGTTATTCGTATCCCTTTGTCCAACCCCACAGCTTTGGAGCTCTGTACAAACTTCTATCTTCCTCTCAGCATTGTTTATTATATCTGGGTCCTCTAAAGTGGTTGTCTCATAAAGACTACCAACCATACAGAAATTAGGATCATCACCTTCAACTCTCTTACATTGAAACATACTTGGAGCTTTATCTGTTCTAAAAACAAAAGATTCTGGATCTTTCATGAGTTGCTGGAATTCTGTTATAATGCTTTCACCAAGGGCGCTCAATCTGAGTATGAAAGAAACTTCTCCACATTGTTTACAACAGCACTCTGCAAATATGGGGGTAACTTGCTTTATGCTTAGCGGTTCATGTAGTTTACAAGCCTCTGAAGATTCTTTGAGCATGTGGAAGAATTGTGTATCCCACTGCATAGTACCAATACCAACAAATATGTCAACTTCGGTATCGTCATCGTTCCATACTTCTATTTCTAGTGGAAACTTACTTAGTATCATAAGCACAGTGTCCGGATAAGACGGGAACAAAAAAGATTTACCAACTCTGATTGTTCTACTCCATTTCCTTCGGCCCTGGTCATCACATTCAACTACATCGTCTTTATTCTCATTGTTTACAGCTAACTGGCCTTCCTTGATTATAAATTGGACCTTAGGGCCAAATTTCACTTTCACAATGAGTTTCTTATTCGCACCGCTTTTCTCGGCTTCATCGGATAGGAAAACAGTGACTTTGTCAATGAATATTTCAATGAGGTACATTTGCTCCATGACCTGCAGAGTTGAATAGTTTAGTGTCAGAATACTTGGCTTTCCTTCTTCCAATTATTGCAAGATAATTTAGCATTTGAAATTGTTTATCGTATTACAGGGTCAACCCAATCAGTCATTTCAGTAAATGCAATCTGTCTAACGCCGGGTCAATAACCAATAACCAGGTATACATTAGCATCTGAATACAGTTCAATTATTATTTACAGTTACCTAACTATCCCTATTCAAATTCATTATTATACTACCTTAGCATGTAACTAGCAAATATTAATAAGTCTTATTTCTTCGTGTGAGGGGGTGACAGACAATACTAATTTCAAATAAAAACGTAATATACAGTGATAGACAGATAATTAGGACACCAGTAGATTTGCATACAAACGGGTAACTTTGAAGACTTGGTTCTCCGCCAAGGATAAACCTAGCTGTGATCTAATGATGGCCACCCTGAGAGTGAATGGAGGAGATTCAGATCGCTATACACACCCAACTGATCTGACCATCATTCTAAGAGATATAAGGATCATAGTTTTCAGTTTCAAGATTTCCATACATTTTATGCTAATTTCGCGTTTATTTACATATCCATAAGGATCGATAAGAGATATAAATCTCTTAGATCTTAGAATATTAATCGGATCAGTTGAGTGTGAATAGCAATCTGAATCTCCTCCATTTACTCCCTAGATGGCCACAGCTTGGTCAATCATTGACAGAGAACCAAGGCTTCAAACAAACTTTCCTCATTTGTAAGAAAATCGACTGGTGTTCTATTATCTGGCCACCACTATATCTGCGCCATAAAAAAAGATACTTACTGCAGGTATGTATTATTGTTCCCGTCTTATTTGAAGAACTTCATAACTATTGACACTGATAATTTTATTTTGTAACCTAATAGGCTAGATGTTCGCCATGATCTTATCTTTATTAAAATACTGACATGTTTGTGACAATTGTCACAATTTGATTTCCGAAGCTAGGCCATGCAGTTTTTAGTAAGTAACTTATTTTTCTCCATGACATCAACATGAAATTTACAAAAAAGTTTGGCTACAATCAAATATGAATATAAGATTCTTGGTATCGTGGTATCGCGTATCGTCAACAATTTTTCTATACTTCCTACAAAAACCCAATCCTACTAAAAATAAACTAAGTACTACAAATAATATAAACTAGAACCAAAAAATAGATTTAGACAATAGCTGACACTCTGAAGCTGAACCAACGGCTTACTCACCTTATCAATTTTTTTCTATGCACCTTATTATAAGCTCAAGTCAGGTATGATTCCGGTGTCGTCGGCAGCAAGCAGTAGTGTTGCCGCAGCACTGCTGCTTGCTGCCGACATCGGAATAATACCTTTAGCCACCCCCTATAATGACCGGCCTTGTCAAAAGTATCTTCATTCCGCAACTAGCGAAATAGCGAATCCTTGCTATCATCAATAGCTAGCTAGGTCTTCTTTGTGTGAGGTGCATAGGCTTAAACTTATGTTTATCATAACATAAAGCATAATGTATATGAACATATACTTTATCTGAATAATTCGGGGCGAGTTGTACGAAGCCAAACGTACAAAACAAGCAATCCACTCCCCTATAAAAAAATTAACGATACGTATTTATTTTACTATTTCATTCAACAGTACTTCGTGCAGCCGAGTTTGAAACGGATGAGATGCTGGAGTTCGCCACCAAGATGCTAACTGAAAGCCAGAACATCCGAGGGTGCGCGCTGAAAGTGGCCTGCACGACCGGACAGAGGGCAGCCAGCGCTGACCTCATGAAGATGTGGAACCACGTGTTGAGGTAAAACAATAGTTATGCCATAATAATATGTACCTATTCGGTTAGTCAAGCAATGAGCAATGGGCGCCCTACAGCGACCTGCGCAGCGCGCTGCTAGAGAATTCCTAATACAGGGTGGCATGGCATGGGGCGTATCTAGAGATTATTTCCAGGAGGGGAGGGAGGGGCTGGCCTCCAGTTCCGGAGCAAAGGTAGTGGGGGGGGGGGGGGGGGGTGCTAAAGCCGCGTTAGAGTTTGAAGGGAGGATAGTCTTCCAGGCTAAATTGTCTTAACATGTTTCAACGGCTAGCTCTCAGCTGTTCTTCCTTTGAACGGGCAGGATTAACTGTTTTTCACGCTACTTACGAGGCGACTGCGGCTTATTCCGTTTATCCATCCTGAAACAGCCACCCTAAGGTGGATACTCGGAAAACGCGTGTTCATCTATCCACCCACTGACATGAAAAAATTTTTTTTTATTTAACTGGACTGGCTGTCTGTATGATTTGACAGCTAAGTTTTTGTGCCTATTTGAAACGCCACTAGCGTGCGTCTAAAGAACTAATTTTGACGTACAATATGAAAATATCTAGTTGCCGTGATGGTCTCTCCAGACTTCAAACTTTAGTACGAGTACCACGTACGCACGCTATGCTCACGCTACGTCCTACAGCGCCAAAATGGCGGAAATCAAATAGGCACAAAAACAGTTTGACATAAGCCTGTCCAGTGTAAATATATGCAGGTCAGTGTATCCACCCCATCATGGTATCAAGTATGCTGGGGTGGATGGATGAACACGCGTTTTCCGAGCACCTATCCGTCTTATGGTGGCTGTTTTAGAGTGGATAAACCACGACCGACCCGTGGTCACACCGTTTTACCACACCAGTGTGACTAGCATAAAATTGTTCTGTGAGACTGTGTAACTGGATCACTCTAAATCTCTAAATCATTTTGACCTGGGGCCGTACCGGCTAACGAATAGAACTTCGAAAAGTCTGCCGGGTTTCAAATTAAAACAGATAAATTGGCGAACCCTAATTCATGAGGTCACACAAACATCCATATCTTCCAAATAACTTCAACAAATAGTACAATACGAAATTCCTTACTTCAATTTATCTTTTTTAATTTGAAACTCGGCCGAAGCACAGAATATATAATAGTACAACGAAGCTCGATTCGTTAGCCGGTACAGCCCCTGCTATAACGATCTTCACTTCACGGGCATAAAACTTAATTTTCAGCAACAGACTACTGTCATCGATGATCAACGCCACGGCAATTGAAGACGCCATGTTGTCGGGGCGAAACGGGCGAGACTGCGCCTCCTACAAGCCTTGCCCGCTGAGAGACCAACACATGCCTTCTGTGGTCAACAGCATTGTAATGCTAGCAGGGAATTTGTGACCGTGTTAATAAAATGTAGGTACTGTAACATTATAATTTTACGAATAAATGATTATTATAATTGCCTACTCGGTGTATCACTTCACTACACTACCTCCTGGCTCCTAATTTCAAGGTGTAGGAAGAATAAGATAAAAATGTATTTAAGAGTTAAGAATCCTTGGGGGATTGTAGTGGAATAGCAGGTGTTTTTCGATACCTTGGAGGATTTTAATAGGGGATCCTAGTTCTTACTTCTAAGACTAGTTATTGTCGGTAGGTATTATTTAGACGTCTTTTACTATTTGTACCTACTTGTACTATTATCATTGAAATGTACTACTACGTATAGAAGCGACATCGCGGCCCCGATTCGCCACCTTTGCGATCGCTGCGAGAATTTGGACCGTAGATTTGTTTTGTATTCGATGACTATTATGTATTCTGTGCTATCGTGTCAAAACGACTCAACGGATTTAGATGATCTTTTTAGCACACCAGATAGTTTATAGCCTGGATTAAAACAAAGCATACTATTTTAGCATACTACTTAAGTAAACGCGGACAAAGTCGCGGGTGGAAGCTAGTCAAGAATAAAACTCCATATACGTTAAGAAGGCATTAATTTATTCCAGCAGCGCCGCCATATCGTGGTATTTGAGTTTCTTGGCATAGTCGAGCGCTGTGCAGTCCAGCACGTCCTTGAGGGTTTTGTTCACTTCGCGATGCTCCACCAAGTATTTGACGACCTCTGGTCGATTGCTCAGCACTGCCTGTAAACAATACCCACTAATTATTATATAATAGGAACTATCTTGGAACTATTGAAATGTGAGTAATACTGTATGATATAAAATCACAAATTAAACGTGTTAGTAATCAAAATACTGTCTTGGTTAAGTTACAACTGTATTTTAGATAGTTTACTCGTCTTTTAGAGATTTAGAGCACCTGGCATGGTCCGATGACCATAACAAGGTAACGATTTACCTTGTTATGGGTGTGTGGTCTACCTTTCGTCTTATGCAAGGGCAGTCTCTAGCACCCCGCTCTCTGCCTTTTGTAAAGGCACCTGTCATAGTCTTTTACAATATGAAATGGCGTCTGTTTGAGTTCGTCAGCAGCATTGAGGTCAGCACCGCCCAGCTTAAGTGACGCAAACGGCGGCGGACCGCGCTTATACGAGCCACGTTTGACAGCATTTCTGCTACTGGCCGAGTGTCAGAAGACCAGTGTTTCTTTCAGGTACTAATCTGGGGGGGCGGTGCCCCCCCGGAGAAAAATGAATTGTGTGTAGGTAGACGGGCAAACTAGTGCAGTGATCGACGGACGAGCTCCCCCAAACCTCTTAATCGCCCCCCCCCCCCCCCCTCGGAGAATTTTGTCTGAAAGAAACACTGCAGAAGACGATAGGTGCGTACATATTAGATCAATTAACTCCCTTAAGCCAAGCCATCTCTGGCGCTCGTCTCGAGTCTTAGAGCACTTGTCATGGTCCGATGACCATAACAAAGTAATGATTTACCTTGCTATGGGTGTCTGGTCGACCTCTCACATCTTATGCAAGGGCAGTCTCTAACGCCCCTGTCTTTGCCTTTTGTAGAGACACCTGTCATGGTCTCTTACCTTATGCAAGGGCGTCTGTAGAAGTTCGTCAGCAACATCGAGGTCAGCACCGCCCAGCTTCAAGTGATGCAAACGGCGAACCGCGCTTGTACGAGTCGCGTTTGACAGCATTTCTGCCACTGGCCGAGTGTCAGAAGACGATAGGTGCGCTCCTCAGCGGGGTACCTATTAGCTCAATTAACTCCCTTAAGCAAAGGCGTCTCTGGCGCCGTCTCTTAGAGTCATAGAGCAATTGTCATGGTCCGATGACCATAACAAAATAATGATTTACCTTGCTATTGGTGTCTGGTCGACCTCTCACATCTTATGCAAGGGCAGTCTCTAACGCCCTGTCTTTGCTTTTTGTAGAGACACCTGTCATGGTCTCTTACCTTATGCAAGGGCGTCTGTTGAAGTTCGTCAGCTACATTGAGGTCAGCACCGGCTAGCTTCAAGTGGTGCAAGCGGCGGACCGCGCTTGTACGAGCCGCGTTTGACAGCATTTCTGCCACTGGGCCACTGGCCGAGTGTCAGAAGATGATAGGTGTGCACATATTAGCTCAATAACTCCCTTAAGCAAAGGCATCTCTGGCGCTTGTCTCGAGTTTTAGAGCACCTGTCATGGTCCGATGACCATAACGAGGTAACGATTTACCTTGTTATTGTGACCTCTCATGTCTTATGCAAGGGCAGTCTCTAGCGCCCCTCTCTTTGCCTTCTGTAAATACATACACATGTTATGGTCTCTTACCTTATGCAAGGGCGTCTATTGAAGTTCGTCAGCAACATTAAGGTCAGCACCGCCCAGCTTTAAGTGGTGCAAACGACGGACGCCCGTGATAGCATTTCTGTCACGGGCCTGGTATCAGCGGACGAGAGTTGCGTGCCAAAGCAGAATACTTATTAGCTCAATTATTATGCATCTATTAGAGCAGGGGTCTCCAAACTACGGCCCGCGGGCCAGATCCGGCCCGCAAGCATCAACAATCCGGCCCGCGAAAGCAGGCCGGATCGTACCAACGATACTGTAATTTACAGTATGTTGATACGTAGCTAGCTAGATCCTGGCCCTTGGGACTTCGTGGAGAAGTAAGTATGGCCCTTTTGCTAAAAAGTTTGGAGACCCATGTATTAGAGCACCTGTTATGATCAACTACCTTAGCTATGGGTGTCTGGTCGACTTCTCACGTCTTATGCAAGGGCAGTATCTCTAGCGCATCTCTCTTTGCATTTTGTAAAGACACCTGTTATGGTATCTTACCTTATGCAAGGGCGTCTGTTGAAGTTCGTCAGCAACATTGAAGTCAGCACCGCCCAGCTTCAAGTGATGCAAACGGCGGACCGCGCTTGTACGAGTCGCGTTTGACAGCATTTCTGCCACTGGCCGAGTGTCAGAAGACGATAGGTGCGCTCCGCAGCGGGGTACCTATTAGCTCAATTAACTCCCTTAAGCAAAGGCGTCTCTGGCGCTCGTCTCTTAGAGTCTTAGAGCAATTGTCATGGTCCGATGACCATAACAAGGTAACGATTTATCTTATTATGGGTGTCTGGTCAACCTCTCATGTCTTTTGCAAGGTCAGTCTCTAGGGCCCCTCTCTTTGCCTTTAAAGACACCTGTTATGGTCTCTTACCTTATGCAAGGGCGTCTGTTGTAGCTCGTCAGCAACATTGAGGTCAGCTCCGGCCAGCTTCAAGTGGTGCAAGCGGCGGACCGCGCCAGTGCGAGCCGCCAGTGACAGCATTTCTGTCACGGGCCGAGTGTCGGCGGACGATAAGTGCGCGCCGCAGCGGAGAAGGAGCTCGATCATTGACGCGTCGTCTTGGACTACGGCCATTAGAAGGGGAGATTCGCCGCATCTGGGGGGCAAAGACTTTATAGAGCTGTTTCTTTAATGATATTTTTATATGCTCTTACGTAAATAAGGGAGGGTTTACAGACCTAACATGAGCTAATGGATTTTTTTGGACTCTCACGCAGAGACTATCAATGGGGTTGGCAACGCAAAGCTAATTGTAGATGTCGCTGCGTACGCTTGTTCTTAAGACAGTAGACGTTCAGAACAAAATGTATGGGAAAATAGGTGGTATTTATTTTGTGGTATTTTTTTACCGAAAAAGACCCATTGACCCAAAATGGATATAAAAGACTATTCTACAATGAAAAAGCCGGAATTGAAAGGTAAATTAAGACGTTTTCATTCTTACAGAATTTATGCATTTTTTCTATATCCAGATTTTACGGAAATTTGTAAGTGCCAACATTTTTAAAGCCTATTACACAAAATTTAATCATTTTAAAGCTAAAAACACGATATTTAAAGTAAAAGTCCTCTGTTTTCATAGCTCTCGTGAAACAAGCGTACGCAGCGCCATTTTGACAGTTGCCTTCCCCATTCGTTACGCATTGGATTTGTGTTTGTAGGAATTGTAAACCGTACGCTTTCCCTTTCAACTTTCGAGCCAGCTTACGTCAAACGCATGCAATATTGATTGCCTCCAAACCGTGCGCTTTTACGTTCAACTTTCTGCCTATACTTTGACGTTTTTTTTATAAGGCATGCGCTATTGCATACCCTGGCATGCCTCTATTGACAGCACAAGAGGAAAGCGAAAGCGTGCGCTATTGAGTGCCTAGAGGCATACGTCAGATGACAGTGAAAGAGAACTAGAAAGCGATCATATGAAGACACACCTTTACTACAATACAGAGTTCATACTAGAACAAATTACCAAAATAAATGAAACTTCTCCAGTAGAGCAGATTGTGTTTCAAAATCTATCGCAATCTCTTTCATTTGACAGATGGATGTGACACAATGCTACATTTCTTCGGTAATTTTTTATTTGTGCCAACAAAAAATATCTATGATCCAGAAAGCGTTGGCAATAGATTTTGAAATTAGACAATTAGGCAGTTTGTAGTTGGGCAGTGGGGAATATAACCAGTTTAGCAGTCAGTTGAGCAGTCTAGTTAAGCAGTGGGGGAAAAGGATAAAACCTCTTACTTGGTTTTCAAGTGTACATTGGCGCCGTTCTTCAGCATGTATTCCACTATCGCTTTGTTCCCAGCAAGCACCGCCTCGTGCAGAGGGGTCTTGCCTTCAGAGTTCTGCGTGTTAACGTCCGCTCCCATATCTGCCAATGAAAACAGTTTTGATCTTTTACTTCTTGTCAAACAGTCAAATTCCTTGAAAAATCTTTTTATTCTTTACTATTTTACCTTTACTCCCTTTTTACATTATTTTTGGGCTTGAACTTAATTAAGTTCAACACATTTAAACTAAGAATTTAACGGATACAAAAATAGTTGATAGCTAGATATTTTTCAGAATTTTATTTTATATCGTTATTTCGTTGTTATGATTTTTTCTTGATTGGCGGCGCTAGTGGACGCGTGATGCACTCCTAAGGAAAAAATGTAGCTAAGACCAACAGCTTCACTCGTTTTCCAGAGCGGAGGAGTTCTAACTACTACTCATTTTCATTAGACAGCCATGCATGGCTGTCTTGTCATGGCTGGTCCGCAGCACTTGGTGGTCTTTCAGCTTTATGGTTTTAATTGTGGTTAATTAACCACAATTTGGTGGTCTTTCAGCTTTATGGTTTTAATTTATATAAAATAAAATTCTGAAAAATATCTAGGCTATAAACTATTTTTGTATCCGTTAAATTCATAGTTTAAATGTGTTTGCGTAGTTTTAAAATCTGGATTAACGCCCAAAGTAGCCAAGGTAAAACCAGGAAAAAACTCATACAAAATAATTTATAACTAATACCTACTAGTTTTTATATTTTTCAGAATTTTATTAAACATAGTTATTACGTAGTAATGATTTTTTCGTGAGTAGCGGCGCTAGTGTAAGCTCGGTGGACCCTTGAGCTTAACACCCACTAATCCGCAATGGGAGCGAATGGTGAATTATGGGCTATGTATGGCCCATCCTTTGATGCTCAGCAGCGAAGATAATAAAAATGCCCATGGCCATGTTCAATTGACCGATTAAAACCGATCATTCCCAGTCGCCACCACCAGTTTCGCCACCAGCGGTGACGACTGGGACATTGGTCCATAGATGCTAAAGGGAGTCTCAAATATTTTCCTAATCACTTTATACTTACACAATTTTTTTTAACAATATTTATATTGAACTAGCGGCCGCCCGCGACTTCGTCTACGTGGAAAGATTTTTTGCTATCCATCGGGATACATGTCCTTCTCTGTACCCCTAAGAACGTGTATGCAAAATTTTATGATGATCGGTTCAGTAGTTAAGACGTGAAGACGTGACAAACAAACAAACAAACGGACTTTCGCATTTATAATATTAGTAAGGATTATAGTCAAAGTCGATTTCAATCACAAAAATACAT
This sequence comes from Agriphila geniculea, assembly GCA_943789525.1. Classification (NCBI taxonomy): domain Eukaryota; kingdom Metazoa; phylum Arthropoda; class Insecta; order Lepidoptera; family Crambidae; genus Agriphila; species Agriphila geniculea. The sequence continues at coordinate 19,626,208 of OX038883.1, read as the reverse complement.
TATAATTAGAATTCAGCAGCAGGATGACTCAAGATCTTTACAATGATTTTCGTGACCCTCAACCTTGCACGAATAGACTCGTCCAAGCTTTAAAAAAATTTTTTACTGTAGGTCGCCAGATACCCTCCGATTTGAACACAATTTGTAACGTTATTAAAAGTGCTATTGAGCTTGGTTCAAACGATAACTTTGTATTAATAGGTGATTTTAATTTGCAGTGCTTATCTTGGAGCGCTAATGGATACACACTTTTGAAAATGGGTTTAGTTGAAGTGCCGCTTCACAACTGATGGAAACGGCAGCATTTTGTGGATTTAAGCAGTACAACATTTTGAAAAACTCTTCCGGGAACACTCTCGATCTCGTATTCTCTAATCTTCCTTTGAAAGTGTCATCGGTAACTACTCCCCTTTTGAAAGAGGACCGCGCACATCCATCCTTTTGTTTTACAAATATTGGACTTAAACATAACTCCTCTACAGGAGGCTTCCACACCTAAACCTAATTTCAAAAGAGCGTGCTATAATAGTATTAATGAATACCTCTTAAAATATGACTGGCGATCTTTATTAGGTACAGGCACTATAGATGAGGCCATTGATACTCTGTATAAAGTTATTAATAGTTGCATAGATTTGTATGTTCCGTATAACCGTAGCTCAAATAAACGATCATACCCTAATTGGTACCTACTCATCTGCTTTAATTAACATAATTAAGGAAAAAACAAAAGCTCACTCGCGATGGAAAACATATGGGAACAGATTAGATTACGACGAATTTTCTAAATTAAGATCAAGAGAGAATCGCGTACAAAATGAATGTTTCAGAAGGTTCAAGTCGAATTGTGAAAATAATATTAAAAAGGACCCTAAGGCATTTTGGTCGTTCGTTAAAGCTGTGCGCGGTGGATCAGCATATCCTAAGAAGGTGCATTTGGAGAACGTCGAATACACTGATGGGAATGATATATGTTTTGCCTTTAATAAATTTTTTCAGAGTGTTTTTGGTGATCCTTGTAATAACTATACGCCTATAAAAGAACAACCGCTATGTACTAATACAGTATCGAACTTGCAAACGTCTGTATTAGTGATGGGCAGTGGATAAATATCCTAAAGGTAAAAAACTCGGATATTTATCAAAAATAGATAAATATCCGTTTTTATCCATTTTTAGCGGATTTTTATCCAAAAATGCCGGATAAATATATTCAGGCCTGAATCTACACAATAGATTTGCTTCTTGTTAACTACATTTTTGACGAAAACAGTATTTTGTGCTCGAAACAATGTTTTCTTAATTTTATTATCTGTATAGCGTTGTACGTAGTGATGGGCAGTGGATAAAAACTCAAAAGGTAAAAAACTCAGATATTTACCATAAATGGCGGATAAATATATTTAGACCTGTTTCTATACACTAGTTTTGGTCCCACGTGAGGCCCCGCCCCCGCTACTAACCCAACCACGATGACAACTGTACCTGGCAACATATAACAAGCGCACATTGAGGACTGGTCCCTTATGAGCCGTTTACACGAGTCAAGCTATTAATTAATTTAGTTAAAATTAAGTTGTCGACCAACTAAATTTTCGCGTGTAAACAGCCAATTAAGTAGTAAGTAGTAAGTTGGCCATTAAGTGGGCAAGTTATTAAGTAAATAAATTCTAGTCTATTTTTTGGACAAGTAACCGCGCCGCCCGCACCGCATGCCCCCCTTATGGGCGTGGCCACGCGCTGTACTTGCCACTTGCTGACAATTTTCGGCATTTCTCCCGATTTGGGGAAATATGGACCGTAGTCGGGATTAAATCGGGAATCGACTTTATTCAAGACTTTTCGCTGTTTTGTAAGTTTGACAGCTGTCATCTGTCAAATATAAAATAGCAATATCTCAAAAAGTCTAGGAAGACTGATGGTGTCTCTGAAGAAATGAAAGGTCTTGGTTAGATCTTCACTTTAGATGGCTGCTGCCAAATTTAAGTTCGTCATCTAAAATGAAGCTCTAATTACGACCTTTCATTTCTTTAAAGACACCATGAATTTAGGATGAGTACTTTTCGAGACATTGCTGTTGTAAGTTTGACAGCTGTCATTTGTCAAACTTAAAACAGCAATATCTCGAAAAGTCCTCATTCTAGATTGATGGTGTTTTTGAAGAAATGAAAGGTCTTGGTGATATCTTTATTTTAGATGACAAACTTTTTGACAGCTGTTTCCTAAAATGAAGATCTTGCTAAGACCTTTGATTTCTTCAAAGACACCATCAATCTAGGATGAGTACTTTTTGAGATTATTGCTGTTTTAAGTTTGACAGATGACAGCTGTCAATCTCCATCGTTTTTTTAACTAATGAAGTTAAAAAAACAGGTGCAAGTGATTTTCGATCTTATTTCTAGCTCAGCATTCGGATATTATGGCCTTTTGTAATCGCCAAAAATGGGCACACTGGCTACTTACTACTTACTATTTAAATCGTGTGAACGACTTTTTATTAAATTTTAACTTAAAATTAAGTTGCCCATTTAGTTACTACTTAACAGCTTGACTCGTGTAAACGGCTCTTCAGGCTAAATGGTGTCGTTTCATCGCCCACAAGTCCCTTGTCAACGACGTGATTACCATCGCAATTGTGTTGACCACGGTATGCTGGCCGACTTATGGAGAGGGAGAACCTATTTACGATGAACTGTTTTTTCAGGAAGAGATAATACCAACGCATAATCCAAGATAGCGGCCAGCTTTTTTGTTTTTGGGCCGATTTCGATGAAACTTTGTTTAGGGCACAATTTTTAAAAGCAAACAGCAGAGCAATATTGAAAATGTGAAAATTCAAGATGGCGGTCATCTTTTTTGTTTATGGGCCCACTTCACAAGAAAACAGCGCAACGCAATGTTAAAAATGATAAAAATGCAAGATGGCGGCAAACTTTTTTGTTTGTGGGCTGATTTCGATGATACTCGGTTTATGTACTATTTTGACAAGAAAACAGCAACGCAATGTTAAAAATATGAAAAAACAAAGATGGCAGCCAACTTTCTTGTTTTTGGGCCGATTTCGATGAAACTCGGTTTTTTGTACTATTTTGACAAGAAAACAGCAAAGTTATATTAAAAATGACAAAAATCTAAGATGGCGGCCAAACTTTTTGTTTGTGAGCCGATTTCGATGAAACTCGGTTTATGGTATTATTTAGACAAGAAAACAGCTACGCAATGTTATAATTATGAAAAATCAACGATGGCGGCCAACTTTTTTTTGGGCCGATTTCGATGAAACTTTGTTTGGGGCACTATTTTTAAAACAAAACAGCAACGCAATATTAAAAATCTTAAAATCTAACATGTGAGCGGATTTCGATGAAACTCGGTTTTTAGTACTATTTTGACAAGAAAACAGCAAAGCAATATTAAAAATGACAAAAATCTAAGATGGCGGCCAAACTTTTTGTTTGTGAGCCGATTTCGATGAAACTCGGTTTTTGGTACTATTTAGACAAGAAAACAGCAACGCAATGTTATAAATATGAAAAATCAACGATGGCGGCCAACTTTTTTTTGGGACGATTTCGATGAAACTTTGTTTGGGGCACTATTTTTAAAAGAAAACAGCAACGCAATATTAATAATGTCAAAATCTAACATGGCGGCCAACCTTTTTGTTTGTGAGCGGATTTCGATGAAACTCGGTTTTTGGTACTGTTTTGACAAGAAAACAGCATCGCAATGTTAAAAATATCAAAATCCAAGATAGCGGCCAACTTTTTTGTTTTTGGGCCATTTCGATGAAACTCGGTTCTTTTGTAATATTTTGACAAGAAAACAGCAACGCTATTTTAAAAATGTCCAAAAATCAAAGATGGCGGCCAACCTTTTTGTTTGTGAGCCGATTTCGATGAAACTCGGTTTTCTTTACTTTTTGATAAGAAAACAGCAACGCAATGTTAAAAATATGAAAAATCAAAGATGGCGGCCATCTTTTTTGTTTGTGGGTTCATTTCGATGAAACTCAGTTTTTTGTACTATTTTGACAAGAAAACAGCGCAACGCAATGTTAAAAATGATAAAAATGCAAGATGGCGTCAAACTTTTTTGTTTGTGGGCTGATTTCGATTAAACTCGGTTTTATGTACTATTATGGCAATAAAACAGCAACGCAACGTTAAAAATATGAAAAATCAAAGATGGCGGCCAACTTTCTTGTTTTTGGGGCGATTTCGATGAAACTCAATTTTTTTGTACTATTTTGACAAGAAAACAGCAACGCAATATTAAAAATGACAAAAATTTAGGAGGGCGGCCAACCTTTTTGTTTGTGAGCCGATTTCGATGAAACTCGTTTTTTTGTACTATTTTGACAAGAAAACAGCAACGCAATGGTTAAAATTAGAAAAAGCCAACATGGCACCCAATTTTTTATTTGTATGTCGATTTAGATGAAACACGGTTTTGGTACTATTTTAACAATAAAACAGCAACGCAATGTTAAAAATATAAAAAAATCCACGACGGCGGCTAACTTTTTTGTTTGTGAGCCGATTTCGATGAAACTCGGTTTTTGGTACTATTTTCACAAAAAAACGGCAACGCAATGTTAAAGACATAAAAATGTGAAATGGCGGCCAACTTTTTGGTTTGTAAGCCGTTTTCGATGAATCATCGAAATCAGCCTACATACAACAAAGTTGGCCACTATCTTGGTTGGATTTTAACATTATTAACATTGCGTTGTTGTTTTCTTGTCAAAATAGTATCAAAAACCAAGTTTCATCAAAATCGGTCCACAAACAAAAAAGTTAGCCGCAATCTTAGATTTTTGATATTTTTAATATTGCATTGCTGTTTTCTTTTGAAAATAGTGTCCCAAACCGATTTTCATCGAAATCAGCTCGAAAACAAAAAATTTGGCCGCCATCTTGGATTTTTCATATTTTTAACATTGCGTTGCTGTTTTCTTGTCAAAATAGTACAAAAAACCGGCCAAGTGCGTGTCGGGCCACGCGCCATAGGGTTCCGTAGTTACCTTATACCATACCATATTTTATACCACCTATCATTTTCGTCTGCAAAAATAACTTTGTTTTTCACAGTGTTGGTATGAATGACAAAGTTATATTTGCGGTTTTGGAAAATGTGCTATATCTCAAAAACTAATTACTATATCTTGTTCAAACCAATTTTGGTTGAAAGTGTTTATTAAGATCTAAAGCATATTTTTTTTTAGATTTTTCACTCTCTTATTTCAAAAGTTAAAGGGGGGGTACACACATTTTACCACTTTGGCGGTGAATATCTTTCAAACGGTTGACTTTGAGAAAAAGTTGTCTTAAAAACCTCAATGTAATTTTTAAAGACCTATCTATAGACATCCAACACGTGTTGGTTTGAAGAAAAATTTTTTTTTTAGTTTCAGTTCCATGTATGGGGAGCCCCCCTTAATCTTTTATTTTTCTTATTTTTGTATTAAATTCGTTAAGCGGTTAACAGAATACATCTACCTATCAAGTTTCAACTGTGTAGTCTTAATACTTTCGGAATAAAGTGGCTGTGACATACGGACAGACAGACAGACAGACAGACATGACGAATCTATAAGGGTTCCGTTTTTTGCCATTTAGGCTACGGAACCCTAAAAATGGAGTTTCGTCGAAATCAGCCCACAATCAAAAAAGTTTGCCGCTATCTTGGACTTTTGACACACTAAACATTGCGTTGCTGTTTTCTTGTCAAAATAGTACCAAAAACCAAGTTTCATCGAAATCGGCCCATAAACAAAATAGTTGGCTGCCATCATGGTATTTTTTTACAATATTAACTGGTTTCCGAACCCTGCGTGTCAAGTAAATTTTGTGACAACCCTTCCGTTTTTGCGTAAAACTACGTGCTACGTACGTTGGGGGCTGGGGGTGCTAGAGTCATCGAACGAATTCATTCATAATTCTGAAGTAGTTTGAGAATTCTCAGGATGTAGTTATCATTCTTCTATTGCATTTTTTGGATTTCTTAATTATAATGCAGTTCAATAGCACTTATTTTGTTTAAAATTATTAACTACCTTTATTTTAATTTCAAAATTTACGTGACATATCAAGAAAAGGGTTTTAAAATAAATATTTTATTAGGACGGATAAATATCCGTCCTTTTGGATAAAAACTCGGCTAAAAACGGATCTTTATTGAGTTTTTATCCATTTTGAGTTTTTATCCGGTCAAAAACCCATCACTAGTCTGTATTAATTGTAGAGAAAATATTAAAATCACTGGATATAAATAAAGGCGCTGGCAGTGACGGGTTACCAGCTATATTTTGGTCTAAATGCGCTATGTCATTGGCCCTTCCTTTAACTATAGTGTTTAATCGCTCCTTGCGCGAGGGTATCTTCCCACACAAATGGAAATCAGCTCACATTGTGCCTGTGCATAAGAAAGGGTCGCGAACAGACGTTAGAAACTACAGAGGTATCTCTATTCTTAGTACTGCTGCAAAATTACTAGAAAAGATTGTATACGATGAAATATATTCTACTCTATCGAATTCCATTCCCGAAGAACAACACGGTTTTCTAAAAGGCCGTTCCACCACTACCAATTTGGCATGCTTCTCGAGTTTTATTTTGGAAAATATGGAAAGGGGGGGGCAGGTTGACGTGATCTACACTGATTTTGAGAAAGCCTTTGATCATGTGGATCACGTGATCCTGCTAAACAAGTTACAAGTGCTTGGTATCCATGGGGATTTACTCCGATGGATTGAATCATACCTCACTAATCGTTCTCAGGCGGTAGTCATGGGTGGTTATCGATCGGACTACATTAATATACCTTCAGGGGTTCCGCAGGGGTCCCATTTGGGTCCACTCTTTTATAATGCCTACCTGTTTGATATAGGCTCATCTCTTAAGCATTCTCAATATATCATGTATGCGGATGATAAAAAGATTTTTTGTAAAATAAGCTCTGTTCAGGACTGTTTGCGCTTACAAGGAGATTTATACAACCTATTTGAATATTATAATAAAAATAATATAACGGTTAACGCAAGTAAATGCGAATGCATTACTTTCACGCGGAGTTCAAAGCCTATTCTTCATGATTATCATTTCAACGGAGACCGAGTAAACAGAAAACAAAGTTTGAGGGACTTCGGTGTGTATTTCGACCAAAAAATGTTACTTTCGGATCACGTTGAAAATACAATTAATAAAGCATATAGGAATTTGGGTTTTGTTCTTCGAGTGTGTAAGCCATTCACTAATGTATCAGTAATTAAGATCGTTTATTTTGCTTATGTAAGAAGTATACTAGAGTACTGTAGCCCCATATGGTCTCCCCAATACGCAACATACATTAGCCGTTTGGAGCGAATTCAAAAAGTTTTTGTTAAGCACCTTAACTTTCGCTGTCGCAAAGCAAATGATAATTATCATGATAGTTGCAGGGAGCACGGTCTCCTATCTTTGGAGCAGAGGCGTACAGTATTGGATATGGGTCTGCTTCACGATATTATAAACAGTAGGGTTGACTGTCCGCTTCTTGTATCTAAAATATTATTTCGTACTCCTAGACGTCGTACGCGCAATACACCCCTTTTACAGGTCCCACAATGCCACACTAACTATTTTCGAAATTCAGTTATCTTACGACTTATCCGTACGTATAACGCACATTTTCGTAGCATCGACCTTTTTTCAAAAACTAAACGCACATTTAAAAAAGATGTTGTAAAGGCACTACAAGAATTATAATTTAGTTTTTCTTTTTTTTCATATAATAATGTCTGACAAATAGGCAAAGGGCAAATACAATTTGTTGTTTAACTGATTGATTTAAATTTTGTTTAAGTGTTTTAATTTTCTGGTAACAAAACTGTTATATTACTTAACAACGACATAAAGTATTACTGTTAATTTGAGGGAAACCTATTATTGGCTATACTAACTAACATGTACTTAGGTACATTAGTGTTAAGTAAGTAAGTAATTACATAACATTAGTGTTAAGTAATTTTGTTAATACGCTGTTGGTTTTCTTAATAAAGTAAAATAAAGTAAAATAAAAAATAAGTAATAAATTACTTTGTTTGGACTTCTAACCAAATGAATAGCTTACTTGATCTCAATCAACCGTTTCGATCAATCATAGCCATTACACGCGAAACTGCCAACGTTATTACATATTACGTAGTCTATTTGTGATGAGACAATCGTTCTGATCCCGTTTATTGGAGTTAGAGGTCGAGAACCCATCAAAATAAAACAACGATAATAGTAAATTATTATAAGCTTGGAAATTGTGGAGTTTTATGAATCACATTATTTACTATAGTTGTAAACACAGCTGAGTTTTAAATTTGGTTTTCCTATACAATATGGAAAACGTGCAAAACGCCTGATTTATGGAAAGCTGTCATCTTAGCCTAAGCTTAAGACGCCACAAGTAGTAACTATTTAGTAATCTGTGATACCACCACCGCCATCGATATCACACTAGTATAACCTGAACCACATTTGCCAACCCTTTATTAGGGTCTCCGCACACGGGCCACTAACCACAGCCACATAGCCGCCACTAGAAGCGCCTACAAAATTGGTCAGTGGCCGACACAAATGGCCCCCCTTTGCTTACAGTATCATAATGGAATTTGACGAAGAATGTTTATAAGGTTTAATTACGCTGCTGCTGATAATAAAACGCTGGTTAAATGAAGCGAAGGGCAGAGATAGGGGTAGAATATCGCGCTAGTGGCGTGTGTCGGCGTTTAGTGGCCGCTGACAGCCGCTGGCAGCTGACAGACAAGAAGCGAGGAGCGACAGACAAGAAGCGAGCAGCGACGATTTGCAGTGTGGTGTGTGTGTGGCTACCGGCACAGAATACATATGCTACCGGCAGTGGCGGCCTTAGGGGGTGGCGAACCGGGCAATTGCCCGGGGCCTCGCTCTTGCAGGGGCCTCGCGCAATAACCCAAGTAAATTAAAAAAAATATAGATTATACATAATATCAATAGAAATAAACGAACCAGTAACAAGTTTCTTTATCATATTGCCACACAAAATTGCAAAAAATATGTCTTGTTCGGAATTCGGGAATGAATGAGAGAAACCCGTAGCAATACAAAATATGCATATACTATGTCAAAATAAAAATAAAACATTAAATCAAACGTATCTTTTTTTCTCTTCAGCTAAGCTAGGTAGTTCTCATTTTTATTTTACTCTTACTTTGCTGACCCGCCCGTTTGTTTTTATAGATTTTGAGTATTTTAATTACAAACTTCCACATACATTCAACATGTCCTTCATTTCATTAGCCAGTTACCAGTCTCTAAGTTTCTACAGTGGTTTTACTACCAGTTTTAATGATTTCAACGTACAGTTAGAAAATAGACTCAAAAATTTCCGCGTTTTTCGGTTCCTGTCCGTAAACCCTGGGCCTCGCAAAGACCTTGCCGCCCGGAGCCTCGCAATGGGTAAGCCCGCCACTGTACCGGCGTCAAGCGTTTGCGCTGATATATGAAAATTACAGGAGATCAGTGCTCTTCGTGGTTGTGGACAGTGGTCAGTGAACAGCAGGCAACGTTTTCCGATGAAAACGTCAAACACTGTGATTTCTGTTTCCAACATAGTTTTCTATTATTAACAATTAGGTATACGTAATGAAACATATCACAAATTAGTTCAGCCTTGAAGTCAATCAACAAGAGTTCAATTATGTTATTAAATTGTTTTCACAACATCAGTAATAATAATAAAGTGTAATAGGGGGTAACTATGTCATTAATCTTGATGAGTTTATTAAGCAGTTTGGTACAATACGGAACTGAGTGTTGTGTTGGATCAATTAATGAGTAAAAAATTTTTTACACGAGTGCGCAATGCAAAAAGATTGTATGTGTTCAGGGTTCATGTATGTTTGTGGGTATGTGAGTGACACTGGCATATATACTGGTATATTATTTTTTGAAAACAGTTAATATGGCGACTGTATGACGCCATTACCAAATCTGAAAAAAAAATTTTCTTCAATGATTACAATATGGGCATCAAATGGAAGGCCTTAATGAGCACATTTCAAAAATATATAGTTTGTCACTAAAATATGTGAAATAAAAATAAAAAAAATTAAAAACACGACTGCCCTGCTAAAAACAAACTAAAAAGTTAAATAACAAGTGTCATTGCAGTCGGGGGACCTCTTCGATTAAAAATTGTTCCCAAAACGGTCCCCCGACTGCAATGACACTTGTTATTTAACTTTTTAGTTTGTTTTTAGCAGGGCAGTCGTGTTTTTATTTTAATTTTTTAATTTTTATTTTTTTATTTATCAAAAAAATCAAAATCAAAAAATATTTATTTCCTTATAGAGACTTACATCACTTTTTATTTAACGGAGCCTCATTTTAGGCTTGTAATCGCCTGTGCCAGGAGACAACGCTCTGCATAACTTAAGTACTTAATATTTTTACAAGATTTTTCGCTAATTTTGAATTAAAATTAAACCTACTCATTAATCTAATATTATATTCGATCAATAATGACGTGTGTATTAGTATGTGTGAGAATTGTTGTGTAGTGTGGTAATTGGGATGTATTGTGTGTGAAGTGTGAATGAGTGTGTGGATGTGAGATGTTGTGTAGTAGTGTGCATATATGTATGAAGATGTGAGAACATGTGTATTTCTATATTAATTATGTGAATGTTGGTAGTTTAGTTTTCTTTATGAATCGAATAAGGCCTCAGTTTCAGCGTAGTCTAAATTTTGTAGCCAATTTCTAATTTCAGATTTACACTCGGCGAATGGTTTGTTATGTATATGTAATTCTTTATTTATTTTATTATATAGGTGTGAAGACAGGAACTCAAATTGTGTTTTAGCAGACTTTGTTCTAACCTCAGGAATGGTTGCCACATTGAACCTACGTGCCCCTCTTTTACCTCCAACGCGAGGGTTGTATGTGATTACTTTATATTTTCGTAAGATTAACTGTAAAATATAAAGTTTTCTTACAGATAACAGTTTACTGATCTCGTACAGGCTTTGAGTTGAGAATGTTCTTCTTTTGAAATACATTATCTTAAGTAATGCTCTTTGCGCTCGTTCTACCATCAAAAAACGCGTCTTGCGAGCACCTCCCCAGACTGAGATGCAGTAGGTTGTTACAGATTGGACTAGAGAAATGTATATTTCATTCAGTAGGTTTCTGGTGGCACCTGCGCCATCAACCATATTTTTGGGAACGACGTATCTTAGCGTTCGGAATATACAATTAAATTTATGTATTCTGGACACGGTCATTTCAATCTGAGGATACCATGAGAGCCTCTGATCTACCATAACTCCCAAATATTTCACGTGTTCTACCTTATTTATTGAGGGACAGCTACAGTTATAATTAATAGATAGGTCGCATGTGTGTATTTTTATATCGAATTCGTTATTAGGTTGAAATTTATTGTAAATGCTGAAACAAACATAATTAGTTTTAGTGGCATTTAAAGTTAGGAGATTATTTTTAAGCCATGATGCGACCTTCGTTAGGCCGTTTTCTGTATTTTTTTTGGTAGCAGCCCAACTGGATCCAGTGAAAACGATTGCGGTGTCATCGGCGTAGGAAAATATTTTTGCATTGTTGAGGGTCAAGTTGCATAAATCATTTATATAAATGAGGAATAGGGTGGGCCCTAAAACACTCCCTTGTGGTACGCCACATGACACATCAACGTCCTCACTTGTACAGTCTTCTATTTTAACTTTTTGCATTCTATTGGATAGATAATCTTTAAAAATCGAAAGTTGTACATCTCTAATACCTATTTTTTCAAGTTTTTTTAGAAGGATAGTAGAGGAAACGGTGTCAAAAGCCTTCTTGAGGTCTATAAACACCGAGAGACATTTTTTACCTTTATCAAGATTTTGTGAAATAAGTGTACTCAGGGAGGTTACTGCATCTTCAGTCGATATATGACGTCTAAACCCGAATTGATAGATTTATATACCATACATCTCTTGCGATTGTAAAACGTTATGGTAGGCACGGTCAGCAACTTAACAATAGCACTTTGTCATAGCAAATTATTTGATTAATCTTTCAAACAGTGCGACAAAAGTTCCTATGAAAAAAATACTAAAATGTCAATAATCGATTTTCGTTGCTGACTGTACTCTGCTCTTGCTCTACTCAGGGGCCCTATTTTTGAATCGCTCGGCTGGCGTCGAGCGCTCTTTTCGACTGATTTTCGTTCGACATATGACTCAAAACAATGGGATGTCGAACGAAAATCAGTAGAAACGAGCGCTCGACTGAAGACGAGCGATTCAAAAATAGGGCCCCAGATTCTCAGAAGAACTAATGCTTTGGTTATATCGCACCTTTGCGACGGCAATGTGACATTTTTGAAACCGCAACCTTCCAAGAGGCTTCTTCCAAATGGTGAAAAACGTTTTCAAAGAGATGTCACGTTGTCATCGCGAAGAGACGTGACTTCTTTGCGATGACAACGTGACATCTCACTAAAAGCGTTCTTCTTTATTATTTGGAGAAAGCCTTCTGGTAGATTGCGGTTTCAGGAATGTCACGTTGTCGTCGCAAAGGTGCGATATTATTATTTGTGACGAAACTTTTTGTAATGCCATGTTGTGATACTAAGGGAGCTTGTTCCTCTATAAAAAATATTCAGCGAATTTTATTTTTTTCAGACATTCCCCATTCTCGGATATAGGTTTCCCAGAATTCACCTCAGGGTGAATTCTTTGGGGTAACAGATCGGAATGACCGGCATTGTACGGTGCTTACCCAACATCTTCTTGACGGATATCTCGTCGTTATTCTCCACGGCGTAGAGCAGGAGCGCGCTGAACACCTTCTCCGTCACCTCTATCAACTTTTTAGGCATCTGGATGTTCAGGCTGCTGGCCAGCGCGTCGATGATGGTGCTGTCCTAGGAACAATTTATTCTGTAGCATTTCACACTAAAAAAAACGCTTGATCCTTATTCTGAGGTGAAAAAAAATATCTCAGATCTGTGTAGTACCTACCTACTGGCAACTGGGATTTTGATGGCTGAAACTTTACGAGTTCTACGCAAAACAATAGTTTACGTCATTAAAATGATATTGATAGAAATTATTACCAAAAGCTTTAGAACCTCAATGGCGGATAGGATGCGAAATCTTATTTTACCCCTTAATTTGTCTCTGTCTTTTTCTTTACGTGTAAAGAACTAAAGAGTATAGAAAATAACCTCACTTCTGCATTTTTTCGATGTTTTTCGTTGTTTTTAGGGTTCCGTACCCAAAGGGTAAAAACGGGACCCTATTACTAAGCCTCCGCTGTCCGTCTGTCTGTCTGTCTGTCCGTCTGTCTGTCTGTCTGTCTGTCTGTCTGTCTGTCACCAGGCTGTATCTCATGAACCGTGATAGCTAGACAGCTGAAATTTTCACAGATGATGTATTTTTGTTGCCGCTACAACAACAAATACTAAAAACAAAATAAAATAAATATTTAAGGGGGGCTCCCATACAACAAACGTGTTTTTTTTTTTGCCGTTTTTTGCTCGATATTAATAACGATAACAGGTAGACAGTTGAAATTTTCACAGATGATGTATTTCTGATGCCGCTATAATAATAAATACTAAAATCAGAATAAAATAAATATTTAAGGGGGGCTCCCATACAACAAACGTGGTTTTTTTTGCCGTTTTTTGGTACGGAACCCTTCGTGCGTGAGTCCGACTCGCACTTTGCCGGTTTTTTTTCATAATTATTTTTAACACAATTATCTTGCTTGAAAAAAAAATATTGGAGCAACTGCACAGTACGTTAAAGTATATTTTGATGTAGAATTTAATCCGTTTTCGCTATTATTTACGCCAAAAATATGGCCCGCGACAAGCGCTTTTGATGATATTCAGATTTTTTTTACAGTCATCTGTGAGGTTTATACGCAAATTATTACTTGTACAGTACGAGGCATATAACTTGAAATCGGGTGGGGATTGCGCGAAACGCGTATTTTGGGTATGCGTAGCGGTGAGGGGCGCGGGCGGCGGGAAAGGGGCGCGCGCTATTGGTCGCTCACAAGAGCACATGCGCGAACTTATCCCCACTCCGTCGAAAAAATCTCAAGATACGTGCCTAGTACTGTAGCAACTAGATAATCTGTTTAGCTTGTCGTATGTTTATGTTTGTGACTACAACTTTACGTTTTATTACAGTTGCATTAACATTCGTTTAACACTTATCAATCCGCATGTTTGCCAGCTGGTAGGTTGTGGTGTGGTTTTAGAGCCTTCTCCTTTTGGACTTTCATCAGGATAGCATGCCCTTTACGAAATGAACCAACAATTTGGTTAAGGCTGCGCAGTCTGCACACTAGCGCCGCCGTTAGAAAAAAAATCATAGTGCTGAAATAAAGACAAATTTGTTAATTATCTCTCTGGAGTGCACTCCGAACAAGCTTTGTGGTACTTTTTATCACTTAAGCAATATTTTCTAGCCTATCGTTTAGTTTAATGGACTTTTATTGTTTAAAGTGGCCACTTTTCGCAATAAAAGTCCATATAACAAAACGACAGGCTAGAAAATACTGTTTAAGGGATAAAAAGTACCGCAAAGCTTGTTTGCAGTGCACTCCAGAGAGATAATTCATAATTTCTTTTTTATTTAAACACTATGATTTTATTTCCAATGGCGGCGCTAGTGTGCAGACTGCACGCTCATAAAGTGAAAAATCCCAGTTGCCAACCCTAATAAAAATTAACATAAAAACAAGATAGAATATCTTTTCATTTGGAATGACGAAGATAGAATTTTTGTAGAATTGTGAAATGGGTGTACTAAGCACGTTAATATAATCCACGATGACCCAGTTGCCGCCGTTTCGCGACGCCCTATGGCAACTGGGTCATTTGATAAAATCCGAGACACCACCTGTGAGGGAGTTCTGGCGACGGAGAATAACGATAAAAGAAAAGATAAAAAAATACCTCTAAAGTGAAGGACGTGGTGCTCGTGAGTTCTCCCCTAATGTTGGTCATCATCATCTACGAAGGAAGAGTTAAGTTAGATAAGTAGCTATCGTCATATTTCGTGATATCGTCACTAAAAGCCAAAGCGAAGGCCTGTGCGCCAGCGGTAAGGACATTAAAAAAAAAAACTGGACTGCCCTGCTGAAAACAAACTAAAAAGTTAAACAACAAGTGTCATTGCAGTCGGGGGACCGTTTTGTGGAACAATTATTAATCGAAGAGGTCCCCCGACAGCAATGACACTGTTATTTAACTTTTTAGTTTGTTTCAGCAGGGCAGTCGTGTTTTTTTATTTATTTATTATTTTTATTTCACACATTTTAGTAACAAATTATATATTTTTGAAATGTGCTCATTAAGCCCTTTCATTTGATGCCCATATTGTAATAATTGAAGAAAAAAATTTTTTTTTCACATTTTAAAATAGCGTCATGCAGTCGCCATAATAACTTTTTTCAAAAAAAAATATAGCCAGTGTCACACATACAAGTCTCAATTCTCAAAATAACATTAATCCAAAACGAACCTCGACTTTCTTATGGTAACTGAGTTCATCCTTGGACAGCACGTAGGAGAGCTTGGTCAGTGCTGCCTCTGGCGTCATGTCGAATCCTGATATCACACCGCATTTTGCCAGGAACTGGGAAAAAAGGGCTTTTACAGACTGGCCAAAAAGAATCGAAATTAAGGGGGGAGCCAATTTCTTTGTGTTAAAAGACAACACTTGACTAGTTTTGTATGAAAAAACCGTTTTGGTAGTAAAAATAATTTTTTTGGCCAAGCTGTATTTAATAATACAATCACGTTTACATAAAGAAACGACTAGAAATTCCTTTTAGCACATAAAATATGACCTTATTAAATATAACGCTTTAATTATATTTTTTTGATTCCAGTTTTTTTTGCCAAATTCGTCCATGATTAATCTCATGAATGGAAAGACAATGATCTAAAAAATCTATGACGGTAATAGTTCAGGCAATGAACGCTCAAAAAAAGGTATAGAGGGAAAGGCGTGGAACACAATTTTTGACATCGTAACTTTGTTTGGACCTGTTAGGAGGTGAACATATCAAAAGTCCCCGCCCGTAGCCCCTATGCCGGGGGGAGGGGGGGTTTGAAGGTCCCATTTTTTGGTTTTTCACATATATCTCAAAAACGATACATTCCAGCGACAATCGACATGAGTTTTTTTACAAAACGAAAGCTGGTTAAATAGGGAACATGCATCAATTTTTTTTTATATCAAAATCAAAAGTATAATGCGTGAGAAAATCAACTGTAAAATTAAAACTTTTCTCTTGTGTTTTTTTCTCGTGATATAGTTACTTGAAGTTAGCACGCAGCAGCACCCGCCGAAAACGCTCTATACAAAAAGGTCAACATTTGTGACGTCACTTATGTCACGTTTCAGTGCATTAGTATGGAGTTAGCCAAGAATTTTCAAATATCTCCCTAAATATTGCGTTTAAGTACATATGTGTCATACAAAATATTATTTCTTATTTAATGTTCTATCCGACTATTAAGTGCATTATATCCGACAACGAAAAAAAAATTCGTTATTTTCCCTTGTGTGATAAAACTAAAGTAATACATTTTATTTTTTTTATTTTTCTGTTCCATCATGTTTTTATACGTGTCCGTAGTCCATAGCGATCAAGCTCAAATTTATCAAAATCGGTGACTTATGCATGTTCCCTATTTGCTACATGTTTCATTCAATAATTTTTTTTTGATATCTTGTGTAGTTTTCGAGATATTCACTATTAAAAGTCTGTAATTTTATCTTTAATATACATATAAAAGAAGAAACTGATTGGTGACTGACATATCGACGCACAGCCCGAACCGCTGGGTCTAGAGTCTCCAAATTTGGCACATAGGTTCCTTATGAGGTCTAGGGGTCATTAAAGAAAGGATTTTTCAAAACTCACCCCCTAAAGGGGTGAAACGGGGGTCTAAAGTTTGTATGGAAGTCCGTCAGTTTCGAAGCTAGGATCTTCAAATTTTGTGTTTAGGCTGACAATTAAAAATTAATATATACGTGTCCCAGCGTTGTTCAAAATTCTACTCCCGAAGGGGTGAAAAGGGGCATGAAGTTGTGTATAGAAAATGCGATTTTGATAGAATATGCCGTTCAGAAAAGCGGTAGGTTCGTTTGAGCTAACACCAAAGTAAGTAGATATCCACCTACAAACTTTCAGCTATGCAACCTCTACAGATTTTTTCGAATCATCATCAATCAAAAAATATTATTTTTCCTAAATTACAGATATTCAGGAGCGGATATCTCAAACACTATACAAGATATGGAAAAAATTTACACAATAAATCTTGTCTCAAATTTAATCAGCTTTCATTTTGTAAAAAAACTCATGTCGCTGGAATGCATAGTTTTCGAGATATATCTGAAAAACCGAAAAATGTGACCTTCAAACAAAAAACGTTTCTTTTCAGGCGTAAGCACAATTTCAACATATTATAGTATTTTTCGTAAAATAAATAAAATTTGGTATGTAAACAATGTAGGGTGACTTAGCCGGTTTGCCGGTCCCCTTTGGTTTTCGGCCATTACGGAAACATATCCAAGCCTCCTTCATTCGCTCAAGGTCGCGCGATAAGCACCTACCGCTAGCCGTGCCTTCGAAGGCACAAGTGAGCAGAGGGACGCCACACGCACACGATCTTTAAAATTATGTCCCAAAAACAGTCTAAGCTAGTACTTATTCAAAATTCTTACCTTTCCAGTCTCATATAAGGGCGAAGCAACAGCGCCGGTTGTGCACTGAGTGATGTTCACGAATACGACTCCGCGCTTCACCGCCGCGAGAATCTCGTCGAATATGTCCTGCCTGTTCGAGGGGATGTTGCCCGCTCCATATGTTTCTAGCACTACCCCTGGTGGGAAGGATATAGGTATAGTATATTTCATTACGAGTGCGGAAAGCCTGTCATTGCAAAGAGTTCCGACAAATGTCTACCCGAGCCGAGGCGCAGCCGAAGGTCCGAAGGTGAGGGTTGACAGTCGGAACAAGTTGCAATGACGGTTCCGCACGTGTACTGAACAACTATTTTTAATACAGTTGCGAAAAAATGAAGCAATAAAAACACAATAAACACAACTAACTAATCATTTATTTCTTATAAAAGTTTTAACCGTCTGATTGTCGTTTTAAGAAAGCATTTAGTTTTGGGTATTTACTTATATCCACGTTGTTCCTTATTTTCAGCATACTTTTTAGCAGTTATACTGAGTTCCGGTGGTGTTAATTCAAATAAAATATCGTCGAAATTACTCATTTTGTGCAACAAACAACAAAACTCGCAACTCCACTCCAAAAAATTTTTTGGAAAATGGCGCCAAACCGTAAAAGAAAATAAGCAGAGATTTTTTTGTTTTCTTCACCCATTCTGGGTAGGCAAAGGGAACTTTGCCCATACAGCCAAGTCTTCAGTAGATTTTTTTTATAGAAAATTAAGAAATAAGGTCCGTCTTTTTCTTTTAACTTACCAGCGCAAACTCCTATAAGCAGAAACTATGGCAGTGCACGTCATACAGACAACTTTTTTATATTTATAAATTTAATTTGGCCGATACTAATATTAATTTAATGTTTAAATTTTAATTAAAATTACTTTTAAATCTGATATTGAAACAAACTAGTAGCTTCTTTTTAGAAATATTTGCATGAATCATAAAAACTTCTATGATTTTTTTAAGTAAAAACTTCGTAGTTGGTTTTTTTCTTTTTAATAGACATTATTTTGACAGTTGGGAAAGAAAACGCACGAGTTCGGAAAAGGTAAAGAAAAAGCTCGAGTAGGTAATAGCCCACATCCCGAACGCTATACGTCCCTGCAATACACCACTTTTTGAGCAACTGTATTAAAAAATAAATATCAACTCCACCTGAATTGAAGCGTCTTGGGGTAGCCAAACTTCAATCAAGAATATCCTAGAAACGCTCACGAACTAAAACAGCACGCAAAAATGACACCTCGAAATAGCGTCCCACTACAAACTTGGCGCTTATTTTGTACATAATCGCTTCTTATTTTGTACAAACTCACATTTTACTTGTTTTGTACAAAATAAGCTTATTTTGTGCAAAATCACATCTTTTATCACTTTCTTTGTGCAAAATAAGCGCCCAGTTTGTAAGTGGGACGCTATTTTGAGGTGCAATTTTTAGACTCTGACCGGTAATCTAGGATATTCTTGATTGAAGTAGCCAAAGAAATAAGCAACAAAATCTAAAGGACATAAAATAAAATCATACGCACAAAAGCTACTGTGAAGTGAGGCTCCTTACAATGAGAAACAAATAAAGAGGAGACGAATTCTAACAGATGGGGCAATTTGAAAAAAAGAGCAGATAACGATAATCTGGATGATGAAGATGATGGATAGATGATTAATGAAGCTATCGAGCGGAAATTTTAATATAAGGTAAATGCAGGCGTTTGTTATTTATATTACCTCAATACGACTTACCTTCAATAGGAGGTTGACAGAAAGCCTTGATGACCGAGGAGCTGATATTCGGGAATATCCTCAGTAGTCCAACGTTTTTGTTCATCTTCGCGTGTAGTCTACATTTCTCTATCACCTTCGGTTTGAACAACGCCTTCTTGTTCACTTCGAAGTCCAGGCCAACTTCTACTAAAGGCACGCAGTTGGGAGAAGCGAACGCAAACAAATTGTTGGCTGAAACTTTACGGGTTCTGTGCAAAACATGTTTTCCGTCATTAAAATGATGATGGTAGAAATTAGTAGGAACCAAAAGCTTTAGAACAAGGGTGCACAACCTTCTCGACACTTGGGCCAAAATTCGGAAGTAGAATTTTACCCCGGGCCGCACTACTACTATGTGAGAGAAGAAGTGTTTGTTTTTTTTTATAGCAGGTATGATAAGGTAACTTTAGTATTATTTTTTTTTACTTTCAAAAAATTTGCTCAGCTCCGCGGGCCACAAGGTAACAGACGGCGGGCCGCGGGTTGGCCACCCTTGCTTTAGAAGCTCAATGGCGAATATGATGCGAAATCTCATTCTACCCCTTATAGCATGTTAATAAGACGTTAGTTCCAGTTGCATTAGCATTCGTTTAACACTACCCAATCCGTAGGTTGACCAAGTGGTATTTATTATTTATTTATTTAATTTATTTATTATAAACAAAGAAGTATACAATATGGGGTTACAAAATAGTCCCACAAAACCAACTAGTCGGTTTGACTGTGGGATCTTCAGTTTCTTTTACTTTATACTATAATAGACTGGACTTAATTTAAGTTTTGAAGCATGTGTTTTTTTAACAATGTTTTAAATTTATTTTTAACTGGCTCGTGTCTAATATCCGCTGGCAGGCCATTCAGTAAATAGGGCAGACGTTTTTTAATAGTTCTATCACCATAATAGTTATTCACCCTAGGTACCTCAAACTTGCCCGCGGATATTGACCTCGTCTCGTGGTTGTGTTTGATAAGTGCTAGGTTGTGCGTTTGATTGCCATGTTGATTTGTGATTAATAAATATTTGTATTTTAAGCTTGCTGGGAGAACGTTACATATTTTAAATAATTCCATGTAGTTTTGTTTACATTTATTTTTAGTTTTTTTGTCAACTAGTAATTTCAGAAATCTTATTTGAAGTTTATCAATTTTTTCTAAGTTTGTTTTAAAGGTTAAACCATAGCAGTCAAGCGCGTAACTCACAATCGAATCAACTAAGCTAATGTACAGACATTTTAGTGTACTTTTAGGAAGTCTGAAACTAAGGTGGTAAAATTTTCCTAGGAGTATTCTTAGTTTACTACAGATATCACTAACGTGTGTCGACCATGAAAAATGTTTATCTAGTTTCAGACCTAGGTATGTGACGTTATCTACTTCTTTTATTGGATTACAATGGCAGTTAGAATTATTATTATGAGTACAATATAAATCATGTGTATATATAGAGGCCCGCAACTCGGGTGGATGGAGATAAGGCGAGTAGATTGTAAGGAGATTAGTTTTCTCTGCATTGAGTACTAAACCATTATCGTGCGCCCATTTGACGACTGCGTTTACATCTTCTTGTATTAAGCTATACATTTCAGCAAGATCTGTGCCGGCAAGCAATATGCACAAGTCGTCCGCGAACATATGCGCTGAACAATGCTTGAGTACCCCACTTATGCTGTTAGAATGCATTAGGTAGCAGACAGGTCCACAACCTGATCCCTGCGTTACTCCGCACCGAACCTCCACCTCGTCGCTGAGTGCCTCGCCTACTTTTACGCGGTAGGAGCGCGCGGTGAGGTAGTTGCTGAACCATTGTTTCAGCGGCCCCCTCACCCCGCACTCCTCCATTGCTTTCAGTAACGTTTCTATTTCTAAGGTGTCGAAAGCTTTTTTAAAATCAAAAAATATGGACACTACATATTTCTTACTTTCTAAATAAACATTTATTTCGTCTGTAAAGTCTGACAAAAGTGTATTAGTGCTTTTCCCTTTTTGAAAACCATGCTGACATTTATTTAATATATGGTTGTTTTGAAGAAAAGCTCCTAGGTAATTGTTTAATAATACTTTTTTCCATAATTTTATCTACACTTGATAGGATTCCTATTGGTCTATAGTTAGAAAATACACTTTTGTCACCCTTTTTGTGAATTGGACGTATAATTGCGTTTTTTAAATCATTAGGAAACTTTGAATGCTTAACGGACAGATTAATAAGCTTTGCTAATATAGGGCTTACCTTATCAGCTATTGTTTTCAAGTCAGACATGCGTATCCGATCACAGCCAGGGGATTTTTTAGAACTCATTTTGTTGATAATACGATGAATTTCTTTACTACTCACCGGCTGCCATCTGATACTCACCTCTGAATTATTTACATATTTATTTCTATCTAATAATTTTTCATTGCACTTATGTTTTATGAGATCAATTTCACTAGAAAATGTTGAAGCAAATTTATTACATATATCTTTCTGACTACCTTGACATATCATATTATTTAATATAAACGAATCTAATGACTTTGCATCTTTACCTAACATTATATTAATTTTGTCCCAGATTTTTTTAATATTATTATTACACTCTAAAATACTTTGCTTTTCATATACACTATAACTCATAGTAATAGCTTTAAAACATTTATTTCTGTACTTAGTATAATTCAGTCTTTTTATCATATTTTTAGGGTCTTTAATCCATATATCAAATAAACTGTCTCTTTCTCTTATCATTGCCTTTAAGTTATCTGTTATCCAGTTTTTATTATTTCTATTACTATTATTAATGACTACGTTTTTAAAGCATTCATCATAAATGTTAGTAAAAACTTGACAGAAAGCCTTATATAATTTATTAGGACATTCGTACTCCAATAATTCATCAAAGTTGGTTGATAATAGTTTCTCCCTAACCATACGATTATCAAGAATACGTCTTGTTGCGGGCGCGGGCTCGGGCGCGCGGCGCCGGCGAGCGCACATGCGACTCGTGCCACTGCTTTGTTCGTAACATTGCGACTCGCGTTTCCATTGTACCGCCGCGGCTACGTAGTAGTGATCCGAAATTTTGTGTTTTATTACTGCTGAATATATGTTAGCTGAGGGATCCCTAATGTAGATATGATCTATACACGATTCTACAATTTTATCTTTAACTATTTCTCGACGTGTCACATCATTAATACATTTTGTGAACCCAAATTCTGCTAGTATATTTTCGTAAGTTATGACGTGACTGCACTGACTATTTAATATATTTATGTTTATATCACCGCAAATAATAACTTTAGAATTTCGTGGTAAACTATCGACAAGCTTATTAAATTCTTGTAAAAATTGAACTGTTTTATCTTTTTTATTAATTTTAGGCGGTCTATATATTGCCACTATATAAACTGGTTCTCCGTTGCTGCTTAGTGCAATGGAAACGCATTCCGCGGTTTGCATATCCGGCAAGCGTGCAGATAAGTCCGCGTCACTCGCGCGAGCCGCGATCCCCACCCGCGTGTAGACCAGCACCCCCCCTCCGCTGCGTCCAGCGCGACTGTACAAACTCATGTTAAACCCTGCTATTTTATAAAATGATAATAAGGAATGGTTAATATTACATTCTGTGATAACAATTATGTCAATTTGTTCTAGATGGTTATTTATTGTTACAAGTAATTCGTTAAAGTGTTTTTTTAAGGAACGGATGTTAACATGAATTAGTTTTAAATCTGTTTTATTATGGCATGAGTTCAACCAACTGTTTACATTTTCTACACACACATAGTTTATAGAACTCAAGTTAATATAAATAGGTAGGTTGTGGTTTTGGGGCCTTCTCCTTTTGGGACTTTAGCATGCCCCTTACGAAATGAACCAACAATCTGCCCCCTGATTACGTAACTCTATTGCTAACAATTCTCGATTGAAATCGATTGAAACCGCAGTTACATTGCTGCTTCAAGTAAGATAGTTGTCACATTGGTTCTTGCTAAAGCAGCAATGTTGCTGCGATTTCTGTCAGAGTCGATTGCAACAAAGTCACAAAATCAGCCTCCTGGTAAAGGTGACGAAGTCATTCATTAGATAAGGTCGGCGTAGAACCAATCGAGTTCGCTGTGGGGGAGACCTGCCTAGCATTGGCGGTCTTAGATAGGCAATGATGTTGAAAATACACTGTTTGCTGTCTAGCAGTAAATTAGAAGGAGCACAGGAAGGTAAAATGATGTTTACTCACCGGTTTCCTCTAAACAATCGACTGCCGAAGAACAAAGTTACTTCAGGTATATTTAATCCCCCAGCAATTAAAAGAGATGATACGAAATTATCAGCACCGTCACTCCGTGGCTCAAATATTGGAATCTGCAGGATACAATTAAAAAGTCTTGATTGTCTGAAAATTTTTTTTTGACAAAAATGTAAAAATAAGTTGATGTAAGTAGGTAATCTTTACCTGTGATCCAGTGAGCACGACACATTTGCCGATATTCTCGAACATAAAGGAAAGAGCAGACGCTGTGTATGATAAAGTGTCAGTCCCGTGTAACACGACAAATCCGTCGTAGTGGTTGTAATGTTTCTGGAATTCATTGTAAATACGTAATAGGAGGTAGGTAATAAAATTATACGTGTTACAAAAACCCCTACAGCCGATTATGGTAGATAGGGACCATCAAACTGACCAACTTTTACTATGGGACCAACTTTGAAGTCGCGAAAAAAAACAGCTGTTTCATAATCATAAAAAAATATATAACGAAAACATCAAAATGTTGGAAACAGCTGATTTTTTCGTGATTTCAGGGTTGGTCCCATAGTAAAGTTGTTCAGTTTGATGGTTCGAAGAAACTATTTTCCAATTTTTGGTTCATTCATTAACACCCTGTATAAATAAGTAAGAAATATAATATCGTGTACTACGTTATATTTCTTACTTATTTCGTAGTCAATTTTGTGGTACCTACCTATAACCTTTTTAGTCTAAATAGAGTTGGTATATATCAAAACCCTTTCAATTTAATTTACTTCTCTCAAACCTATACCTAAATTTTTCAGGTCATTATCGCAACTTCGTAAGGCAAATTCTGTAGTGCAACTTTGACCGTTCGTTCACTGGAAATAACATTATTTTCAACACACTTGCTCGTAAAGTGAGCCCTAATACATCGCTATTAGGGCCATAAACAGAGATATAACAAACGCGTGCAATAATATATAAAACACTAGGTTGTTATAGAATTATCCCTACAAAGTTAAATTAGTACCTTACTGCAAGTTCTATGCGAGTAAATAGAGCATTCCCAATTCAACCGGGTAATACAGTTATTTTTTTAGTAACAACAAAGAGGTTTTATGCCGCTGAAGATTCCTATTCTATTTTGAAATAAATAAATGTGTAAGTCCTTAATTAATTAATCAAATATTTATTTTTATCAAATTATTCATAATTCACTCACAATATTTTGTTATAAAATGTTAAAATATTTGCATTTTATCACTTCAAATTATATTTTTGAAGTAGGCTGTATGCTCACTCACCCCTTTGTTCGCAAAATATTCTTGCATTGGGCGTGTAAAAAAAAACAAAAAAAAACCTACGCGCCTTTTCCATCATTATTGACATATTTTGTTTTTGTCGTATTTGTTGCTGTGTGGTAAATTACTTTGTATTTTCCTCGCAAATGTGTTGAAAAAGGTCGTATGAAACTCGTGAGCTTTTGCTCATTGCAAACTCGGCTGAGTTACGCCCTCGCCTGCGGCTCGGGCTGCAACTCACAGCCTTGTGTGCAATGAGCAACCTAAGCTAACTTGTCTCATAATGTACTATTTCAAGTCACAAAAACCGTTGGTGAAACTTACATACTTACCATAATGTCTTCTGCAATCTGCACCCACTCCCTTTCAGTCATATTCGAAGAGTCTAGAAGTTTCTCATATTCTATTATCCTATAGAACACCCTCAGATCAAAATCCTTCGTTTCTGTAACAATAATTTCATAAAATTCAACTATATTTATTTTAGTATTTATTATAGTTAAGAAGTATTACTGAATTCCTATTGTTCTCTTGCACGGTCATCAAAAGCAATATTATGATTTCACTACACGTAGGTATTTATTTGTTCATCATGTGTTTATCTGATTTCAGTTTATTTACGTTTCCCGCTCTTATTTACAGCAAGAGAATTGTGATTTCTAACTTCTAATATAGTAAAAAAATACACAATAAATTATGATCGATCCTTATAACGTGTAGTGGACACCCAAATAAGGCATTGTTTGTTATGGCTATATCCAACGATTAATTTATCCCACCTATTCGATTGCTATTCGATATTCGATATAATACAGCCAGGATTGCTACCCGACCCGATGTTGCCGGGACAGTCCCGATTTCGATGATATTGTCCCCGCATCCCATCGATCCATCAGTTTTGTCCCGACTCTGATAACACGCGATAAAAATCAAAGTATCGATAAAAAAATGGATCCAAATATTTAAAAGCATAAAGGACAACAAGTTAAATGCCTTATTTTGCGTTGTATCTCGCGCTTTATTAAGCATACCGCCTTCAAATGCTTATGTTGAGCGAGTATTTTCCCATATGACGCTTAAATTATCTAAGGTCAGAAATCGTTGCTCTGTAGATTTAATGAAAGCAAAATTGCAAAAGACATTTCTTAAAATATTAATTCAAATATAAAATGACGCAGAGATAATGAAAGAAGCTCGTAGCAATACAAAATATGCATGGAAACAGTCAAAATAATAAAAAAACATTACTTAAATTACAATTTCCGCGCTCGCCGCGCTCCCTTGTCCCAATTTTTCTCTACCTAAAGGTGGCAACCCTGAATACAACATCTATGTTTGTCAATGTTTGTTCAGCAACTTTGCCCATATTTACACAGTTTGCCCTGTGTAGGCCAATTTTCCAACAAAACCATGTGTACGAAACGATTCAGCAACAATGTCATCAAGAAATTTTCCTAACCTTATGGTGGCTTATGATGGCTGCCAGTCCATCGGCACGGAGCGAGGTGACGGAGTGGAGAAAGGAGGAAATATTAACCTTGAGATTGCGAAGTGAAGATTTTATGCTTTATATTTTATTTAGCGTCAGTCAATGGACACTGGACAGGCAGCCTAACAACTACGAGTTGCGGGTCTGCGAGTTGCGTCATTTTCCCAAGATGAAAATACTAGCGTCCACCGTTTTCGTCCACAGGGAAATTCAAAAAACCCCTAGGGAACCTTTGACCGGGACCGGGACAAAAAGTATCCTATGATTTAATCCAGGTTATAAACTATGCTATGTCACAGAATATTATAGCTGTGCTGTGTGCCAAAATTCATCCAAATCCGTTCAGTCGTTTTTACGTGATTGAGTAACAAACATGAAAACTATTACATTTATAATATTAGCACAGAATACATAATACGTAAGTAATTAAGTATATTATGTATGTATTGTACTTATAGCACAGAATATAATCTATAGTAGGATAATAGGTAAGGTGAGGACATTTTCACATTAAGCTTTTTTATTGACAGATTCCTATCGATTTAAATTTTAGGTAGGTACGTGTTTTGTAGATATATGTGATTTATTATTACTCCTCAACGATGTCAGTAACAGAAATAAATAAAGCTTATCATAGGCTGCTAACAAGAAATGCATACTTTACAATACCTAATTCTAGTTTCATTTCTAATACAATAACGTCATAATTGTAATATTTATTTTACTCATAAAAGGCAGACGTAACGTTTAAGTAAATATTTTTCTTTGTGACATGTCATGTTACCTTTTATTATTTACTTGTAAACTCGTGTTTGACATAACTAACAACAGTCTACCTTTGCTATAGCAAGTTATACACAACTTTTGATTAATAATTTTCCACCAACGATGCTGTTAAAATTATTGAGCTCCAACTATAGGTAGGCTCCTATAAATTCAACATACCTAATTATTTTTATGATTCTCCATACGTGAAGCTAATTCGTCTGATTAACCGAAGCGCTCATGGCGGAAACTGACAGACTGATCGTACTCGATCACGTTTGTTAAGCAACTCTCGGTCCGGTCAGGTGTCGGATGGGTGACCGTTACAGTGGCATTACAACTGAGCGCTTCCGTGCTTCGGAGGGCACGTTAAACCGTCGGTCCCGGCTGTTGTCATCTGATAACAGTCGTTAAGCAAAGTTAGAGGCCTTACAGGCGGCTTGATAAACTCTTACACCAGAGGTGGCCACTAATCCTCATTCGATAAGAAGAAGTCTGATTAACCTTTAGCAAAAGATGATGAGCGTTTTGGTATAGGCCTCCTCTAGCAATGAGTCTATCTAAATCATTGGAATGGTCTTTTTGAACATTTTGTTGTATAACAGCTAACATCAACTATCTATACTTAAGTATTTTAGGAGTTATTTTATATTTAAAACACTCAGTAGTCAATTTTACAACTTTAAAAACAAAATACTAATAATTGACATAAAGTGTGTTAGTAGCTTTCTAATTATAGGTAGGTATATCACTCATCTCTAGAGAGGGGGGGTAGGTCAACTCCCTGACTACACTAACTACTCACATCGTAGGTAGGTACAACTCAAAAACTTATCATGGTATAAAAATAAAAAATCTTTTTTTTTTCAGACCATGTTTGTCCATTTTTTATTGTAACATAAAAAATTTATGTAACAATGTAACAAACCTGGTAGCACGAGGAATGAGGTTTCGAAGCCTTGCTCGCTGAGCCTCTGCCTCCAGAACGCTGTGTCGTGGAGCTGGGGGTATGCTCGGATGAGGTTCTCGAACGCCCCTTTTTGTGGTATTAATACTGAAAAACAAAAGAAAACCTCATTAGTGAAACTGATTTAAGAAGTAAACAGCTCTTTAGGGTTGATATTTTTATATTATTTGACTGGGTTCAATAATGTTCTTATTTAGTGGAAAGATTACGTGTAAAAAGGTTTTTTCTTGGAACGTACAAATAAACTAATAGGGAACCACTGATCTAGGGCCTAGGCGCTAAGCAAACTTTACAAGTATAAGTACAATTATAAGTTCTCTACAAAGCGCACTGTCAAAAGTGAGGCGCAACTAAAACAGCCAATAAAACGGACTAAATTATTACAAAAAAATCGGACTAAAAATATTACAACGGACTAGTAAAAACAGACTAAAAAGTAAAAAAATATTTCTTCTGTTGAAAAAATGTTTTTAGTCCGAATTTTTTGTAAGAATAATTAGGCCGTTTTAAAAACGTGTTTTTAACAAATATTTTTTTTCAGTAAATTATTATTTTCTATTTTTTAGTTAACGAGCTATGACAAAAAATATACCATCTCCTATCAGAGCACTCGTCAAGACGATTCAAACGAGCCCAAACTCGATGGGGTTGCATGGTTTTTTTTTCATTTATTATGGCATCAAACAGTCATATCTAAAGCATACGGTATACATTGTAGGTATTAAAAACAAAAAGACCTAACAGTGCCAAAAATCTAAAGATTATATAATTTTAAAGAATTAGGTTGAGTTGCAGACAAAAAAACTTATCAGGCAAAATAACAAAATAACTTTTCTTTCTAGGATAATTAGTAATCTAGCAGAGTTAAAAAAAAGTTTTATTACAGAGTCCCAGTGGCCTTCTTCCGGCTCCATCATCAGACCCTGGAAACTATTTCCCAACAAAGTACTTGTCAAGACGATTCAAACGAACCCAAACTCGATGGGGTTGCATGGTTTTATTAAAGAGTTTCAATGGCCTTCCTCCGGCTCCATCATCAGATCCTCGGACACTATTTCCCATCAAAGTACTCGTCAAAACGATTCAAACGAGCCCAATCTCGATGGGGTAGCGTGGTTTTATTAAAGAGTTCCTGTGTCCTTCTTCTGGCTCCATGATCAGACCCTGGAAACTATTTCCCAACAAAGAACTCGTCAAGACGATTCAAACGAGCTCAAATTTGACGGGGTTGCACGGTTTCAATATTAAGTTCCTATGGCATGGCCTTTCAGCTTCATCACCAGACCCTGGACCTCATCTCCCATTAAAGTACTCGTCAAGACAATTCTAACGAGCCCAAACACGATGGGGTTGTATGGTTTCATCATAGAGTTCCTGTGACCTTCTTCCGGTTTCATCATCAGATCAGCTCAATGACACCATAATATTGCATTGCCTTCCAGTTCTGACTTATGTTCAAAGTTTCAAGTCTCTAGCTCATCGGGAAGCTAGTCTAGTATAAAATCGGTCGCAAACTATATTATTGAAAGAAAGAAAGAAAATTGATTTTATTTTTCCCTAATAGATATTGGATTTTAGTTACTATTAGGTAACGTATGAAGGATATAAATCTGAAAACTAAGCCATTTGGCTTAGTACCTATTAGTTGCCTCACTTTGCATACGAGGAGTGAGGACACGGCTTCTAGGTGTTATTATTCTAAGGTCGTAGACTAGGCGTGTTGGCCTACGCTACGACTGGTTTATGCAGCTACGATATTCTGCTACGACTACTACGGCTACGAATATTTTTACTGTGACAATAAACTGTGTCGCTACGAAGTCACATTTTTTCGTCGAAATTTCGATTTTGACGGGTTTTAGCGCTACAACCTAGAGAAACCTTTGGGTCTACTAAATACATTTATATGTGTTCGCGACCAAAAGTAATATTATGATACACTGGAAAGTTAAAGGGTTAGAAAGAAAAATTAAAGTTGGTGAACGATTTCTTAGAGTCAACTTTGAACATACACAGAAAGAAAAACAAGTACAAACAACAAATAAAAGTATGAAATTTGATTTTTAACCGACTTCAACAAAAGGAGGAGGTTCTCAATTCGATTGTATGTTTTTTTTTTATCGTTGTTCGCGCGTATCTTCGACATTTATGGACCGATTTTGATGATTCTTTTTTTGTTCGATTGAGTTTGCTTGCGAGATGGTCCCATTTAATTTTTTTTCAAATCGGTCGAGTGGTTTTCAAGTAATCCTGAAAATACTATGATTTTGCATCAACTACCTTGACGACTTTGTTATTTATGAACCGAATTAGATAAAGTTTTTTGTGTTGGAAAGGGGATACCCTTAGTGTAGTCATTTTAACTGACTACAAAAAAAAATAAGGTTCTCAGTTTGACCTGTATATACCTATAGTATGTTTCTCCGCGATTAACTCACGTTTGGTTGAGCCGATTTTTCTACCTAAATAAAATACTTACCTACACTATCTAATACAGAAACTACTGACACTAAAAATAAACAAATAAAAAATTGTTTAAAAACAAAAAAAACCGACTTCAAAAAAAACCTGCCTCTAAAAAGCAAGAAATAATATTAATCATTAGATACGCATTATAACGTCTATTGAAGTCGGGTGGGGATTTTAGAATAAAAAAAGGAAGTTGTACTTCCCGTACGTTCGTACCCCACCCGACTTCAATAGACGTTATAATGCGTATCTAATGATTTGAATATTATTTTTTAGAGGCAGGTTTTTTTTGAAGTCGGTTTTTTTTGTTTTTAAACAATTTTCTTATGAAGTAAAGATTATTCTGATATAAATTTTACGTAATAATAATTATGTATCTAGGAGAAATTCACAGTTAATTCTGAGCGTTTTTAGTAGTATTATGGTTTTTCATTGGGATTTTTCTTCACATATTCCATACATAATTTCAAAATTCCGAGGCCGCTATGAACTATTCAATAAGTCAAAACTGTTAATGTATTTTTGTTTCTGAGATCGAGAACCCCAAAATTGGCCATTTTACGCAATAATCACAGTCGAAACGTTTTATTTTTCCACGATATTTTGGTAAATTTGATGTTTCACTTTGTTTCGTGGGTGTAATAAAAAAATAATACATTTTCATATCATATACAGACTGTTGTTACAGTACATATATGAGCATTTGAGTCAAAGTGGCAATGAGACTAGATTCGATCTTTTAATTTTCTTGTTAACTTATTTCAAAAGTTGAAGAAATTGTACTTATGGATTTTGTATTTTCTCCTTGGTCATCATAACAAGTCAATTTATTTAACTATCGTAACTATGTGCCTTGCCTTTAACAACAAGCCATAAATGCGTCGGCTTCGATGCTAACATAACCATCACGTTTTGTAACTTACTTGTCTACGTTATTATTTATTTAAACATAAGTAATTATGTACGTACGTACACTACTGTACCTAAGGCGATAAAAACATACTACCTACTCAAAATAAAATAGGGACCACCCTAGTTTATGGTTTTCCA
The DNA here is from genome assembly GCA_943789525.1 of Agriphila geniculea. Lineage (NCBI taxonomy): Eukaryota > Metazoa > Arthropoda > Insecta > Lepidoptera > Crambidae > Agriphila > Agriphila geniculea. The sequence goes on along the minus strand of OX038883.1, from coordinate 19,594,400 downwards.
TGCAAAAGACTTAAATTAAATCTGTCTTTATTCGTATTTTATATTATTGGAAAGGTGTAATAGTCAACTTGCCCGAATTTACTGTGTAATTTCTCCTATTCGCCATGTTTCATAATAGAAAGATTTTGGAGTTTCATACAAAAATACGCAAAATCTATCATTTTTCAGTTCTAACTGACAAACGGTTAATAAGAGAAATTATTTACAGGAAATTCGACAGTAAAGTCCGCAAGTTGACTATAAAAGCTTTCAAACAATCTCAAATTCAAATAAAATCAGATTGAACATAAACCTTTATTAAAAAAACATTCAGTAATTAGCTCGTTTGTATGGAAAACTATAAAGAGGCCCCTATTTATCCCCTTCTTTTTACCCGACTACGGCGAAGCAAAACGGAGGGTACTAATATGATATTTGAAAACTAAAAAGCTTTTACGGGAATCCCAGCATCAAAGATTACGTCACTAAATGACATTGACCTCTTGAGAAAAACAGATCTTTATTAGCACTTAATTAACTATGTAAATTTATATGTAATTAATAATGTAAAGCACAGCACGGGTTCATCACGTGGTATGTATTATAACGGAAGAAATATACAAGAGAAACTTTGACCTGGAAAGGCCACAAAAGTGGAAAATTCACTGTCGAGTTTAAGATAGCCCTAACTTGGCAAGTCTCGGACGGTAACTTTATTAAAGGAAATGGCGTTCATTGAAAAAAACTTTATCCTTTACCTACCTACTTACTTTGTCCAAAGTTTTTTACTCACCTCCATCCATATTCTTCACCATACCAATAGTACCACCAGTATACAACACAAGGACCCTCCTCTCATTTATTCTGCCGAGGCTTTTCACTGAAGTAATACTGTCTGACAATTCCCTATAACTTCGAGATTTCTTCACATTCGCTACAACTTTGGAGCTCGGTTGATCAGCTGATGAAGATGCACCATTTTTATTACTTTCCCGCCCATTTTCACTTGGCTGTACGCCGCCGTTCACAGGTTGCATCACACGTTTTTTAATTGACAAAGGTTTCCTCACTTATGCCTAAAATATTATCATTACATTTATATCGTTTCACATGGCCACAAGAATCAATTTAAAAATTTCATTTTTACAAAGAACATTTTATTTTCTCGCACTTTTTGAGGAAAGAACTAAGTAAGCCTTGTGCGGGAAGCAAGTTACATTGCCTCGAACGATTAAAGCCCTCGTCTAACTGCATATTTAGTAATCTGTGCTCTCGTCTACGACTCGGGCTTCCAACCATCCTCGACAATATAAATGCTAACTTCCCGCACTCAACCGTAATTACTATTGTTTACTTTTTACTCGACTGCAAGGGGGTTATGTTTTTCGCGCGTAACTTGTTTAGTATGATAAAATAAAATGAAGACGATCGTTTCATAAGAAATCGAGCAGCGAACTGAAGTCGGCTACTCGGTTGACCTATAACGATCTTACGCAAGTCGAGACGTTGATTAACAGTTTCACAGACAAAACTAGTTTACTTTCCAATACTGCTCGGCTGTAAGTGTTCGGTACACATTGTAACCATAAGCAGTGATGTATGAGCGACATATAAATATAACGATTGTGGGTCGACCCTTCTTTAAGACTTCCGCAGTGAAACATTCTATAAATACTACCACGTGCTAAACGCATAACAAGTTATACTTACATTAGCATTATTAGATTACCATCATGGATAAGAAAATAAGTGACGCGCTTAACAAACGGCAGTGACGCGAGTTTACAGCAGACTTTCCTGCAAAATAAAAATAAAAACAATAATTTTGTAAGGTTACTTATTTATATTATTGTGTAGCTGCTGTTGAAAGGCGGCCGGCCGCATATTGTAACAAAATTTCTGTCAGAAAAATTCTGATGGTCGCCGCCCGGAAGGCTCAGTGCATGCCTACGAACAGGTGCATGCACAGAACAAAGAACAGATTTTTCCTCCCAGTAGAAGGGTGCATGCATAAGCTGGGTCCACACAACACCAACTTACGCTGTGCAAACTGTTGCACAAACAAAAGTCTGTACAAATCTCATCCTCCACACAGCACAAACAATTTAGTAGACATGCGCAAAACAGTACTCTATGAAGTAATGCCATATTGCATGGCATTTCGTATCGCGTAATATGGCATTATAGCATTACTCGGTACAGTACTCTAATTAGTACTCATGATATGAAGTAATACCATATTTCATGACATTTCGTACTGCGTAATATGGCATTATAACATTACTCAGTTTGGCCTAATGTACGAAGCAAGCTTCATTGACTAAGTTGATTTTCCTAAATACTCAACCCTGATTAAAAGATGCCTCTAATCTCTTAAAAAGGGGTTTCTGGCTTAGGACTGGCAATATTCATGGACCTCAACCGCCAGCGCCTCGCCATGTTTAGTGTCATGTGTCATGCTAAATTTTGCCGGGTAATAGGTACTGTTACAGTACGCGGTCGTGTTATATTACGCGTAATGCATTACTCACAGTACTTACACATCTCTACAATTTAGTTGGTCGTTGGCAGCAGAGGAGTAGGTAGATAGGTACATAAAATACTTTTGAAACTAAAACCACCTTAACTTTTAGAGAAAATATTTAACATAAACACAATAACATTGTCACATCAAAATTACCTACCTACACTTACCACGAACGATTGCACAATTTATCCAAAAATATTTTCCTCAAACTTCATCTTTTGGATGAGAAAAAAATGACACCGTCAAGTATAGCGTCAAGTCAAGAGTATATGTTATTTTTTTGTGTTTCCTATATGACATGGTACAACTTGCACAAAATCAAAACTAACAAAGACAGTTTAAAAAATAAATAAGACGTTTTTCATTAGGGTTTCGTAGTCAAGTCAACACGGAACCGTTAGTTCAATTAAAGTTTCACCTGGTCTGTTCGTCTGTCCGTCCGCGGCCAATAACGAGGGCCTCTAGTAGATACTAACTGGGTGTGGATACTACGTGCGTGCGGGGTCTAATACAAAGCTGTAATTTGGCATGAATATGTGAAAAAGTGGTGGAATAAAAAGAAATAAATAAACAAAATAAAAAATATTGTCATAAGCAACTTACAAAAAGTTTTTAATAAAAACAAAACCTCCTTCAAAAACCTTGGAAATAATCCAACAAAAAACAGCTTCAAAAATAAATTAATGGCTCCACCCGACTTCATAAGACGTTGTTTAATATAAGATATGCATATGTCGTAGGATAATCGTATAAACCGGATCTTTACAAAAATCCTAGGACGATTGTAAAGAACCGGATAATTGAAATCTAAGATGAATTTTCACAATCGTCCGAGTAATTTTTAGGATCTTTGTAAAAATCCTAGTATGTTTAGGAAAATCATGAACTTGAATGCTGATTGGATAATCTAAGAGACGGTTTATAACAACTTCAGTCTGATTGGTCAGAACATATTGCTGTTGGGTTTTGGGGTTATTTCGTAATTTTGCCGAATTTAATTCTTCAATTGAAGTTTTAAGAGCATTAATTACTTAACTCGAAAGTCCATTTATAGTGCGGCGGTAATCTTAAAAAAGACGCTTAGAAAACACTTTTCGTACAAGTCATCTCGGAAATATGAAAATTTGGTATCGATGCATTCAGTACGATGCCCTGATTACAAATATGTAAGATGACTAGTGCGAATGTGGTGGGGGTAGAAACTGTGACGTCATAAAGTTTTCAGTACAAAGAAATTTTTTTTTTCATACCATGTGGTATATCAAATGAAAGGGCTTTGTGAGTAGATTGCGAATATATAACACACTATAACATTTTCACTACTTGGTCTAACAAATTATAAGCAAACGTCGAAAAATTTCGCAATTCAGAGTCGCCATTGAACAGGTCTAGATTGAAAACGACTGAATTGATTTTTACAAAATATATAACAAATAACTCTGCACATACTCTTTTCGAATGTCTAAAGGTAATTGACCAAAGATATTTAAAAATAAGAAAAGGACATCAGTTTTAATAACAGCATAATTTTTCTTGATTCTCAGATTCCTTTAATAATTTATAAAAAAACAAATAAATTAACTTTCGTATGTTAATCATTTCTTGTCCTACTTAGTAAACACTATTTGACAGTTTCCATGCTTCTTTTAAATTTAAATCACTATTAAAAATGTGTTAACAATTTCTTTGGTTTTCAATGCGTGGAAAACCATTTGTTGAATTTTACACATATTATTTCAAAAAAGAATTGAGTAAAGTTTGTTTACCAAATAGGACAAGTAAGGATAACTAAAAGTAATGACAAATACACATGGAAAACACACACAGTTGCTTGGAGACCTAAATAACCTGACGAAACTCAATAGGCAAAAGCTATTTAGAAAAAATCAAAACAATACACAAAAATCACAATCTTTTTAATGGGTGTAAAAGGGGCTTAACGAGTGTAAATAATCATTCATAAAATACAACAAATGTTATACCACGCATAGAATACCAAAAATATTGTAAATTGTTAATAATATTTGATTTAATAAGATAACATATTTTAAAAATAGTGATTAGATTTAAAAGAAGTATCTAAAGTGTCAAAATTTGGTTATTTAAACCTTTGTCTGTTTATCCTAACTTGTCCTAGTAAGGATAAACATACGAAAGTTTATTTATTAATTTTTTCATTATCTATTAAAGGAATCTGAGAATTTGGAAAAAGCAGAAAATTATGCTGTTATTAAAACTGATGTACTTTTCTTATATTTCAATATCTTTAGTCAATTACCTTTAGACATTCGAAAAGAGTATGTGCAGAGTTATTTGTTGTGTATTTTGTAAAAATCAATTCAGTCGTTTTCAATCTAGACCTGTTCAATGGCGACTCTGAATTGTAAAATTTTTCGACGTTTGCTAATAATTTGTTAGACCAAGTAGTGAAAATGTTATAGTGTGTTATATATTCGCAATCTACTCACAAAGCCCTTTCATTTGATATACCACATGGTATGAAAAAAAAATTTCTTTGTACTGAAAACTTTATGACATCACAGTTTCTACCCCCACCACTTTCGCACTTGTCATCTTACATATTTGTGATCAGGGCATCGTACTGAATGCATCGATACCACATTTTCGTATTTCCGTGATGACTTGTGCGAAACTAACCTCAAACCTTGTTTTACCGCCCTACTATTAGGTTTTGCACAACAATATTGAAAAGTGCTATAGAACTTTCTTAGCTCTGTATAGAAATGTTATTTTTAAGATGTAACCTCTAAATTGTCTACACTGATCGAGCATGGCACTTGTATAACATCCAATTCACTCACTTCAATGTCTCTTGATTAATGTGAGCACTCAGATTTTTTAAAATAAAAAACGTTAAATTCATACAAAACACTAGAGAAATATTTGACAATAATCAGAACAATAACAAATAGCCAATCAGAGCATCCGTCAGTCAATAACGATGACGTCAGCCAATCAGCGCGCGCACAAATTTGGTGATTCGCGATTTACCTAAGATACGCCGGATTTTTGTAAAAATCCTAAACATTACTCGGATGATTACAAAAATCTGTCTTAGATTATAATCATCCGGTATTTTACAATCATACTAGGATTTTTGTAAAAATCCTGTTTGTACAATTATCCTACGACACATACAAACTTTCGAGTTAGTTATTACGCAGATTTCAATATTTTATTTCTTGCTTTTTAGAGCCATTAATTTATTTTTGAAGCTGTTTTTTGTTAGATTATTTCCAAGGTTTTTGAAGGAGGTTTTGTTTTTATTAAAAACTTTTTTATTTTAAAATTTTTGTGGTAACCAAGAACCTTATATTCATATTCTATGACACTATATAAGGTTCTTGGTGGTAACTATATTTGGTGATGATAATATCTAAGTTACAAGAGCCTTATGTCAACGCCTCATCACCTTTTAGTAAGTACTGCTTTTCCCGACGCAGGGGCGTTTATTGTTGAGGAGTTCTCCTGGTACTTCACTATCAGCTCCACTTCACCATGTGAATTATGATGAGCATAAATAGCCTAGCAACCATATTAAAGTAATCGTATCGTACCAGTTAACTACTTAGTATTGAATAGTTCCGATGATCATCTATGCTGGTCTTCATCATCAGTTCCACTTTACCGAAATGGTACTTTTCGAAAGCAAATGCATAAGTTACTTAAGAAAATACTAAAATCGCTATAGATGTGCCTATAATATTTGAACAGTTCCCTCGATTTCTCTAGGATCCCATCATCAGATCCTGATTTCATGACAATGGGACCAACTTGGAAGTACTTTCAAACAAAAAAATAATTTTTCAAATCGGTCCAGCCGTCTTCGAGTAATCGAGTAACATACATAAAAGAAAAAGATTCCGACGAACTGAGAACCTCCTCCTTTTTTTGAAGTCGGTTAAAAAGAAGTGAAATCCCACCAAAAACATTTTTAAGTAAAATGTTGCCAAGACGAAACTAGACACGTATACCTATTATGATCAAAAAGTTATTAGGCCTCATGAAGAGCCAAGCTTCTAACTCTACACGCCGCCCCTAACTTCACAAATTCTACACCTAAAAGTCAAAATATGTGGCTAAAGGTCATTAAGCAATCCAAAATCTAAAAAGTTCTAAATTTTCAAGTTTCCGAGCACCATGCATTAAATCTTTTGGTGACCTAGGCTGGCTAGGTCCAGTATAATGATTTTGGTTTCACTAGAAAATCTTTCGCTCAGCTTTGTTTTTGGTCCCTGTACGAGCCCAATTTCGAGGGAAAACCGCAAATTGATGTATGTAAGTATAGGTACACTGGATAGCCGTTTAGCACGCGTCAATTTAAAAAAATCCCTTAGAAGAGGAGTTATGTAATTATGACACTCTTTTTTGTATGGGAAAACCCTTAAGCTTTTTTTTTAAACCTATCGTGTGTATACCAAATGAGCCACACGCCTAGATAAAAGTGTTAGGTTACGCGTTAAGAAGACACAGGTGGAGCCGTAGCATCAGAAATAGCCGTTTGGCACATGTATATACTGCTCGGCATATATATTGGCAAGAGAAAGAAAGGGACAAAAGATGCGCAGTAGCCATAAACACTAAGTTTATGGCTACTGCGCATCTTTTGTCTCTTTCATTTTCTTGCCAATATAAATGCCGGCATCTGTACCTGAGGTCAAAATTTTGGTTTTAAGAAGAGGAGTTATGAGTTATGACGTCATCTTCCTGTACATCGAATTGCGATCTTTTTTCTGCGTACGACTAGCATTAAGTAAAATTGCTACATAAATTTTATTTACCTACCTACTATTCTTTCCAGTGAATGTACCGAATAAACACAAGATTTTTCTTGAGTAATTTGATCTCATGCCAAGTTTTAACGAATGATATCGTTTGGTTATTACCTAATCAAACGTATCAAACAATATTGTAACTTAACTCCATTGCTGCTGATTTTGTAAAGTTTTATAATTTATTTTTAACGACTGTTACTAATTACTAATAAATTGAACACATAATGACGAACAATATTAAAATCATTGCACAACATTTGAATTTCAATAGCTCACTTAGTTAATGTCAAAGAAAACAGGGTTATCAAATCAAACACTGAATATTCGTGAATATAATGTCATCCATCATCATCATATTCATATCAGCCGCACTAAGTATCTAATTGATAAGAAAGCCATTAGTTTGGTGTTATCAAATATTGTCGGCTGGGTTGCGAAGTAGGAAGCTTCTGGAAGATATGCCACCCTTAACATATGGCCTCCCATAAAATGATCTTCAATCGCAAAAAATAATCGATCGAATATTGATATAAATGTTGAACAGGGTCGTAGGTGGCATCATGACAAACATGTTAGACATATCTAACATAGCGGCCGCCCGCGGTTTCACTCGCGTGGTTCCCGTTCCCGTGGGAATATCGGGATAAAAAGTATTCTATGTTTTAATCCAGGCTATTTTCTATTTGTGTACCAAATTTAAACCAGATCCGTTCAGTAGTTTTTGCGTGATTGAGGAACAAACATCCAAACCCACAAACTTTCACATTTATAATATTAGTAGGATATCTATGTTAGGCTTGGTTAGTTTTCATGAAGCATGCGCGCGGCCAGGGTAGAAACATAGAGACTTTTTTCCAAAAATTAATCGACTACATATTGGCACCTGAATGTGGTGGTGAGGCAGGTCCCAGGCGATATAAAACCACAGTCTTGCGTCGCTTTCAGGAAGCGTTTAGGAGGTCAGGCCCTCAGACCTTTTTATTTGGTCTGAGGTCAGGCCAGGTAAGTATATTTCACATATATGCTCTTGTGATCCTTGTTCCTTATTCGATCGATATGAAAACACAAATAATAGTTCAGGTAATGATGCCACCCACGACCCTGTTCACCTTTTATATAAATATGCTATCGATATTTTTTTGGCGATGGGTGACCATGTTCAGGGTCGCATATCTCCCAGAAGCTTTCTACTTCGCAACCCAGATGATGATATTTGATAACACCAAGCTAATGGCTATATTGCAAATTTGGTCTGGTGCTAATATGCGATAGATCGAAAATGACCCTGGTTGGCCGACGGTCCATAAGACCGGAACATATCACGAAAAACAAAGATTAAATCGGTTAACTCTCTAGTGTTTTCCATCTTCAGCTACGCTTCGGAAACGTGGACATTAAAGAAGGCCGACCGAGATCGCATTGACGATTTTGAGATGTGGTGCTGGAGGAGGATGTTACAAATACCGTGGACTGCATTCCGAACAAACGAGTCTATCCTGCGAGAGCTCAACATTAAAACCAGCCTATCCACTACATGTCTCCAAAACATTCTGGAATTCTTCGGTCACATCGCCCAAAAAGATGGACACAACCTCGAACAACATGGTCACTGGCTATATCGATGGCAAACGGCCGAGAGGTCGAAGCCTAACTAGGTGGTCTAACCAAATCCACTCAACGCTGAACACCGAGTTACACGATGCACTCCATAACGCTAAGTACAGACATCGGTGGAGGGGCAGCATCAAAGAAAAATTAACTTCCCATCGGGGGAAACACGACTTCACGACCCTCAGTAATGAGGAACACGACTCGAGGAGGAGGAATGTAAGTAGGTATTAGATCACAGACTTATGTCCGTGTATTATGTATAACCCGGTCGAGTTAACTTGGCACCTGAAGCCCGATAGACCCCCTCGTTTTCTCCTTGCTTCACGCCACTGTCGTCATGCCAATAGCGTTAGTACATTCGTTAGCGATAATTTATCGATAATCTAACGAAAACTAACAAAAAAATTAACGACGGTAGCGTGAGGAAAAGAAAAAACGAGAGGGGTCTATCGCGCTTCAGGTGCCAAGTCAACTCGACCAGGGGGCTAATTTGAAATTAGTTTCAAAATCTATCGCAATCGCTTTCAGGTTGTGATACATTGATGCTTCTTTTAGGCTCAAATAAAAACTTACCAAAGAAATGCAGCAATGTGTCACCTTCATATGTCAAATGAAAGCGATTATGATAGATTTTTAAAATTAGACAATAGTAGGCCGAGATGTACACCTCAATTAAGAATAGAAATCGAACTAAATAAGAAAGTAGTTATTAGTGACAGCCCTATCAACTTATAAATGTACCTACTTACCCAGAGGCTATTAAGTTACCTAAGTTATCGGGTGTCCTCGCAGTTTTCTCTCCACAGTCGATCTAGATTCAGATCATATCACTTGTGACCTGTGTTGGAAAAATAATAAAAAAATGGTAAGTGCCAGTTTGTCTACATCGTTTGATTAATCTCAGTTTATAGCAAAAATTTGTACTTACCTAATGGGAATACCTACCTAACCTAATGGGGCCTACCTATTGTACTTACCTAATGGCAGGCCCCATTATATATCCTAGGTAGGCTCAGATCAAATAAAAAAGGAAGATGGAGCGTTGCGCAGTGGTTGCGAACAGTAGTACTAAGTGAAGCCGGTTTTTGATGGTACATGTGTGCGTACTAGAGGGCGGGCGGGGGCCGGGCGGCAGGGTTCGCCCAATGACGAACGAAAGCCAAGGCGTAGTTTCGTTACATATGTGTGCGTAAACTGTGTATGTACACAGCCAAGGCGTAGTTTTACTGGCTTCCCGCTTTGTCGGAAGACTCCGTCTTTACTTTTTTATTTGGTCTGAGTAGGTAGGTATACGGATTGCGTAGAGATATCAGTCAGAGATAAAAAAGAGTACCTATTAGTTTTTTTTTCAATTATTAGCACTTGGTCGGATTCGCAAAAAGTCGGATTTTGATTTCGCCGGAAGACAGTCATAAAGAAAAGTTTACTAAAAAGCACGTCACTAAATGTCACAATAGCGTAGTGGTTAGATTGTAGGCAAGTTGTCCTAAGTAGCCTTAGAGTAAGACGCGCTTCTGTAAGTAAGTATAGCAACCAACATATAAAAATAATCTATATCTTTTTATCAGGTGTATTTCAACGTCAAGGGCATTATGGCACCAGTGTTCACCCCCATAGACAGCCATGGGCAACTGGACCTGGAGGTCATACCGGAATACGCGAGGCACTTGAGCGAAAATCGTGTTGACGGAGTAGTAAGTAAGTAAATATTTTTAGAAGTAATAAAAATAAATGCTTGCTTTTTCAGATTAAATTCACCTCTCACGTTCACTGGCCATCTCGCGATTTCACTAATCGGATTTCTGCTTGATCTCACTACATATCTCGATACATTACCTACCTACCTAAATATACTTTTTTTTTTTAAAATAGGCGCGGGCGCCGTTAAAGACTTATGTCTAAGATGTACTTGAGCCGGCGTGAGATTCTGTCAAATCTGACAACTTTTTTGAATTTAAGGTAGCCGTAACTTTTCCTTAACTTCAAGATTCGAGTATTTGGCCGGTACGAGTGCGTTTAGCACGGCTACGTAGATTCAATATGACCCACATTTCAGTTGGCGGCACATCCGGAGAGGCCATGTGCTTATCCGTAGAGGAGCGGCAGAAGCTTCTGGAAGCCTGGATAGCTGCAGCCAGGCCGCGGGGCTTAAAGCTGATGACGCAAGTCGGTGGAGCGCCTATGCCTGATGTTATAGCACTGGTGAGCTTAGATACTTTTGGATAGGCCCAGGTGGTAAACCGAAGAATTGGTGTGATGGTCGCTCGGTGTAAGCTAGATGTAGGCAGCGAATCGAGCGACTGACAAAGACCTTCTGCCACCCTCTGACCGACCCAGACGACTTGCCGTCATTCGTGGCTAAGGAGCTGCACAAGCTGCCCCCCGTGACATTCGACCACGTCAACGTCACCAGGCTGTTGAAGGACATCACCTCCCTGAAAACAAGCCTGGCCGAAGTTATGTGTAAATTAGAGGCATCAGATAACACCATACGAGTAAGTCACCCGATGCCTCCAACAACGTGAACACTCGTCGTGGGGCGCAAAATGCATCCATCGGCAGTTTCGAGTCGGCGCATACGGATGCGTCACCGATCGCTGCCGCCACAGTGCGCGATACTCCGCACCGCCGCCCCCCTAAACGTATAAGATTGTTTTTATTATTATGTACTTATGTTAGTCTATAAGGCATTTATTGTATGGGCCATTGATGCCTGAAATAAATGGTAAATAAAAAATAAATAAAACCGGTCAAGAGCAAGTCGGACTCGCGCACCGAGGGTTCCGTACCATCATAATTGCACCATCAAACCACACTGCAGAGTAGAATAATAAAATTATTATTGCAGTTTTAGGTCAGCGCCATCTCTAGGCCGATAGTGGAACTAATGTTAACTTTTTTTAGAAATTTGATCATTTCTAAAAAAGTGTACTATATTGAGACATCGTTTTATTTTTCCTGTAATCTTTATATAAACTGCTATCACATAGAATTATTTCAGATTTTTCTCTTTGCAAACTTCGGAGATAAGGGGGGGGGGGGGGGGGGGGGGGGAACGGTAATTTTTTTTACATTTTTCATCATAAGTCGAAAACTATGCGGCCTAAAACAAAAAGAAAAAATGATAGAAAACGTGCAAACGGCGCTCTTTCATATTATACCCCACATTCCTAGTAGCCCCACTTCAAATTTTTAAGACCCCTTTTTAGTCCCTGTTGTAAAAAAGATATTTATTTTTTTATTTATTTCTTATTTGCAAAATAGTTCATCAAATGTCATCTTAAACTATTCAATATTTCAAGTTGATACCATTAGTAGTTCTCGAGATATCCAGCTGTGACAGACAGACAGACTGAGTCACACCATAAGGGTTCCTTTTTTACCATTTTGGCACGGAACCCTAAAAAATTAGTTTTAAACCATTAGGTATGTAAACTCCTCAGGCAAAGCACGCAGAGTTGGTGAAAGCGGACGGTATGATGACCCTCCCGGAGCTGTACTTCAAGCCACGCACACCTTCGAAGCTGGTGGACTACCTGGAAGCAGTCGCGGGGGCTGCGCCCTCCGTGCCTCTCATCTACTACCACTTCCCGGCCATGAGCGGAGTAGATAGTAAGTACCTACCTAAGTACGTGTTACAGAAAAACCTTAAAGCATAGGAAAATTCTACTATGCCTAAAGATCTCTACCCAATAGATACTCCCTTATGACATCCATTACACGGTAGGTATTGCTGTCAGTTTAACCCTGTGGTTACTACTGTTCACGGGCTGTGACTGACGATTAACCTACCGTGTAATGTAATGACTGATGGTTGCATGAAGTTGATTTCTTCTTTCCATCAGTCAATCAGTCAAACGTAATTCATGACTCATGGAATTTGACTGACGCTTGCATGACCATGTAATGGCTGCCTAAGGAACGTATCAGGAGCCCTATTTTTGAATCGCTCGGCAGGCGTCGAGCGCTCTTTTCGACTGATTTCGTTCGACATATGACTCAAAACAATGAGGTGTCGAACGAAAATCAGTAGAAACGAGCGCTCGACGCCTGCCGAGCGATTCAAAAATAGGGCCCCAGACGCGAAAAGCAACACAATGATACGATCTTATTACCTAGCCGAATATGGTAGAAGGTAGGTACCATCAACCATGCCACAGAGTAGGGCATTATTTCACTGTAAAATAGGATTCAAATAAAAATGCATTGTTTTGTTTACAATCAATCATTCTTTCTTAAAATTAACCAGCCTATAGATAGCTACCCGCTAGCCCGCTAAGCCAGTCGTCACTCGCTCTCACCATAAAATAGAGAGCCCATAAAACTAATGATTTCTTCTTTGTTTTAGTGAACATTCCGGAGCTTTACAAAGAAGCTTCCAGAAGAGTACCCAGCTTCAAAGGATTCAAGGCAGACCTCAATGTAGCCGTGCAGCTGGAGGAAATGCTGGCTCCCGACCACAGGGTCTTCATCGCGAATCATGTAAGTATTCGCGGGCCGCGGGTTGGCCACCCTTGGTTTAGAAAACCAAGGGTGGGCAACCCGCGGCCCGCCGTCTGTTACCTTGTGGCCCGCGGAGCCGAGCACATTTTTTTTAAGTCGGACTTATCTGGCGCGCACTATACATAAAATTTGGTAGTGCGGCCCGGGGTAAAATTCTACTTCCGAATTTTGGCCAAGTGTAGAAAAGGTTGGCCACCCTTGTTCTAAACAATACATAGAAAGGTAAGTTAAGGTAACACGTAAGGTAAAAGCACTACCTACCTAGTCAAACACATACCTAAGTAGTCCATGAAGTCCATCAGCCATTTTTAATGTCCCCCCTGCTAGGGCACAGGCCTTCCTTATGGGTGGATAAGGAGGACGGGCCATAACCCAAACCCACCACGCGGGCCCAATGTGGATTGGTGGGCAGGGTTGCCACCCGTCCCGATTTTGCCGAGACAGTCCCGATTTCGATGAAATTGTCCCGCGTCCCGACGAACAATCAGTTTTGTCCCTATTTTTGATGAGAACACGCAATCAAAATCAGTGTTGATAAAAAATATTTAAAAGCATAAAGGACAGCAAGTTAAATGCCTATTTTGCTTTGTATCTCGTTAAGTATACCTACGGCCTACCTACTACCTATTTGACCTATTTGAGGCCCTGGGCACATTTGAATAATGGGGCCCCTATGACCTACACTGCACAAAGCATTATTTTATTAGAATATTATTTAAAAATAAAGTAGATATAAACAAGGTTCTACCTAGATTTATTTGAATTGCTTTAAAGTTACATTTAATTAAAATATAATAATTGTGTAGTTCACAACAGTAACTATCTAGAATTTAAAGACTGTTATTAAAAATCTAAATATTCTGAAGAGGTATATACTCTTCTAGATTTTAGATTGACGTCGCTAGCGACAAGATCGGCAGGAACTAGGGGGCCCCTACCGATCGCGGGGCCCTGGGCAAGTGCCCTGTGGGAAAGATGGGCCTGCTTGTGAACGTGGCGGAGGTCAGGCGCTAAACCACTGCGCCACCGAGCTCCTCAATCAAGTATATGCCTTGTATTCACGTTTACCTCCCAACATGCCGCGGCGCCCGCGCAACTATAAACGTCGGCACGGAAGCGGTGAAATCTAAATGCGCAAGTGTTACTCCAATAAGTAGAGACTATGCTTCTGCGCATTTTTCACCGCTCAAGATCCGTGTCGGGAAGCCTGTACCTACGAGTATAGGTATAGTAGGTAGTAAAGTAGTCGGTAGCGACACATTAAACCTCTCGACGGTGGTAGTGAAATCAAAAATACTTTCGAAGATTATTTTAACCGGTTTTCTTCTCCACGCAGCTGCTCGCGCCATCTGTGCTGATGGGACACGAATCTAGTATCGCCACAGTGACCAACTTGTTCCCCTCACTAGTCCGCGATCTAGTGGACTCCGCACGCCAAGCGACCGTGCCCAGCAACCTCATGACGAAGCAGGCCAAACTCAATTCTCTCGTCGCAGCCATCACGCAACAAGGGAAATGTACGTATCACATTACTACGCAACGCTTAGGGTCTCCGCACACGGGCTACTAACAGTGTTTCTTTCAGACAAAATCCTCCGGGGGGGGCAATTAAGAGATTCGGGGGAGCTCGTCCGTCGATCACTACACTAGTTTGCCCGTCTACCAGAGTCTACCTACACACAACACATTTTTCTCCGGGGCACTAAGGCTGCTCCGGGGGGGTGCCCCCCTGAAAGAAACACTGGCTAGGCTACTAATTGAAAGGGCCGATACAAATGGCCAGCGGCGGCCGGCGGCGGCCCCTAGATTATTTAACCCCCTTTGCTTGCGGTATCATAATGGAATCTGAAGAAGGTTTAATTACGATGCAGCTGATAAAAAAAACGTTGGTGAACTGAAGCGAAGGGAGAGGGGTGGGATGGGATATCGCGCGAGTGGCGTGTGTCGACGTTTAGTGACCGCTGACAGCCACAAGAAGCGAGCAGCGACGATTTGTAGCGTGGCGGGCGACTATCGGCGTCAACCGTGTGCGCCTAGGGTTGCCAGATCATAAGTCCAAAATATCTGGATAAATTTTGAAAATGTCGGGATTTTGCGGTTGTTGTCGAGAGAAATGATTATTTAAAATAAAAACGAAACTTAAATTCCTGTATATGGTTAGAAAACGGCCACGCAGCCAATTTTTAGTCAGTTTCTTCCACTAATCTTGTAAGTTTTCATCTTGCCTGTCAAATGTAAAAAAACGGCCGCGCAGCGCGATTTTTAGTCAGTTTCATCCACTAATCTTGTACTTTTGCCTGTCTATAGTAAAACAAAAGGGCCGCGCAGCGCGATTTTTAGTTAGTTTTATCAAATAATCTTGTAATCTGTGGTTTCATCCGTGAAAATTATTGCTTTCGGAGAGAATTTTTGGAACAGCTGATTTTCCGGGAGATTTTTAGATTTTTCGGGAGTCGGGAGATCACTTGAAATTCCGGGAGAATCCAGGCGAATCCCGACCATCTGGCAACCCTATGTGCGCCACAGACATATATGTGTGCGCCGATAAAATCTACAGGAATAGGTCAATGACGGCGTTTTGTGGGTGTGGTCAGTGGTCCGTGTGCTCCAATCCTTATTCTGCCATATTCTCGTCTCTTCTCTACTTATTTCCTTTATTACAGGGGACTTCGTACCCAGCATGAAGGTAGCGATGGAGCTAACCACCGGCATCAGCGTGGGCCCCCCGCGCTGCCCCCTCGCCACTCTGGATCCCCAACAGAAAGACCTCATGAAATCCTGTCTAAATACAATAAGCAAGAGACACTGAGACGAAACCGACTTAAATGTTTCCTATTTAATTTTTCACTCGATAACATCTACCTATAGTAGGGCGGCGGAGGTTAGTTTTCGCACAAGTCATCACGGAAATACGAAAATGTGGTATCGATGCATTCAGTACAATGCCCTGATCACAAATATATAAGATGACAAGCGCGAAAGTGGTGGGGGTAGAAACTGTGACGTCATAAAGTTTTCAGTACAAAGAAATTTTTTTTTCATACCATGTGGTATATCAAATGAAAGGGCTTTGTGAGTAGATTGCGAACATATAACACACTATAACATTTTCACTACTTGGTCTTACAAATTATTAGCAAGCGTCAAAAAATTTTGCAATTCAGAGTCGCCATTGAACAGGTCTAGATTGAAAACGACTGAATTGATTTTTACAAAATACATAACGAGTAACTCTGCACATACTCTTTTCGAATGTCTAAAGGTAATTGACCAAAGATATTTAAAAATAAGAAAAGTACATCAGTTTTAATAACAGCATAATTTTCTGCTTTTTCTAAATTCTCAGATTCCTTTAATAATTAATAAAAAAATAAATAAATAAACTTTCGTATGTTTATCCTTACTAGGACAAGTAAGGATAAACAGACGAAGGTTTAAGAACCAAATTTTGACACTTTAGATACTTCTTTTAAACTTAATCACTATTTTAAAATATGTTGTCTTATTAAATCAAATATTATTAACAATTTACAATATTTTTGGTATTCTATGCGTGGTAAAACATTTGTTATATTTTATGAATGATTATTTACACCCGTTAAGCCACTTTTACACCCATTAGAAAGACTGTGATTTTTGTGTATTGTTTTGATTTTTTGTAAATAACTTTTGCCTATTGAGTTTCGTCAGGTTATTTAGGTCTCCGAGCAATTGTGTGTGTTTTCCATGTGAATTTATCATTACTTTTAGTTATCCTTACTTGTCCTATTTGGTAAACAAACTTTACTCAATTCTTTTTTGAAATAATCATGTATAAAGTTCAACAAATGGTTTTCCACGCATTCAATACCAAAGAAATTGTTAACACATTTTTTAAATGTGATTTAAATTTAAAAGAAGCATGGAAACTGTCAAATACTGTTTACTAAATAGGACAAGTAAGGATAAACATACGAAAGTTTATTTTTTTATTTTTTTATTAATTATTAAAGGAATCTGAGAATTTAGAAAAAGCAGAAAATTATGCTGTTATTAAAACTGATGTACTTTTCTATTTTTAAATATCTTTGGTCAGTTACCTTTAGACATTCGAAAAGAGTATGTGCAGAGTTATTTGTTATGTATTTTGTAAAAATCAATTCAGTCGTTTTCAATCTAGACCTGTTCAATGGCGACTCTGAATTTCAAAATTTTTCGACGTTTGCTAATAATTTGTTAGACCAAGTAGTGTGTTATATATTCGCAATCTACTCACAAAGTCCTTTCATTTGATATACCACATGGTATGAAAAAAAAATTTCTTTGTACTGAAAACTTTATGACGTCACAGTTTCTACCCCCACCACTTTCGCACTTGTCATCTTATATATTTGTGATCAGGGCATCGTACTGAATGCATCGATACCACATTTTCATATTTCCGAGATGACTTGGACGAAAAGTGTTTTCTAAGCGTCTTTTTTAAGATTACCGCCGCTCTACTAGGGCAGCGAGCCGCATGCGGCTTTGGCTCCCTCTGTGCAGCCTAAAGCGGCGTCCCCACTAGGGCCGCGTGGCTCCGTGAGGCCTAGCCGCGCGGCTGAGTCTTGCAAGTGTGTACGTGAACAAACTCGCAAGGTTTAAGCGGCGTCCCCACTAGGGCCCCGCGGCTCCGTGAGGCATAGCCGCGCAGCCGAGCTTCGCAAGTGTGTACTTATAAAAACACGCAAGGTTCAGCCGCGCGGTTAGGCCTCACGGAGCCGCGCGGCCCTAGTGGGGATGCCGCTTCAGCCTGGTCCTCACGGAGCCGCGCGGCCCTAGTGGGGACGCCACTTTAAGTAGTCACTTTTTGCTCTTTTGCCTCCCAGTACTACAACGAACTATACAAGCAGAGTGGCAGAAACATAATTTTATACCTATTGATTTTACCTTTATGATTAAGTACATTTACATCTAAAATCTGGTTGGTCTCACAATGGTATTGGTGATAGCTTTCCATCACATTTGACAGCCTTTGACTTTCAAATCAAATTAATTTAGTGATCAACAACAGTATAACTGAGAATGCTTATTAATGGAAATGGGCTGGCCACACAATAAGAGCTGGTTCACATTAGGCCAGACCGACAATTTTACCGTTGGCCATCTATCGGGTTTTGCTGTTCGCTATAAGCTGCCGGTCCAACCTAGTAGTAGTACCCAAAGCAGAATGCCAATATTAATATTTATCCTGACAGAAATCGTGGCTGAGGTCCAACCTAGTAGTAGTACCCAAAGCAGAATGCCAATATTAATATCTTTTAATTTTATAAGCCTTTATTTACTTTCAAGAAAGATACATAATTATAAATATAATGATTACAGTTTTTAAATTCAGTTTCGATTCAAACAGCAGCTTCCTTTGTAAGTCTGTCCTGTAATTTGGACACAAAGGCCTCCTCCATTCCTTTCCACCTTTCCTCATCTCTGGCCAGTGTTGGCCAGAGTGGGCTTATTAAATTTTTGAACTCATCAGACCACCTTCTTATTGGCCTCCCTCTTTTTCTTTTTACGTTTTCTCGAGGGGTCCATTCGACCAATTTCTTTGTCGATTTTCGTCGTTGCTCTCTAATATTTTGTCCCGTCCATCTCCATTTCAGGGTTCGGATTTTGATTTCGACATCTTTCCAATTGGTCACTTTCCTTAAATCGCTTGCTCTTTTCTTGTCCATCCTTGTATACCCTAATATGCTCCTTTCCATACTTCTTTGACATGTTACTAACTTATGGATGTGGTTTTGTGTTGTTGCCCATGTTTCGCATCCGTATGTGAGAATTGGAAGGATACAGGTGTTATATAGTCTCTTTTTGACTGCAAGAGAATAATGTTGGTTCTTCATAATGCTTTTTAGTGACCAAAATCTTTTCCAGGAATTTGTAACTCTTCTTTCGATTTCGTGGTCCATTTGATCTTTCATAGAAATTAGTTGTCCCAGGTATATATAGCTAGTTACATATTCGACTTTTACACCGTCTATTGTGATGGGGTCATACGATCTGTTGGTCATTGCTTTAGTTTTGGTTTCATTCATTGTCAGGCAGAATATTAATATCTATCCTGACAGAAATCGTGGCTGAGGTCCAACCTAGTAGTAGTACCCAAAGCAGAATGCCAATATTAATATCTATCCTGACAGGAAATCGTGGCTGAATATCAGTTAAATGTGGCGTCACCAATAGATTTATCGGGTTGCCCTATTGTGAACAGCGCTATTGAAATACATATGCCAATATGCATCTGACACCTTTGTAGTTCCAGTAATACTATCAGTCCGACCTAATGTGAACCCACTCTAAGGGGTTATGAAAAATGGAGTAAGATGGTAACCTAAAGAAAAGAGGGAAAGGGAAGTCACTGAAGAGATGGGAGGATGATTTGATAAAGATGGCAGGGAGAAACTGGATATGGGAACGGCCAGAGAGAGGGAGAAGTGGAAGAGTTTGGAGGAGGCCTTTGCCAGAGGGCACATATAGGGCACAAACCGAAATACTTAGATGTTATTAAAATTATAAAATTTAACTGTATACTCTGAATAAAGGCTATAAATACAGAATAACCAAATCTTTTTCAATTTTTTTAATTTTAAAACTTATGATAAGTCTTATTTATACAGTTCAATCGACACTTAATGAAAAGTCCTATTTAGGCAGTCCAATCAACAATTAAATGAAAATCCCTATTTACGCAATAAAATCAACAATTAAATGGAAAGACCTATTTACACCGACCAAACAACAATTAAATAAAAAGTCCTATTTACACAGTCCAATTAACACTTAAGGGATTTGCCACACTAGATGCGTTCTGCGGTCCGGTCAACCTATACATTGCGTTCGCCGTATGTATGGATGGGTTGACCGGACCGCAGAACACATCCAGTGTGGCAAATCCTTAAATGAATGCAAAAAATGCAAAATACGCTGACCAAATAATTAATCCAGACCGACACCTTCATGTTCTATACACTTTTCAGCACGTTTCAAAATTTGTCTCTGTATTTCTTTCAATGCGTCTTTATTACTTTTTATTTCCATTATAGCATCTTCGATGCGTTTTTTAAGGTCACTTTCATCACTAATGGTGCGTCGGCGTCCCTTTCCCCCATACACAAGTTTTTCAACCTTATCCCAAAAGAAAAATTTTAATGGGGTCAGGTCATGTGACTGAGGTGGCCATGTCACATTCCCACGGCGGCCAATCCACCTATCACCATACTCAGCATTTAGATATTCATAGACACGCTGTGCGTTGTGCACTCCCGTGCAATCGTGCATAAAGAACATCCCCTTTAAACTTGCCAATGGTACATCTTCCAAGATGCTTTCTACTTGCGTCTTCAGTAAGCCGAGGTACGTCTCAGCGTTTAATTTATCAAGGAACACTGGTCCAAGTACTTGATCTTCTAGAAGTCCAGCCCAAACAATGATACTATATGGTAGCTGAATTTGGTCCCAGTCCGGTGGTTCTTTGCTCCAACAGTGCAGGCTATGGTTAGAGGTTGAGTTCGTTCCGAATTTCGTGAAACTGCACTCGTCCGTCCACAAAATCTTTCGTTGAGGGTCATGGCAAAACCACTGGCAGAACTCTACACGAGCTATACTATTTTTGGTCGGAGCTTTATTCTTCCGGGGCTTGGGAGTTCGTTTTGTTCGTTTCATTGTGAGAGGCTTGTTGGTTCGTTAATCTTGTTTCTAAGCTTGTGTTGTGAGGAACCTACCAAACCTTTGAAATCCTATTCATGTAAAATTTTGGCCACCATGTATTTAAATGATATCAAATCACCTCTTTATAGTAAAAGGAAATCTTTTTCCAAAACAAAAACCAAAATCCGAATCCGAAACAACCAAATCAAAACAGAAACAAAACAACAACAATGGATGGAATGGAAAAAAAAATTCAATTCTGGCAGACTGCCCGCTAATTCATCGATCACTGACCGATAAGATCGATGCATTCTGCGCAGAAGAACGCATATTCTTTTTTTGTGTTTTTAAACAGCCGGTGGTGGTGTACATTGCCGGTTTTGTCAAATGTGTCAAAGAGGATTAGAGGACCTTTTCTATAGCATCAACGAACTCTCGGCAAACCGAGATTGGTGAACGTGTGGAGGTGAGGTAGTAGGAATGGATTCTCCATTCCTACTACCTCACCTCCACACTGGGTCTGTTAAATCCATAGAAATAGAATGTCAAAGAACAACAAAGTCAATAAACAGGTGATCCGAAAACGAATCAATACATTTTATATGAGATACATAAAATATGACAAACACCCGATTGCACTAAACTTAAGGATCGCCTAAGTTTGTTCCTAACTACAACACGACCAAATTAAAACGGTGTCAAACTTAGCGGTCATGTAGCTGTCATTGCCTACTTAACTTGGTCGAGTTGTAGTTAAGAAAAGACTTAGGCGATTCTTAAGTTTAGTGCAATTCGGTGTTAGATTCATAAAATATGACTATATTATGGCAAAGGAAGTTAATAAACTATGTTCCATACTGTTTTCTTTGTCGATAAACGAATAAATGTAGCGAAATTTGGTTTTAGAGAAATGTGTGGCAATATTTTATTTACCTTTGAAAAGTGTTTTCTTTTTGTTGGATTGTTTCTTTTTGTCACATCACAATTACTTAGAGCAGAAGACACCATAGCTCCACGATAAATTCTAATTAAGATTAAAAAATATTTTAAACAAACTGTGATTGCTCATTTGCTAGGCGGGACGCTAGGGGCTCTTACTGTAAAAAATGTTGGCACATGTCACTTGATCCTTTGTCTCTTTTTTACATACCTACGTGTTTTCCACCGGGGGCCCTACAGCCTAACTCAAAGCTTTAGCCAGAGCGATAGCAATGCCCTGTCCGTCCTTGTCATAATATCATATCACGATGACAAGGACGGACAGTGCACTGACGTCATAAACCAAAGCCAGAGTCAAAGCGATAGAGTTAGGCGGTCCCGCTGCGGGAATGGAAAGCAAAAACATTGTTTCTCTACACAAAAATGTTTCGCGAAGCAATGTTTTGTGTAGATGTTTTTGTTGATTGTATAGAGCAAAACACGATACCCGCTTAAAGATTTGAAGGGCTACTAGACTATCGCTGAGTCATCAAATTGGAGCATTAAGAAATTACAGACAACAACTGACAGCTACTGTACAAGTACAAGTTTGTTTCGCATCGAAATCGAAAATCAACAAAATCAAGACCAATGAAAAAATATGGTGTCCAATGGGGAATGTCCGATAAAAATCAAATTAGCTAAATATTTTTCTATAGGTAGGAATAAGCTCCCTCATTAATAGAAAAAAGTTTCAGAATTTACGGTTGCGTGAAAAAAAAATTGAAAGTCTCTTCGACTTCACAAATGTACGAAAGTAACACCAGAATGGAAATTATACCTTTGCCACCACCTGCCACAAACCATAACAAGTATTTAAAAAAAAGTTTTGACATTTTGTGTTGAAACTTTTTTTTAATACCATGTTGTGTATGTCACACATGGAAATAGTACTATAAACCGGAATGAGCGCTTCGCCCCAAAACGAGCCGACAGAGAGGTCAAGTAGATGTATGTGTCCTTTTCTTCATTAGGGTGACCAAACCGTATGGTTGGCCGGAGACATACATAATACTTTAAACTGTTTAATATAAACTTAAATACCTAGGTAGTTCTTTATTCATAATTAACACTTTTTACCGCGTTTTTATTAGGTTGCTTGCTCTTTTGTTTGTTTGAGCACAAATTTTGCAAACGATTTTATACCAAATTCCCGATGAGCTAGAGACTTAAAACTTTGAACACAGGTCAGAAATGGAAGGAAATGCAATATTACAGTGTCATTGAGGTGATCTGATAATGGAGCCGGAAGAACGCCACAGGAACTCTATGATGAATAAAACTATACAACCCCATGTGTTTGGGCTTATTAGAATTGTCTTGACAAGTACTCTGACGGGAGACGAGGTTCAGGGTCGGATGATGAAGTCTGGATTCCATGCCATAGGAACTCAATATAGAAATCATGCAACCCCATCGATTTTGGGCTCGTTTGAATCGTCTTGACGAGTGCTCTGTTGGGTAATAGTATCCAAGAGTCTGATGATGGAGCCGGAAGAAGGCCACAGGAACTCTGCAATAAAACCTTTCAACCCCATCGAGTTTGGACTCGTTTGAATGGTCTTGACGAGTACTCTGATAGGCGGTGGTATATTTTTAGTTTAGCTCGTTAACTAAAAAAAAGAAAATTAATATTTATTAAAAAAAAATATTTTTAAAAACAAATTATTTATCACGTTTTTATTAAGTTGCTTTTTTGTTTTTATTTTTTAAATATGGCAATTCAACCAATTAAAATCTAGTTTATTCAATCCAATTTAATTTCAAGTGTAAATAATTACGCAACTTTAAAGTTTATTCCAATTTTTAATAAAAATGCAATGTGCGTGAACTTCGGAAAAACAAATAAATGTTGGAAAAACAAGTAAAAGTAGGAAAACATTGTCTAGTGATCTGTAGTTAAAAAAAGATGGAAACGATTTTCGACTTTATTGACGTTTGAAATTCGATTGTATAATTCGATCCCATAATTATACTTGTACATTTACTTTGCTGTTTCATTAAAAACTGTTATTTTGGTAAAGATGTCAATAAGGTCTAAAATACTTGCACCAATTTCTTTACTTGTGAAATTAATAAAATGGGTGCAAGAGATTTACGAAGACACAATGTTAAAAATATAAAAAAAAAACAAAATGGCGGCCAACTATATTGTTCGTGGGCCGATTTTATGAAACTCGATTTTGTTACTATTTTGATCAAAATATAACAAAGAAATATTAAAAATATAAAAAAAAATATGGCAGCCAACTCTTTTATTTGTGGGCTGATTTGAATGAAACTCGGTTTTTAGTACTAATTTGACAAGAAAATAATAACACAATATGTATTGAAAAAATTAAAAAATCTAAGATGGCAGCCAACTTGTTTGTTTTTGGGCCGATTTCGATGAAACTCGGTTTTTGGCAATATTTTGACAAGAAAATAACAACGCAATTTTTAAAATACTAAAAATCTAAGATGGCGGCCAACTTTTTTGTTTTTTTGGGCCGATTTCGATGAAACTCGGTTTTTGGGTACGATTTTGACAAGAAAAACCAAGTTTCATCGAAATCGGCCCAAAAACAAAAAAGTTGACCGCCATCTTGGATTTTTAAAATTTTCAACATTGCGTTGTTATTTTCTTGTCAAAATCGCACCAAAAACCGAGTTTCATCAAAATCGGACCAAAAACAAAAAAGTTGACCGCCATCTTGGATTTTTTAAATTTTCAACATTGCGTTGTTATTTTCTTGTCAAAATCGTACCAAAAACCGAGTTTCATCGAAATCAGACCATAAACAAAAAAGTTGGCTGCCATCTTGAATTTTTAATATTTTAAAAATGCTTTGTTATTTTCTTATCAAAATAGTGCCAAAAACCGAGTTTCATCGAAATCGGCCCATAAACAAAAAAGTTGGCCGCCATCTTGAATTTTTAATATTTTAAAAATGCGTTGTTATTTTCTTATCAAAATAGTGCCAACAACCGAGTTTCATCGAAATCGGCCTATAAACAAAAAAGTTGGCCGCCATCTTGAATTTTTTAATATTTAAAAAATGCGTCGTTATTTTCTTATCAAAATAGTGCCAACAACCGAGTTTCATCGAAATCGGCCTATAAACAAAAAAGTTGGCCGCCATCTTGAATTTTTTAATATTTAAAAAATGCGTTGTTATTTTCTTATCAAAATAGTGCCAAAAACCGAGTTTCATCGAAATCGGCCCATAAACAAAAAAGTTGGCCGCCATCTTCAATTTTTAATATTTTAAAAATGCTTTGTTATTTTCTTATCAAAATAGTGCCAAAAACCGAGTTTCATCGAAATCGGCCCAAAAACAAAAAAGTTGGCCGCCATCTTGAATTTTTTAATATTTAAAAAATGCGTTGTTATTTTCTTATCAAAATAGTGCCAAAAACCGAGTTTCATCGAAATCGGCGCATAAACATGAATTTGATTATTAATATAAACTTTACCCCTCGCCTGCGACTTCCAGTTATTTCCATTGATAGAACAATTTCGTTTTTGGGAAATCAGAAATGGTGTAGTATTTATGGGCACCCTAGTTTTGTAAAGGAATATTTCCCGAATATTGAAATTCTAAAATTGAAATTTGGCGCCAAAGTCAAAATCGGATCGGAGTTGCCAGGATTGACATTTGAATTTATACATATATATAAATAGAAATCTAATTAAATCAAAAGAGTAAGTTTAGTTTTATTTTACAATTACTATGTGTTATTCTAAATTAATATTTAAGTAGTATATTTTCAATATTCCACTCCGAATCCTTAACTTTGACTCACTACGTGATTGATAACGTACATTTTTTTTCCTACTATCGTGGTATTATTGTTTTGTAATGGCAATTGTGCGAACGAGACACCGACCTCCACCTAGTGTTGTTTCATTCACACAGTAGAGTCTTCAGTCAATGTCATCGATAGAATTTCAACTCTATGTTGAAGGCAATACAGTTGAATTTCTTTTAAACGAATTGTGAAAATTTTTGTATAGTACTCACTCCCTATATGAACCTGTTGAACCTCTTTGATGTCACAGGTGGTGGCAAAGGTACAATTTCCATTCTGCTGTTACTTTCGTACATTTGTGAAGTCGAAGAGACTTTAATTTTTTTTTAAATTTTCACGCAACCAAAAATTCTGAAACTTTTTTCTATTACTAAGGGAGCTTATTCCTACCTATAGAAAAATATTCAGCCAATTTGTTTTTTTTCGGACATTCCCCATTGCCATCAACTACCGAGTCATCGGATTTTTGTATCATTCAGCAGATAATCCGCAATCGATGTTTTAGCGACTTGTCTGCCAGAATCCACCTTTTGTAAATTTTGCCGCGTCTTTGAAAACTAGAATAGGCGACAGTTTTTTGGCGCCAATTTGTCAAGTTCGGTTCGGTGACTTCGGTGACTATTTTGATTATTCGCAAATTGATTCATTTGGATATTGTATCTTAAAATTGGTGCAGTTTTGTGGAACAAGTGTCTACGCAACTGAACAAAATGGGGGATGATTGAAATAGGCGCGATCTTGGTTGTGTGAAGCTGAGACTTTTCCTGTAGTGGTGGCTACCTCGGCAGAACTTACCGAGTAAACTATCTTGATAATACTTGGTGCCAAATGCTCCAAGCAGCATTGGAATGCGATGCACCCGCATTTTAATGTATACTGAAACAATCTACCACTGAACTATTCAACACTTGACACTGGCAAAAATTACTGTCTAACGAAGAGAGTAGATTGCCAAACTAAAATAAGAAGAATAGGTGGCCTCCAAGTGGCCTCTCACTGCACCCCGTCAACTTTTAGCGATTTTGTTTTTATGTCTTTTGGTTATAAACGTCTGTGATCGAAGAGAAGCCCGCCTAGCATAGCATGACCTTAGACTTAGAGCATCGCGGCTTCGTCTCGAACTTGATGTTCCAGACCTCTTTTAACAGCAAAAAACTCATCGATTCGGCATTTTAAACACTGCAGCGTCCACATGCGCGACTGGACTCGGTCTAGAAAGAAATCCGGGCGCAACATTTGGGCTTGTACTTCGGCAGAGGGGAACGCTCATTGACCTCTATATTATTACACTGGACTGGCTGCTGTCAAACTGCTCTTGTGCCTATTTGATTTCCGCCATTTTGGCGCTGTAGGACATAGCGTGAGGGACATGATACTAAAGTCTGAAGTCTGGAGAGACCATCACGGCGACCATTTTCATTGTACACGTCAAAATCAGTTCTTTAGACTCACCCTAGTGGTGTCCATCGTTCTGGCAGCGCCACGGTCTCCGATTTGCGTGAAAAAATTTCACCATGTAGACCGATTTTTTGCCAGTCGGGAAAAAATAGGTTTGATTTTTTTCCTCCACTGGATCCGAAGATATACGAGGTTTTTTGTGGCGCTGCCAGAACGACGTCGTCCTGGCAGCGCCACGGCTATATCCCATTAATTACAAAAGCTAGAATAAATCTGATTAAACACGGATTTTTGGCTTTTTAGGCAAGCAATTTTTTAGGGTTCCGTAGCCTAAATGGCAAAAAACGGAACCCTTATAGTTTCGTCATGTCTGTCTGTCTGTCTGTCCGTATGTCACAGCCACTTTATTCCGAAAGTATTATGACTACACAGTTGAAACTTGGTATGTAGATGTATTCTGTTAACCGCTTAACGAATTTAATACAAAAATAAGAAAAATAAAAGATTAAGGGGGGGCTCCCCATACATGGAACTGAAACTGAAAAAAATATTTTTCTTCAAACCAACACGTGTTGGGTGTCTATAGATAGGCCTTTAAAATTGTCTTTGAGGTTTCTAAGATAACTTTTTCTCAAAGTCAACCGTTTGAAAGATATTCACCGCCAAAGTGGTAAAATGTGTGTCCCCCCCCTTTAACTTTTGAAATAAGAGAGTGAAAAATCTAAAAAAAAAATATGCTGTAGATCTTAATAAACACTATCAACCAAAATTGGTTTGAACGAGATATAGTAATTAGTTTTTGAGATATAGCACATTTTCCAAAACCGCAAATATAACTTTGTCATTCATACCAACACTGTGAAAAACAAAGTTATTTTTGCAAACGAAAAATGATAGGTGGTATTAAATATGGTATGGTATAAGGAAACTACGGAACCCTATGGCGCGTGGCCCGACACGCACTTGGCCGGTTTTTTTTTCCTGGTAACGTTGTGGGTATATATTTAATACCTTCGTCATAAGGCACGGAAAAAAATTAATTTCTACATTTCATCGTGGATTAAGGATTTTATAGGCATCTAGAAATTATAACCTCAAAAAAATGTTTTTCGCTCTAACGCCTTTAATTGATGTATTTAAATAAGGGTGGGTACCCACTTAGGTTCGTGAACCTCCGCGCTCCGCGAACCTCGAACAGTGATCCATAGCAAAAACAAATATTTTTACTTTGGCTACAGTGTGTACCTGTGCGAACCAAGTTCGCATACGTGTTCGCTCACGTACACACCTGGGCGCCCTGTTCCAGCAGAGGATAAACGATTTTTTCGGTGCATGTTCGCGGAGCGCGGAGGTTCGCGAACCTAAGTGAGTACCCACCCTAACATTCGCGCATTCCCTTATCTTCCTATAAAGGGAAAAAAATAAACCACCATCGCAGCATTAGCCGTTCCAGAGAAATCATAGGTTTAGATTTTTATTTTTATCATAGGATTAGAGGTTTAGATCATAGGTTCATACATTAGGCATCGTTCTGGCAGCGCCACACCCACTGCAGCATGATCCAGGGCACCTGTCGCCAAACTGAATATGCCAATATTTAGTACTACCATAGCGAACACGGAAAAAATCTGATAACGTGTATAACACAGCTACTTTCCGAGATATAAGCATTTGATTCAATATGCCATACAATTGGTATATTCGAGTAGAAAAGTTTTAAATTGCTTTTTGTTTTAGCATTTTATTTAAGTATCCGATCCGGTGCCCAAAACCAGTTTCTACTAAACAGGGTGTTTGGTAATAGCCTTATAAAGCCGAATATGGTAGATAGGGACCATTATAGGGATATTTTGTTTATTAATTTTTGTATGAAACAGCTGATTTTTTTTCGCGATTTCAGAGTTATAATAAATAATAATAATAATAAAAAATGTTTATTATTCTCTTTACAAACAATTCTTATGCTAAAAACAATACCAAAAGTTTAAAAAAGCACTTATTTGTAAGGAGACTGGCACCTAAACTAGGCCGAGGCCTGTAAGAAAGGATACCAGGATCTCCACCCTCGAAAACAGTAGTTGGTAACGATAAAATACTTAAAAAAAAAAAAAAAAAAAAAAAAAAAAATTAACAATTATTTGAAAGAGTAACTAATTCTGATGTAAAGCCGTCTTTAATACTTGCTGTACGTGTGTATAAAAATATAGGTACTTAGGTAGCATGCCAGATGTGTTATTTTTTGAAACGTAATAACATTTTTAAACTGCAGTGGTTAGTTAAAATAATATAATATGTGTTAGATTTAATAAACGAAGATTAGACCGAATTTAGTAATAGTTAATTAAGTAGTAGTTCAGTATTATCATAAGAGAGTTGAAGCAAATAATCCCTGACCTTGTTTTTTACTTCACGGTAACAGTTATTAACAATATTTAGTTCTTTATTTATATCATTATATAATCGACATCCTGTATACGAGAAAAATCTATGCCCGAAGCTTGAGTTAACTTGAGTAGTTGTAAAAACTTGATGAAACCTCCGACTGCTAAGTTTTGACTTGTCCGGTAATGGACAAATTCGATGTTGCCGAAGTATTGTGCCAAGAATGTATAGCTGCCTAACCGACAAAACCTTTGCCTCCCGATACAGGTCAATAGTCGGATAGCGTCTAGTCTTAAAGAGGCTAACTTTTAGAATGAGCCTCTGTGCTCTTTCTAATATTATCAAGTTGGTTTTAGGTGCTCCACCCCATGAAGTTACACAATATGATATAATTGATTGAACAAAGGCAAAGTAAACACACTTAAGAATATCTGGGTCTGCAACATTTCGAAGATTTTTAAATATATATGTAAGCTTGCGAACTCTGTTTGCTACATTTATTATGTGTTCGGCAAAGGATAACTTGTGATCAATTAAAATTCCCAGGTATTTAATGTTTACAGTAAGATTAATGTATGGACAATCACAAGATTGACTTGGTGTAGTGCAAGTGTGTGCAATTAGACAATGATTTTGAGGGAGTATGTCGGTAGGGAAATTACGTTTAGTGAAAACCATAAACTTGGTTTTATCTGAGTTTAAGGTTAGTGAATTGGCAGCTAACCAGTGGCAGATAACATTTAAGCCATTTTGAGCAATAGACAGCACATCATCCCACGAGTCACCATAGAATGTTAAAGATGTATCATCAGCATAAGAGACAATGTTACAGTTTTCAAGTTTTAAATTACAGAGGCCATTTATATAACACAAAAATAATGTAGGGCCTAAAATGCTCCCTTGAGGAACACCGTAAGAGACAGGTATTGCGTCACTTATAAGGTTACCTATTTTCACACACTGAGTACGATTTTGGAGATAGTCCGCAAGTAAATCAAGTTGTTTCCCCCTGATACCCATATATTCTAATTTTTGTATGAGAAGAGGCACTGAAACTGTGTCAAAGGCCTTTTTTAGGTCAAGGAACACCGTGACACATTTCATATTATTGTCTAATTTATCGGCTAAGAAGTTTGTAAGATTATGGACTGCATCATCCGTGGACTTTCCTTTTCTAAAGCCATATTGACCCTTAGCTAATATGTCCTGTTTTTCAAGAAATTCTACCAGTCTGACGTTAATAATCCGTTCAAAAACTTTTGATAAAGAAGATAATATTGAAATAGGCCGATAATTATTTACGAAATGTTTGTCACCTTCTTTATGAATGGGATGAATAATAGATTTTTTAAGCGCATCCGGGAAAACACCTTGATTAATACAGTTGTTAATAATATTTGTAAGTAGGGGTGCAATAATATTAACTGTGCACTTAAGTACTTCAGATGTTATAGAATCCCAACCTGGAGAGCAGTTCTGTTTGAGTTTCATTATTACATCTTCGACCTCATATACATCAGTCTCAAGGAGAACAAAAGATTCTAACGGTGTTGTACAAGATTTCAGATAATCTTGTGCAGGTGATGGGCAAGGCGAAATTTTACTTGCTAACTGCTCACCTATATTCGCGAAGAACTCATTAACAGAATTGATGGAGTCTTTATCGGATACCGCCCCATTTAGAAGCTCAGTGGGTTGTGAAAATTTTCGAGTTCTGTTGGTTATCTCATTGATGGTCTTCCACAGTTTTTTCGGGTTACTTTGTGAAGATTTTATTTGGTCTCGTTCATATTCCCGTTTAACTTTTTTCAATATGTTATTACAGTAATTCCTATAACGTTTATATGTAATAAGTAGTGTTTCATTTGTGGAATCTTTTTTTAGTTTTTTGTGCATCATATCCCTATTTTTAATGCAGCGAAGTAATCCCTCAGTAATCCAGGGTTTAATGATCTGTTTTCTTTTTGCGATTTTAATCAATGTAGTATTTTTATCAATTACAGAAATAAGTAGGATAATCAGTTTATTTAATGCTATATTGGGATCGTGTTCCAGGTTAACCGATGAGAAATCAAGTGCCATAGTATCACGTCTTATTCCGCCCCAATCTATTTTTTGTTTAAATTTTAATGTATTAGTTTTAAAAGAGTTTTTAGTTTGTATACATGATAACACAGCTTGATGATCAGTGACTGATGTAAGCAATGTAAAAGTGTATGTTTTCAATGAACTCTTCAATAATACGTGATCCAGACAGTTAGGTCTTCGTGTCGGGGTATTTATAGCTGGTAATAGGCCGTGGTATGCAAGCATATCTAGATAAGATAATGTGTCAGAAGAGTTCTTTTCAAGGATATTTATATTAATGTCACCAACAATAACAATATTTTTAAAAGCAGAAAGTCGGGATAAAAGTGAGTTTAATGACTCCAAAAAAATATCTATTTGTTTAAATGAGGGTGATCTATAGATGGCAATAATCACCGTTTCATTGCTTAGTTTAATGAGCAGGCAGCTTGCTTGATCTATAGCTGGTTCTTCAACTGTAATATTTAAATTATCCTTTGCAAAAACCACGACACCATCATTTTGGTTACGATTTTTTAAAGTTTTAAAAGTAGCATAATCATTCAAGATAGGGATATTGGAATTGGAGTCTGCTGGTAACCAGCATTCTGATAGCACTATAAGATCACAGTCTAATTTTATCCGCGCAAGTAGTGTGCATAAACTATCAAAATTACAGTTCAAACTGCGGATGTTTTGTTGTAGAATTTTTAAATATTGGTTAGGGTAATTTAAGTATGTGTGACATTGTTCAGGTTCACACGTTATAGGAATATAGACATCAAACATATCGATTTGGTTAATTAAACTATTTATGGTATCAACTTTTATATTTAATGTAAACCTTGCACAGTATAGTGGTTAGAGGATAGTTAGTAAAATACAAAAAATAACCCCAAAACGTCATCTCAGTATAAAAGGTAGAAACAAGTTGGATGCCTGAATTATATGATAATAATGCACATAATATATTATTATCCAATATTTAATTGTAAGGGATATGACCAAATAAAAACTGAACATGCAAAAACGAGTATGTAATGAGCCAACAACATAATGTTTAGTTATTGCTTCAGAGGTTGCCGATATTATAATAAAGCAGTGACAGAATATATTAAATAGTATGTATCGTGTCATTTGTATGTTAGAATTAATTTTTTTCTTTAATATTAAAAACAGCTTCATGCATCGAGACAAGTGATTTGATATAATTAGGTAATAATTATAGGAAATTATAGAAAAAACAAAAACAGTAATATTATTTTTCCAGGCAGCGAAATAATAATTAAGAATGAACTTCAGTACAGGAATAATAAGTATTATTAGTCATTTGGAGGCTAATTTCCGTAGATCTTCTTCCGAATTTATGCGAATAGCAGGTTCCCCTTGGATCTTCCGTATGTAAATATTTCCATTTGTTGTCCAGACAAATGAATAGTTACTTGTTTTCTTAAACTCTCGGGCGAGGTAAAAAAGTCTTTTAGCTCGTGGAGTAAGGTTGTCAGATATGTAGATAGGTTTTTCCGGTCCTTGTATACCTATTAAAGATGTGTTCAGTGTCGATTTTCCTGTTTTTTTGTTGAAAACTTTCGATTCATTTAGTATCTTATTTTTCAGTATGACAGTTGTAAACTCGACAATGATTGGAGGGATCTCGTTTTTTCTCTGAATTCTGAACAGGTTTTTTATCTCACTTTCTTGGATGGAGATACCTAATGTAGTGCCAATATTTTTTACAGTTTTTGTTAAATCACTTAAATTTTCTGAAGGTTTCATTGGTAGATTACGGATCTCCAAGCTGGCTGAGCGGACATTTTTTTCAAGATAATCAATTTTTTCTTCAAGTGTTTTTATGTAATCCAAATGTTCTTTTTTTTCTTGCAACAATTTATTCACAGAAATTTTCATATCTTCGTATTGATTTGATATAAATTCAATTGAGGTGGTAAGTTCAGATTGTTTTTCTACCATACTAGATAGGAAAGAGTCTAATTTTTTATTCTGTTCTGATTGCCATGTAGAAAACATGTTTTCCATCCTGGACATAAAGGTAGTCAACTCATTGTCTTGTTTTCTTTTGAGCGGCCGGGCAGTAACATTTTTATCAATTTCACTTAATTCCGGGTTCGAAGCCGTCTGGGCACCCCTATCGTCCGTAGCCGTAGTCCTATTTTTTGATGGTGAATGTCTAATAGACATTTTCCGTAAGAAATACGCCGGGGTATCTTTGTTTCCTAAGTCAACAGTGCGTGTTCGACTTTAATGTAGGCCTATTTGTGCGTCCGTCCGACGGCAAAAATAGTGCAATATAAATGTGACGAAGTGGGCGGGGCCGTGTTTTTTATACTGCAAAAACCTCAGGCACAGGTGAGTGGTTCGATACGCGCCGCCGTTTAAACAAGTGTGCACGCGCAGGGGAGTGGGATTTGCAGCGCCCAATTAGAAATAGGTTACGGCTGTTTTGTTTTGGTAGTAGTTGATTGTGTGTAATCGTGTTCGCTCACCCACTTAGGCGTCCTTGTCCTGCAGACACAATTCAACACCTTCTCACTGTGTATGCTAGCCTAGCAATTTTTATATTTTAATTTGCGAAATAAAATTATTATAATGATTACTGAGACACGACCGTACAGCACAGTATCCGAGAGGGGAGAGGAAAGGTTGGTTCCATAGTAAAAGTTGTTCAGTTTGATGGTCTCTATATCTACAATATCCAGCTTTATAAGGCTACCAAACACCAACAAACACGAAAAGTAAAAAATAAAAATGAAAGCGGGCTACAGCTGGCTAGTCAAGCGGGAAAGTGTGAATGAGGCGTTAACTTAGTAAGCTGTGAAGCTGTCAATTAAATGTGATACATAAGTCACGCACGTCTGATGCTGTTTGCGCTACCTCACGACCGAAATTGCGACTAGTTTTTCGTATTTTGCGATAGTCTCAAATTGGGCGACTTCATAAATTTTTGCGCGATTTTTGGGCTACTTCACTTCGTTGGCAATGGCAACACCAAATTAAGAAAACGTGAGTGCAAAAACCACCAAATTTCCTCACTTTAGGCCATATTAATACATTTTTTTTGTTTAAATATGGTAGTTTTATTTATCCAGTACGGCAACTTAATGTTACAAATAATAAAACTCATTGATTTTTTTTGTTTTATTTTCTTGGAAATTAAAAATATTCCTAGTAATAATGAAAAGACATAGTTTATCGATCAGAAATATTTATTTTTAATAGAGTTTTACAAACGCACACATGAAAACAAAATTAAAACTAAAAAAAATCAACGTTATCATACAATTTTTATTTTTCTTAATTGGATGTTGCCATTGCCAGCGAAGTGAAGTAGCCCAAAAATCGCGCAAAAATTTGTGAAGTCGCCCAATTTGAGACTATCGCAAAATACGAAAAACTAGTCGCAATTTCGGTCGTGAGGTAGCCAAAACAGCATCAGACGTGCGTGACTTATGTTTGACATTTAATTAACAGCTTCACAGCTTACTAAGTTAACGCCTCATTCACACTTTCCCGCTTGACTAGCCAGCTGTAGCCCGCTTTCAACCATGCCTGCCACTTTCATCACAAATGCATTTTTATTTTTATTTTTTACTTTTCATGTTTGTTGGTGTTTGGTAGCCTTATTTATAAAGCCGGATATTGTAGATATAGAGACCATCAAACTGAACAACTTTTACTATGGAACCAACTCTGAAATCGCGAAAAAAAATCAGCTGTTTCATACAAAAATTAATAAATAAAATATCCGTATAATGGTCCCTTTCTACCATATTCGGCTTTATAAAGCTATTATCAAACACCCTGTCTAGTAAAAACTGGTTTTGGGCACCAGATCGGATACTTAAAATGCTAAAATAAAAAGCAATTTAAAACTTTTCTACTCGAATATACCAATTGTATGGCATATTGAATCAAAGGCTTATTTCTCGGAAAGTAGCTATGTTATACACGTTATCAGATTTTTTTCCGTGTTCGCTATGGTAGTACTAAATATTGGCATACTCAGTTTGGCGACAGGTACCCTGGATCATGCTGCACTGGGTGTGGCGCTGCCAGAACGATGCCTAATGTATGAACCAAATCTAAACCTATGATTTCTCTGGAACGGCGAATGCTGCGATGGTAGTTTATTTTTTTCCCTTTATAGGAAGATAAGGGAATGCGCAAATGTTAATTAATACATCAATTAATGGTGTTAGAGCGAAAAAAATTTTTTTGAGGTTATAATTTCTCGATGCCTATAAAATCCTGAATCCACGATGAATTGTAGAAATTCATTTTTTTCCGTGCCTTATGACGAAGGTATTAAATATATACCCACACCGTTTCCAGGAAAAAAAATCAAATTGCTGAGATTCAGCCGTGGCGCTGCCAGAACGACGTCGTTCTGGCAGCGCCGCCACGAATGACCCACGATTACTCCTGAATCTGTTGACATTCACGGGTGGATGTTAGCTTGTGTGAAATGGAAAAAAAAGCCAAAAATTTGTGTGTAATTAGATTTATTCTAGCTTTTGTAATTAATGAGATATAGCCGTGCCGCTGCCAGGAATCAAACCTATTTTTTCCCGACTGGCAAAAAATCGGCCTACATGGTGAATTTTTTTCACGCAAATCGGAGACCGTGGCGCTGCCAGAACGATGGACACACCCTAGTGGCGTTTCAAATAGGCACAAGAACTTTGCTGTCAAATCATACAGTCCAGTTAATAAGAAAAAATTTTTTATGTCAGTGGTACATTTTTTTACTTATTGAGCCGTTTACACGAGTCAAGCTATTAAGTAATTTAGTTAAAATTAAGTTGTCGACCAACTAAATTTTCGCGTGTAAACAGCCAATAAGGCAATATCTCAAAAAGGCTAGAAAGACTGATGGTGTTCCTGAAGAAATGAAAGGTCTTGGTTAGATCTTCATTTTAGATGGCTGCTGCCAAATTTAAGTTTGTCATCTAAAATGAAGCTCTAACTACAACCTTTCATTTCTTTAAAGACACCATGAATTTAGGATGAGTACTTTTCGAGACATTGCTGTTGTAAGTTTGACAGCTGTCATTTGTCAAACTTAAAACAGCAATATCTCGAAAAGTCCTCATTCTAGGTTGATGGTGTTTTTGAAGAAATGAAAGGTCTTGGTGATATCTTTATTTAAGATGACAAACTTTTTAACAGCCGTTTCCTAAAATGAAGATCTTGCTAAGACCTTTGATTTCTTCAAAGACACCATCAATCTATGATTAGTACTTTTTGAGATATTGCTGTTTTAAGTTTGACAGATGACAGCTGTCAATCTTCATCGTTTTTTTAACTAATGAAGTTTAAAAAAACAGATGCAAGTGATTTTCGACCTTATTTTTTTTGCTCAGCATTCGGATATTATGGCCTTTTGTAATCGCCAAAAATGGGCACACTGGCTACTTACTACTTACTATTTAAACCGTGTGAACGACTTTTTATTAAATTTTAACTTAAAATTAAGTTGCCCATTTAGTTACTACTTAACAGCTTAACTCGTGTAAACGGCTCTTATGTCATAGTAGAACCAAATAAGTAAGTCATCTTAGGCTGCGGTCCCCATGACGATTACATCGATTTCGGCGTTTACAACGCTCACACGAGGTCCGCATTCGATATCCTCAAATCGATAAAATCGACAAATGACAGTAGGCGAATGTGAACCGCTCGTAAGCGCGCTAACGTTTTATTCTAACCTCAAATACAAGATGGAATAATTGCTAGATACTAGTTTTGCTCTCTAAAGCGATGATAATGATGAAGAACGTTTGATTATTGAGTCGTGTCGTGTGCACCCAACATCTTTTTTTTTTCAACTTTTTACATCAACCACCTTTTTGGATAAGCTCCAAATTAGTATTAACAAAATATTAACCAATATAATGCTCTATCCTTTTGTTGTGAAGTGAGGAAAAGATCCTTCTATAACGAACTCTCTCATTTTATGATTTTTTGACGAAATAAAATTCTGACACCTGTTTCGTTTGACAGTCACTTATAACTTTTGACAGAACGTTCACAGTGATTACGCTCCGAGGCATGGTCGCTGTAAGCCCAAGATGGCGCTAGTAATGACGTCATGAGTGACGTCACGCTAGATATTGTAAACGCGCTAACGTGCATGCGGACCGGCTGTTATCGCGATAATATCGATATTATCGCTATGGGGACCGCAGCCTTACTCATTAAGCTTCGTACAGACTGAGGCGAGCGAATCGCGCGCGTCGCTCATTTTGACAGATTTTGATCGCGTAACTCAAAGCAATGGCCATAGCCATAGCCATTGCCATAGCAATTTCTTTGACAATGGCTATGGCTATGGCTATCGCTTTGAGTTACGTGGTCGCACTCGCGAATTTAGCGCGGAATTATCCTCAGTCTGTACGAAGCTTTATACGCACGAACGCGGTTTGTATGTGAGCGCGCCCGTACGTATGCGTCATCGCACGCACACACTGACAAAATTTAAAGGTGATGATAAAGGTGCGCCAGTCGTGGCTTGGCTGCTTGGCTGCGCCGCGTACGTAATCCCGCCCGCGCTCACGCACGCTTCACGCCGCTGTGCTGCTGCTCGTAATAATTTGAACGTTTACCTACCTACAGTACATACCATGCTTTCCAAAGATATTATTGCAAAAAAGATTTGTAAGAATGAGGATATATTTTACATTAACTTTAATTAATAAAGCATTTCGTACTTGTCGAAACAGATGAAAATTTTTTTTATGTCAATTGTGTAATTTCGTTAAAATATCACAAATTCCTACAGGAAAAGGTACTTTTAATGCCTATTATTTAAGGTTATGGAAAGTATTCAATTTCAGAATTTAAAGATTATTATTTTGAGAAGTGTAGGTAAATAAAAAAGAAAAAAACAGTTAGTGTCAAAAATATTTTTTAATAATATGAAATAAAACACTTTTTAACGGATAGGTACTAGCGTGGTTTTATTGAATGTACTTTGGTATTTAGTTGGTATTTGGTTTGATTTTAGATTTTTTTGATTTTTATAATTTTTTTTTTATTTGAATAAATACATTATTTAGTAAAGCCACGTTTTAATTAATTCTATTTCGACCGTAAGTTTTTAAATATAATTTAACATGACGTACGCAATCAAAAATTGTAGTCAATTCCTGAAAACAGGTTAATGTAAACTGTAATTTGACAGTTAGATGTGATACATTGCTACTTTTCTTTAGTAAGTTTTTATTGGTGTCAAAACGAAAGTGCCAATGTATCACATACATCAGTCAAATTACAATTAACATTAACTTCATTATTTTAGTCGATAGACGCGCTGGCTGGTCTACCCACAAAAAATATTTAAAAAAAACTTTGTATTATAGATTTACTATGCATTTTTGACGACCCAATAAACTAGCGATGTGACAGCCCTTCGTGTTTAAGCTGTATCGCTCGCTCGCTCGAGGCTCGAGTTGGCCTACTTATTTGGTTCTACTATGCTTATGTGCTACAGAGTCGCTATCGCTAGTGGGAGCAGCGCTGAAATCTTCTTGTACTTTTTACGTTTTTGCTGTAAGCCAAGCCAACGTTATCTTATCAATGAAATGCAGGATATTTAATGTTTTTATAGACTTTATGATAATAATAATGGGATCATGATGGGATATAAAAATTATAGCCATATCCACTTATCTGATAATCAACTTTATTAGTCTC
Source organism: Agriphila geniculea (assembly GCA_943789525.1). Taxonomy (NCBI): domain Eukaryota; kingdom Metazoa; phylum Arthropoda; class Insecta; order Lepidoptera; family Crambidae; genus Agriphila; species Agriphila geniculea. The sequence goes on along the minus strand of OX038883.1, from coordinate 19,554,992 downwards.
TTAAAAGCTAAGTTGAATTAAGTTTCAACTTGTAGTATTTAATTAATTCCTGCCATTTACGTTTAATTATTTTACACTATTTAAGTTAAAGCTATACCTACCTATTTACACAGAGTAGGTAAATTCAATATTCTAAAATTTAACTCATATTATTTTGAAAGTCTTTCTTCATAGATTTCCGCGTAAAATCGAACTAGGTACAGTACCAGGCATGTATCTTGAAATTGTTTCCACGTAGTGGGGATAAGTTCGCGCATGTGCTCTTGTGAGCGACCAATAGCGCGCGCCCCTCTCCCGCCGCCCGCGCCCCTCACCGCTACGTATGCCCAAAATACGCGTTCCGCGCAATCCCCACCCGATTTCAAGATATATGCCTCGTACTGTAGGTACCTAATTATAACAAAATAAGGTAGTGAAAATTGAGCCAGGGAGGCGAATAGGGGAATTTTCGGTAATACTCGAGCGTGGCAGTTTAAGATATGAGAGATACCTTGGACCTAATAGAACAACCTTGTAAAGTATTTAGCTCTATGTAGTGACGCGCGCCTAGGATAGACGATCAGATTAGTAAAAAAAAATCGATAGTCTGAAATACTCGAGCGCGTCAGATTAAGATATTGGGGGTTGATTTTAGTGTTTTAAGACTAAATTTAACTAATCTGACGATAAGTCCTTGACGCCGACGAGTTATAGGGTCGCGAACTTGTAAAAAAAAAACGTTAATCCGGCATTCTCGAGCGCGATTTTTTTTATTTTTATTTTGAAGAATATAATCTATAACGTACTAAAAATACAAAATCTGCCGGTTTCCGCATGACCGGGAGTGTGGAGGAGCCATTTCGTCTTCCGAAAAACGCGTTGCGGCATATAAGTCGCTAACGATACATTTTACAAAAAAAAAGTTTAAATAAACAAAAAAGGTAATTTTATTTTACACAAAAAAGGTCTCTTTACATTTTTGTCCAAAGTTAAAACTTTTTGACTTGAAGCATCATAAAAACTCAAATTCCCGGTTTTTTGAGTATATCTTGAAAACTGAGGGTGTTAAAAAAAATGATATGTTGATCCTGAAATTGTTTTTTGGACGTACCGTAAGCAAAACGAAGTGAAGAATTGAAGCAAAAAAGAGGAATTTGCCATAAACATGTAATACAGACTGAGCGCTTCGCGGAAATATGCCGTCCTACCAGTACTTAACAATACAATTATAATCCATTTTTTATATCATTTCATTTTTTTATACAATAAATAATACAATTCATACTACATTTCATCTACATTTACGTTGGTTGTAACTATCGCTTTATTGTCATTCTTAAATTCCCCGTTCTATCAAGGAGAAAGAAAGGAAAAAAAAAACAAAAAACCTTTCCGGTCAGATTAAGAGAACACACCAACATTTTTGTCAGATTAAGAAAATATGCTTTCAGGATACCGAGATAAACCTCCCCTATGAAAATCTGACGCGCTCGAGTATTTCAAAAAAACTTTTTTTTTTGCATTTTCAAAAATTCATCGTAACTTATGGTCACGCCGAAATCGTCAGTTTTTTTAAAGGGAGCTTCCTTGGGGCCTACTTAACACCCCTTCCGAAAATCTGACGCGCTCGAGTAAATTTTTTTTTTTTGCATTTTTGACTACTTTATATGCTTACCCCCACCACGCAAACCGGCAGATTAGTATACCGTTGTTATCAGAGGCACTTGGGGCATACGTAGTATGAATATCTGACGCGCTCGAGAATGCCCAAGTAACTGTTTTTTTTTTACATTTTTGAAAAACCGTACACGCCAAACCCACCGCTAAAATGGTTTTTACCATACGAGCTTTTCTTTTCGAAATTATTTTATCTTTCGATTTTGATAGGTCTCGACGGCGCCGTTGAATTACGCCATTTAGCTACCTCACCTCCCTAACTAGTCGGTTTCACAATGAGCAGTGCGACAATCGCGACTCAGTATTTTTGACAGAGAAACAAAACATTTTAACGTAGACTAGTTATTTGTTCAACGAGTGAGCAAAGTTATTTTTTGCTGCGAGTGCTTTAAATCACGAACTTGCGAAGTAGTCTAGAATTCTAATAGACTATTGAGCACAGTAAGTGATTTAAATGTATGATATATAAAAAGAATTGCTTTCATGTGAAACATACAACTGTTCACCTTTACCAACGAGAAACAAAAAGCTATTTTACATCATACTTGCTCGGTAACTAGGATTTACTTATATAGTATGAGACTGTGTAAGTTGGCATGTGCAACACAGTGCATTGTTTAGATAGAACGTTCCATTTTCAAATCACTTTACAATTCAAGGATGGTGAATGCTTTAACTGTAAAGTTACTTTACAATTCAAGCATTTAAAACTCCTTAGTGAACCAATCTCTTTTCTTTTATTATAAACTGACGAAACTTTTGGCTGAAAAAAAAACAATGAAAATGGCGGCATTTAATTTCAGTTCAAGCTAGGTATGCAAAATTCTGCTATGCAAAAACAGCTGATTTTTTTTTTCGTGATTTCGAGGTAGGTCCCATAGTGAAAGTTGTTAAGTTTAATGGTCTGATCAACCCCACAAGTTTTCAATGAAATAACCCTTTAACGTTTTATTTTTATTTTTGTTTTATTGTTTTTGTTTTTATTTTTATTAAATTTACCTTGCATGAATGATGTAAAATAGTATGCTTACCTCGGTTGTAAGTAGCTATTACACCCTCGAACTATATTCGCCCTCGCTCGCTACGCTCGCTCGGGCGTCTAAATATCTCAGGTGCACTCGATCCATTAGCGCCCTTTGCGAGCTGCGCTCGCACGGGCGCCAAATTGGATCTTGTTCTGTAATAGCTCACTTACATCCCTTGTGTAACAAACTACTATTGCTGCGAGAGGGTGATGAAAATTGATCGAAACTCACGCTCGCAGTAAAAAGTTATTTTTCTCACCTATGCTCTGAAATAGACATGCGAGCCGCGCCGGCGCCGCCGCGCCGCGCCGCGTTTTTCCCGCGCCGCCGCCGCCGCCCGTGGCGTTCGGGTCGGGCGGCGCGCCGAATGAAGCGCAAGCGCAAGGGAAGGCAAGAGAGCGCGAGGAAAAGCAAGCGAGCGAGAGGGACAGGAAAAGTGCAGAAGCAGCGCACAGCTGCTCACTCGTTCTATTTTTAATTTTTCTTTCTAAATTCAACCACGTCAACTAATTTTAAAATTCAATCTAAAATATTTGTATTAAAATGGAACTGCAGCTGTGCAATTTACAATTTACTTGCGATTGATATATGTTTGTTATTTATAATAATAGTACATGGACATGAAAAACAAGAAAACAATAATAATAAAATTATAAACAATGAAATTTTGACGGCTTAAATTCGGACGCTTTTGCCCTAAATTCAACCATTATTTTCCCTAAATTCGGCAAAGGTGAAATAAAGGATGACCAGTGTCAGAAACCTTTAATGTTTTTATTCTCGTAAGACTGATCAGTTGAAGTGGCAGTGGGCTGGACACATGGCGAGAAGAACCGATGGGGGAGGCCTATACCCAGCAGTTGCGGCTGATATTATTTACATATTAAATTGCAAAAATAACAAATTTCATTTTCCATACTAGCATTTTCATAATTTATTCAACGACCGTGAACGCTAATTGTAACAAAACTTTTATGTACTTTGATTGAACATTAGGCTAACTTAGGCAACATAACTTAACCGAAAAAAATAAGTTAAGGCGAGGTGGTAGTGAAAGTGGCGGCGCCACTACATTTATTTTTATTACTCGTAAATCAAGTCAATATTTAAAAAAAGCACAATTAACAATCCTTTCTCTTATATCTCTTATATCTCTTATATTTTTTGAATAACTCTACAATAGTTATCATTCATTCTGTAAGTTTTAAAATCCATAATTGCCAAAAGTGGCCACTTTGAGCTAAAATTGATTTTAGTTTCAGATCAATTCCCATTTTGGGAAATGGGAATTGATTATTACCCGATTAAATACTACTAAACTACTACTAAAGACAAAACTAGTTTTGACGGCAGCGGTTGGACAAAACTAGTTTTGCCGGTAGCTGTAGGTCAGAACTAGGTTTGCCGGTAGTTGATGGACAAAACTAGTTTTGACGGCAGCGGTTGGACAAAACTAGAATTGCCTGTAGCTATTGCACAAAACTAGTTTTGCCGGTACCTGTAGGACAGAATTAGGTTTGCCCGTAGCTGACGGACAAAACTAGTTTTGACGGCAGCGGTTGGACAAAACCAGTTTTACCTGTAGCTATTGCACAAAACTAGTTTTGCCGGCAGCTGTCGGTCAGAACTAGGTTTGCCCGTAGCTGACGCACAAAACTAGTTTTGACGGCAGCCGTTGGACAAAACTAGTTTTGCCGGTAGCTGTTGGACAAAACTAGGTGTAGCCGGTAGCTGTTGGACAAAACTAGTTTTGCCCGTAGCTTTAGGTTAAACTAAGTTTGCCGGAAGCTGATTGACAAAACTAGTTTTGCCTACTAGTAGGTCAGAACTAGGTTTGCCCGTAGCTGACGGAAAAAACTAGTTTTGACGGCAGCGGTTGTCAAAACTAGTTTTGCCTGTAGCTGATGGACAAAACTAGTTTTGACGGTAGCTGTTGGACAAAACTAGTTTTGCCGGTAGATGTTGGACAAAACAAGTTTTGCCGGTAGCTTTAGTTCAGAACTAGGTTTGCCGGTAGCTGATGGACAAAACTAGTTTTGACGGCAGCGGTTGGACAAAACTAGTTTTGCCTATAGCTATTGCACAAAACTAGTTTTGCCGGTAGCTGTTGGACAAAACTAGATTTGACGGCAGCGGTTGGACAAAACTAGTTTTGCCGGTAGCTGTTGGACAAAACTAGATTTGACGGCAGCGGTTGGACAAAACTAGTTTTGCCGGTAGCTGTTGGACAAAACTAGTTTTTCCGGTAGCTGTTGGACAAAACTAGTTTTGCCGGTAGATGTTGGACAAAACTAGTTTTGCCGGTAGCTGTAGGTCAGAACTAGGTTTGCCGGTAGCTGATGGACAAAACTAGTTTTGACGGCAGCGGTTGGACAAAACTAGTTTTGCCTGTAGCTATTGCACAAAACTAGTTTTGCCGGTAGCTGTTGGACAAAACTAGTTTTGCCGGTAGCTGATGGACAAAACTAGTTTTGCCGGAAGCGGTTGCACAAAACTAGTTTTGACGGCAGCGGTTGGACAAAACTAGTTTTGCCTGTAGCTATTGCACAAAACTAGTTTTGCCGGTAGATGTTGGACTAAACTAGGTTTGCCGGAAGCGGTTGCACAAAACTAGTTTTGACGGCAGCAGTTGGACAAAACTAGTTTTGCCTGTAGCTATTGCACAAAACTAGTTTTGCCGGTAGATGTTGGACAAAACTAATTTTGCCGGTAGCTGTAGGTCAGAACTAGGTTTGCCGGTAGCTGATGGACAAAACTAGTTTTGCCGGTAGACGTGAGTCAAAACTAAGTTTGCCGATTTTGGCCAAAACTAGGCTTGGCGGAATCTGCTAGTCAAAACAGTGTGCAATAGTGCACTTGGTCAAAACCAGTTTTGCCGGTAGCTATTGCACAAAACTAGTTTTGCCGGTAGATGTTGGACAAAACTAGTTTTGCCGGTAGCTGTAGGTCAGAACTAGTTTAGCCGGTAGCTGTAGGTCAGAACTAGGTTTGCCGGTAGCTGATGGACTAAACTAGTTTTGACGGCAGCGGTTGGACAAAACTAGTTTTGTGCAATAGCTACCTATTGCACAAAACTAGTTTTGCCGGTAGCTATTGGACAAAACTACTTTAACCGGTAGCTGTAGGTCAGAACTAGGTTTGCCGGTAGCTGATGGACAAAACTAGTTTTGCCGGTAGACGTGAGTCAAAACTAAGTTTGCCGATTTTGGCCAAAACTAGGCTTGGCGGAATCTGCTAGTCAAAACAGTGTGCAATAGTGCACTTGGTCAAAACCAGTTTTGCCGGTAGCTGTTTGTCAAAACTAGGTTTGTCGATAGCAGTTGGAAAATACTAGTTTTGCCCGTATCTATTAGACAAAACTAGTTTTGCCGGTAGACGTCAGTCAAAATTATGTTTGCCGTTTTGGTTCAAAACTAGTTTTGGCGGAATCTGCTAGTCAAAACTAGGTTTGACTATACTTGGTCAAAACTAGTTTTGCCGGTATATATTGAACAAAACTAGTTTTGCCGGTAGCTGTAGGTCAGAACTAGGTTTTCCGTTAACTGATGGACAAAACTAGTTTTGCCGGTAGCTGTTGGACAAAACCCTAGTGTTCGCAGATAGCTGTAGGACTAAACTAGGTTTGCCGATAGCAGTTGGAAAAAACTAGTTTTGCCGGTAGACCTGATTCTAATTTAGTTTTGCCGGTAGCTTTAGGTCAAAACTGGGTTTGCCGGTAGCTGATGGACAAAACTAGTTTCGCTGGTAGACCTTGGACAAAACTAGTTTTGCCTGTAGATTTTATTCTAAACTAAGCTTGCCGATTTTGGTTAAAACTAGTTTTGGAGGATTGTGCTAGTAAAAACTAGGTTTGCCAATTGCACTTGGACAAAACTAGTTTTGCAGATAGCTGTAGGACAAAACTAGGTTTGCCGGTAGCAGTTGGACAAAACTAGCCTTGCAGATAGCTGTAGGACAATACTGGGTTTGCCGATAGCAGTTGGACGAAACTAGTTTTACCGGTAACTGTTGGACAAAACTAGTTTTGCCGGTAGCAGTTGGGCAAAACTAGTTTTGCTGGTAGACCTTGGACAAAACTAGTTTTGCCTGTAGATTTTATTCTGAACTAGTCTTGAGGATTTTGGTCAAAACTAGTTTTGGAGGATTCTGCTAGTAAAAACTAGGTTTGCCTATTGCACTTGGTCAAAACTAGTTTTGCCGGTAGCTGTAGGTCAAAACTAGTTTTGCCGGTAGCTGTAGATCTAAACTAGTTTTGCCGGCAAGTGTAGGCCATAACTAGGTTAGCCTATAGGCTTTTTTGACCAAGTGCAATATATTGCACTTGGTCAAAACTTGGTTTGCCGGTAGCTGATGGATAAAACTAGGTTTGCCGGCAGCAGACATTCAAAACTGGTTTTGCCGATAACAGTAGTTACACTATTGTTACTAAGAGCGCGTTTTTTTTGTCTGTTTCATTGCAAACGAAGCACGATTAATGCTCGGGGAAACCACTTTTCCACCGTAACTTCCAAATGTCTGAACAGATTTGAATCATCTTACATCATTTCGATACATTCCAAAACTTGATGAACAAATTTTCACTAATATGTATAAAATAAAAATAAATAACTCAAAATAATAATAGAAAACAAAAGGCTGAGTTGCACCATCTTACTTTAACAATAACAAGCAATGCAATTCACACTTAGTGTTCCACATAACAGTGCCACGCCGGCGCGGTCACGCCACGCCGGCGCGGTCACGCCACGCCGACTATAAATGGTCGGCGCGCCGCCGCGGGCAATTTAGGCCTCGGCGCGCATGTCTACTCTGAAATATTATTATGATCATTACATTTGAAAAAAGAACGCGGGAGGTTCCACATTTTCGTGGTGGTCTGATTCATCACGGTCTAAATTAGAAATTAAGTACAGAAATGAATTCACTTACTTCCTGCACTAGTGCGGAAAGTATTGAAATTTTAAAAACGTGATGAATCATCATTTGAGCAATGCCACTGAATGATTCACTTACATAAATGAAAATTAACAAAAAAGCGATGTCGTATGTTTACACGATCCAATTTGGTTGCTTGCTTTATCCAAACAGTGGCAAAAGTGTACAGTGTAATATTAGCGTTAGAGTTGTAGTCATTAATCTGTGCACTCAGTTATGTGCGGCAGTGACGGGCACGCTGGAAGCGTCAATGAACCACCTAACGTCAGTCATTCCCAGCGCATTGAGTTGGTTCGCTATCCGCGCCTTGGTCTCGTTGCTCGGCGGCTTTATGTACAATTTTGTTGCTTGCTTATCTGAATTGTGACAGAAGTGTACATACAGTGTAATATTAGCGTTAGGGTTATACAGTAATCTGTGCGTTCAGTTGTGTGCGGCAGTGGCGGGCACGCGGAAGCGTCATAAAAGCACCTAACGTCAGTCATTCCTAGCTAGCGCATTGAGTTGGTTCGCTATCCCTGGCCTCGTTGCTCGGCGGCTTTATGTACAATTTTGTTGCTTGCTTTATCCGAATTGTGGCAGAAGTGTACAGTGTAATATTAGCGTTAGGGTTGTACAGTAATCTGTGCACTCAGTTGTGTGCGGCAGTGGCGGGCACGCTGGAAGCGTCAATGAACCACCTAACGTCGGCCATGCCCAGCGTATTGAGTTGCTCCGCTATCCGCGCCTTCGCATCGTTGCTCAGCGGTTTCTGCGGTAACGACGGCGGGCCCACTTTGATGCCCGTCACTAGTTCCATGCCAGCCTTCATTACTGGCACCCACGCACCTGACGAATGAAAATAAAAAGACAATAAGTAATAATACAACCCCCGCAGCATTGACGTAGGAAGGAGGCGCACCCACCCCAGAACAGTGTGATGCCCACCCCAGAAAAACAAGATTAACCTGATATTGCCCTTGTTAACTGAAACGCGCCTCTAGCAAGGGAAGGAAGGAAGCTGTCAGTATCATAGAATTTCTGTGAATTCTGTCAACTTTTGAATTTAAGGTGGCCTTAACTTTAAGATTCTTTTGAGTATTTGGCTATATGTATGAATAAAAATCCATAAGTACGGAATGAGAGTTATGAGAGATGTAATATACATAAACAAAGACATTACGTCGCCGACAAACTCACAAACGTCAACATACGTTGCCGACAAACACACAAACGGCCGGCGGCGTCACATGTTGCCAACATATTAATTTGAATTTTTAGGCATGCTGCTGGTACACTGCATTTATCTGGCATGTTTTATCAATAGGCGATTTTTCGAGACCAATATAAAAAAAAGAAATTAGTTCCAAATGACTTCATAATACTTATAGTTTTTTCTTCCATACCACATATAATAATAATACAATACTATATACTAGTACAGATACCTCATCCCAAACAAAAGAATGGCCTGTCGTAAGGCGATTAGCGGAGCTACTAAAAATGACTTTTTTGTAAAGCGCTAGATGGCGCTGCTATCGTCGCAGCACGTCTAGCACAGATAGCAACAAACTTTCATACAAACGTCAAAATCTTGGAAACGCAAAAAGCAAAAAAATCTTATTAGTACAAATTAATGCCGATAGGTGTTACTCAATTTTTATTGAAATTTAAAAAAAAAAGCCCTTCATTTTACTGTGTCATTATTACTATTTTGCATTTGGTATTAAAAAAAAACAATTTAAAAGTTTCTTGACTTGTTTTATCTGTATTTAAATATTACAAAAACCTCAAAAACAAATCGAAGCACGCCATCTAGTGAGGTTAATTTAAACTAATGTTGGAAAGACACATTTGATGTTTCTAGTGAGACCCCATGTATATACTAACTTATTCTTGAAGGAGCTCAGTGGCACAGTGGTATAGCACTTGGCCCAGTTATTGCGGAGGTTAAGCAACTTTCGCAAGGGTCGGTCATGGGATGGGTGACCAAAAAAATATTATCTTGAGCTCCTCTGTGCTTCGGAAGGCACGTTAAGCCGTTGGTCCCGGTTGCATTTGCAGTCGTATACACCCACTAATCCGCATTGGGCCCGCGCGGTGGGTTATGGCCCAACCTCCTTACAACCATAAGGAAGCCTTGGTTCACCGCTAAGGATTGACCTAGCTGTGATCTGATGATGGCTATCCAGGGAGTGAATAGAGGAGATTCAGATCGCTATACACACCCAACAGATGTGATCAGCATTCTGTGAGATATTAGGATATGTTTAAAAAAACCGCGAAATTAGCATAAAAATGTATGAAAATCCTGAAACTGAGAACTCTGATCCTTATATCTCTTAGAATGCTGATCAGATCAGTTGGGTGTGTATAGCGATCTGAATCTCCTCCATTCACTCCCTGGATAGCCATCATCATATCACAGCTAGGCCAATCCTTAGCAGAGAACCAAGGCTTCAAATTTACCTCGTTTGTATGAAAATAGGCCTATGATTCCATACTTTTGCTCGCGAGTGTAGTTCTTGGCTAAAATGTGTTACCTTCACAAGTGTGTGCTTCCACGGCTAAGCTGAGTTTCTCCTGCAGTTTCCGTGCAGTTTGCACGTCGTTGATTTCGACCGCTTGCACGATCTTCTGCGCCAATGCGGGGAATAAGTTGAACGTGGTCCCGATACTGGACTTGATGCCTAGTAAAGCCGCCGGGGCTAGCAACTGGAACAAATGGTGGTCAATAAATCGGAGAGTTAAATTTCGTTAAAGCTTAATAGAGCTCGCGCAATATAACTTGAACCAAACCATAGACAATATGGTTTGCACACTAAAAATTACTTAAAATTGGTCACGTGGTACTAAAATTTGGGTCGAGTTATTTTGCGCGAGCTGTACAAATTATTTATTTATTATTTTACTTTAATCATAACGGGCACAGCAATTACAATAATCAAAAAACATAATTTACACAGTTTTCTAACACAATTTCGGTACAAACTATTCATTCATACCCTCAAAAAAAGCCAACATTCTGACAATAATAAGATTAGATCACATGGCGCTCATGGCGGAATTTGACAGACTGATCATACTCGATCACGTTTGTTAAGCAACGCTCGGTCCTGTCAGGTGTCGGATGGGTGACCGTCAAAGTGGCATTACAACTGAGCGCTTCCGTGCTTGGGAGGGCAAGTTAAACCGTCGGTCCCGGCTGTTGTCATCTGATAACAGTCGTTAAGCCAAGTTAGAGGCCTTTCTGGCGGCTTGATAAACTCTAACACCAGAGGTGGCCACTAATCCTCATTAGATAAGAAGAAGGTCAGATCACAGCTAGGTCAATTCCTGGCGGAGAACCAAGGCTTCAAAGTTATCTCGTTTGTATGAAAATCGACGGGTGTCTTTAATTATGTAACCGCCACTGTGTTTCAAAGCAAAGTGTATCAAAGCGTGTTAAGCCTCTCCCAGATTGGGGCGGTAAGCGGTGGCGGTGTACCGGTGACCGTTTGACTGACCGTGATAACAACACACTGTCACGGTGGCGGTGGCGGTCTACAGCAGTTGGTTGCGTCTTCACTACGATCGGACGTCAGACTCAGTCAACGTGGCTAACTGAGAAGAAGCATTATTACTTTTAGATGATGAAAAAAGCGGTAATTATGTAATTTACTTAGATTATGATTGATTCTAGACTTCTAGAATATTGGACATTTTTGCGAACTGGACGTTCTGCGAACTGGACATTTTGCGAATTGGACATTTTGCGAACTGGACATTTTGCGAATTTGACATTTTGCGAATTTGACGTTTTGCGAATTGGACGTTTTGCGACCGCTGGACATTTTGCGAATTGGACATTCTGCGCCAAAACGCGCCCGAGGCGGAATAAAAGAAATAAGATGACAAATTTTGGATATCATATAAAGTTGTATACTTTTACACTAATTGCAATTATAGTTCCGTTTTTAGCGGCGGCATCCTGCGGGCAGATGTACAAATTTGCAACTGACCGTGCGGTGTCTGCTGCTAGATCGCGAGTTCGCCCACATACAAGTGGTGGCTAAGTGGGTGGGGCTTGCGGTTGCAGAATACCGCGCTCCGACCGCGTCGATACCGCGTCAGTTTGAATCATTCAAAGGGCTACCATAGTATATAACTGACCGCCACCGTCACTGCCACCGCATACCGCCCCAGTCTGGGAGAGGCTTTATAAAAGAACAATAAGTTAGAATTGCTCACAGTATCAGCGCCCAGGAAGATCTCCTGTCCTTCCTCGAGGCACCGCAGAACCTGCGCCGCTTCGCTCAAGTCGTTTGACGTGAACTTAATGCCCTTGAAATTCGGTATGCGCTCCGTCGCCGCACTCACGAACTTAGGCATATTTACTGAAAAAAAAACAAGAATTAAGACTTAAGGCTCCGTTATGCGAAATCATTTGTATCTGTCTTTTTCTTTGCGTGTAAAGAGTATGGAAAATAACCTCACTTCTGCACTTTTCGATGATTTTCGTTGTTTTTTCATGATTATCTTTAGCACAATTATCTTTCTTGAAAAAAAGTTATTGGAGCAACTGCACAGTACGTCAAAGTGTATTTTGATGTAGAATTCAATGCGTTTTCGCTATTATTTACGCCAAAAATATGGTCCGCGACAAGCGCTTTTGATCATATTCTGGTTTTTTTACAATCATCTGTGAGGTTTATACGCAATTCAATACTTGTACCTACTAGATAATCTCTTTAGCTTGTCGTATGTTTTTTTTTGTGGCTTCAACTTTACGTTTTTTATATAAAAATATGGCCCACGCAAACCATGTTTTCCTATTATGGCCCCTTAAACATAATTATGTGCGTGCGTGTCAAGAAAATATATCAACATATGCTCGGGTGGAGCCATCGCATGCGAAGCAAACGCTTCTTCAGACTTTGCAAGGAATGCGTCGCACGTGCGCGACTACGTCCATAACTAACATATAACTACCATAGAACATAAAGCAAAAACCGCAGCCAAAAAGCTGGGTATCCTTTCCAGGGTGAGACGGTATTTCACGCCGGGACAGCTTTTAACTCTATATCAAGCTCAGGTCCGATCGTGTATGGAGTATTGTTCTCACCTCTGGGATGGATCTGCCAAATACCAGTTGGCTGCCTTGGACTCTATCGAACGTCGAGCAAAGAGGCTGATTGGTGACGACGATCTGGTCCACCGAAGGCTTCAAAGTTTAGAGCACCGACGAAGGGTAGCCTGCCTATCGGTCTTCTATAGGTCACATTTCGGGGAGTGTGCTCAGGAGTTACACAAACTCATACCTCCTTCCCCGTTTCATCTTCGGACTACCAGGCGCAGGGCGGCTTACCATCCCTATGTTGTTGACATTCCACATACCCGCACGAAACGCTTCGGTTCCAACTTTTTAATTCGAACAGCTAAGATGTGGAATGACCTCCCTGCGTCTGTATTCCCCGAACAATATAACTTGGGCGTCTTTAAAGCCAGAGTTAATAGGCATTTACTGACTGTGCGTGCTCCATCTTAGTTCTCCTTGTCACTTCCCATCAGGTGAAAGTGAGGACAAACGCGCAGACAGTCCATACATAAAAAAAAAAACTAACGTGATGCTCGCACTGAGGCGCTTTGATCTTGAAGCGTTGCCGACATACGTTGCCTCGCCCTCACACGTGCGTAGCACATGCCTCGCCACGAATGTAAAGGTACACCTTGCGAGGCATTCGTTGTACGCCGTTCGTGGCACATGCCTCGCAAAGTTTGGATCCGGCTTAATAAGTATGGATGGATTTTGACAGCTGTGTCGTTAAAACGCTATAGCTGTTTCGGTGGTCATGCTAGCGGGGGCAGGCCGTCGTCAGTCTTAATATTATCTATAATATGTATTATATTATCTGTGACATTATTAACAGTCGTCCGACTCATGTACTTGTGTGGGGTAACGATAGGGGGTACGCGGGGAAGTGAGCGGCAGAGTCGGCGAGTGCAATCTCCTCTAGTTTGCGCTCTCTAACTAGAAGGGGTGTACGTTTTAAGAAGCGTAACGAAATTTCAAAACGTCATTAATGGTTTACATAGGATTTGTTTTCCGTTTTTAAGTGTAAATCCACGTCAAGGTTTGATAGGGACTATCAAACTGAACAACTTTTACTAGGGACAAACTTTGAAATCGCGTAAAAAAAATCAGCGGTTTCATGTTTGCTGTTTCTGTTTTGTGTGTTATTCTTGGAAAGGCACTATTGACTATTTTTATTCTTTCGTTACCTATTAAAACTTTTATGTAAAATATTTGAGTAGTTTTTGTTGTGACAACCCTGACTCTTGACGGAGTTTCTGTGCGTATACCAACGCTGTGGCGGCATGCGTTTATCAACAAAACAGTCGGATTACTGGTAGGTGCTTTATAATACTGTGCCATCGTGTAGCAAAACCAGTGTTGCCACCCTCTGATATTGATTTTCCCCGGACTTCTTGTGAAATTACCCTAAATTGGGCCCTTTTCAAAATATTTTACCCTAAATATACATTCCAATAAAACATAAATTGAAGAGAATGATTAACTATTTTCAAACTTTATTCTTTAATATATCCATACGATCTTGGAACATCCATTGTTTAGGTTTCCAATACGACATGATATTTTGACTTAAAAAACACTGAAAAGTCAAACTCTTCAGTGGTTTTTTCTTAAATCATACAAAGTCACTCGATTTTTTTCCCCTAAAAATTACCCTAAATAATTGTATACCCTAAAAATTACCCTAAACGTGTGAAAATACCCTAAGGTGTGGACACTGAGCAATACTGACATTCGACTTTAGTCATGGCGGGGATGTGGTAGTAGAGCACAGGCAGACTCGGCGCAGCCTTCGCCACCAGCTCCACGTACGACACCAGCTCGTCCACCGACTGCGGCTTGAAGTACAGCTCCGGCAGCGTCAGCAGCGAGTGCGCGCCCGCCTTCTCGCAGTACTCCGCCTGCAACAACAGCCCTGCAATCATTGGGTGCATTCCAACAGACTCCTCGCTGAGTCATCGATCGCCATACACTAAATTTTAACCATGGATTGTAATTATACAAGGTTATTTTTAGTTTATACAAAACCTCTCGTGAGGTTGATCAGACCATCAAACTGAACAACTTTCATTATGGGACCAACCTTAAAATCGCGAAAAAAATCAGCTGTTTCATACATTTCGATGGAGTAGGATTGTACTTTTGTACCCCACGAGAGGTTTTGTATAAACTAAAAATAACCTTGTATTTACTGTTCACTTTCAGGTTAGAGTCGTTGTAAATAAAAAATGAGATTTTCTTTTGAGTAGAATTTATTTCTTTCTTTATCGACAACGCACACTTTAGCACAGCTTTAGCAAAGGTACAGAACGGAACCGGAAACCAAAACATAATATTGCCATGAGATTTGTTTCATTTGCATAGTCATCATTAGTTGTGCAAATGAATTCACTGTTATGCAGCTAAAACATACTAAATAAAATGTATATCTAACATTTACCATTTAATTTACTTTCCATGGTTAAAACCCATTCTATGAAAATCGATGACCAAGCGATTAGCCTGCTGGAATGCACTCATTGACATCATTGACTAAGCCCTGCCACATACAGACTGAATCCTATTCGAAATTCCGAAACGGAATATCGATAATGTATGAAAATTTCGAACGGAAAATTACCGCATGTAGGTCCATAGGTTTGTATGGATTTGCTGCATTCGAAATAATGGATTTCGAACCAAAATTCCGTCTGTAATTGGCAGGCCTAATACTAGAAATAGCGATATCGAGTTCCTCTGTCTTTATTATGGGATCCTGATTTGGTAATTTGTACAAAATAATTTATTATTGACTGCATTTGTGTAAACATCTTTTGTTTATGTAGAGCTTTGTCGATTATGCAATTTAAGTTACATAACTTTTTGTTGATATCTGATAAGTGATAATAGACATTTATTTACCAACTGGCGTGCGCGATAAGAGGGCTTTCATTTTAGGAAGATAGGTACTTGAAACGAATTTTAATTGACTTTATCTAAATGCTAAGCCCATAATTCACACTTAATTATTTCAAACGCGGCATAAATTGTATTATTTGTATCTGTGTTGATAGGCTCAGAATGTAATGTCCGTCGTAATGATAACAAATAATAGCCCTGGTGGATAACCAAGGCTTCAAAGTTACCTCCTTTATATAAAAGTCTACTGAGGCCGTATTACGAGCTCTTAAATCTTACCTGGTTTATAAATTGCTGTAGTGACATCTGTTTCTCGCTGTATAGCTAATAAAAGAGATAGATTGATAGCCAGTCAGAAAACTGACTGGAAATAAGAGGTCATTACGAGCTCTTAAATCCTGCCAGTTTTATAAATTGCTGTAGTGACATCTCTTTCTCGCTGTATAGCTAATAAAAGAGATAGATTGATAGCCAGTCAGAAAACTGACTGGAAATAAGAGGTCATAATACGGCCCCTGATGTCATCTGTGGGATGTCAGCCCCAGAGGCTGTATTATGACCTCTTATTTCCTGGCAGTTTTCTGACTGGCTATCTATCTCTTTTAATTGCTATACAGCGAGAAAGAGATGTAACTATAGCAATTCATAAACCTGGCAAGTTTTAAGAGGTTGTAATACCCCACCTGGGGCCGTATTATGACCTCTTATTTCTTGGCAGTTTTCTGACTGGCTATCAATCTATCTCTTTTAATTGCTATACAGCGAGAAAGAGATGTAACTATAGCAATTCAGAAACCTGGCAAGTTTTAAGAGTTTGTAATACGGGGGCTGGTGTTTCTAATTATCCGGCCACCACTATACACGGTTAATTTTTAAGTATATCTAAAAATTAAATGGGGTCAACTTTTACTACGGCGCCAACCACGAAATCGCGAAAAAAGAATCAGCTGTTCCATACATTATAGTCGAGACGATATTGTACTTTTCTATGGAACAGCTGATTTTTTTTCGCGATTTCGTGGTTGGCCCCATAGTAAAAGTTATTCATTTACGTGGTCTGAAATCCCCATTTCATTTTTAGATATACTTAAAAGTTAACCTTGTATATAAGACAGGCAGTCAGAAGCAGCAGACCCATTCCCTCTGGCAGTGGAATTGGGTCTGCTTCTGACTACCTATAGAAGATAAAGAGAACAGGGTGTCGATTCTGCTAATGTTGACGAAACCGCAAGACAACTCACCAATAGAAGGACATCTGCCAAAGGTCCTCCTCCAACTTGCACCATGATGTGCAAACCCAATGTCTTCGAGGCCAACAACCACTTGTCTACCAGCTTCATCCTGTCGTTCACTCGCAGGGACATGTTCTCGCCTGTTGTGCCGCCGACTGACAAACAGAGTTAAGTTAAGGCTCAGTTACGCTGAAACATTAAATTTGTCTCTGTCCTTTTCTTTACATGTCTTGTACTATGCGCGCCAAATAAGAATAGTATCGACAACTTCACGGCACTGGACAATTTTGTTATTGCTTGGTAGATTGGTAACTTCAAAATGTATAGGATGTGCAAAATAAGAAACAAAATATATAAAAATATGATTTTTATTTTTGCTGACATCGATCAGCATGGCAAACGATCATTGGTTTTTTTGCTGGCAGTACAAAATTGTCCAGTGCCGTGAAGTTGTCGATACTATTCTTATTTGGCGCGCATAGTAAAGAGTAAGGAAAATAACCTCACTTCTGCATTTTTCGTGGTTATTTTCATCATTATCATTATCACAAAAATCTCTTTTGAATGAAAGTAATTGAACAACTTCACAGTACGTTAAAGTGTATTTTGATGTAGAATGCAATACGTTTCCGCTATTATTTACGCCAAAAAGATGAGCCTACGCAAGCGCTTATGATGATTTTCTGATTTTTTCTCACAATCATCTGTGAGGTTGAGTTTTGTACGCAATTGAATATTTGTAGCAACTAAAGAATCTATTTAGCTTGTCGTATGATAAAAAGATAAACTTCCCACATCACGTTTTCATACTAATACTACTGACCCTTAAGATCATTTAGTAAGAAAGAGCCTTTTTAGTCTTGCGAATTTCACGCTGCGGGCTCAGATCTAATAAAAAAGTAAGATGGAGCGTTGCGAACAATGAAGTGAGGCCGGTTTTTGATGGTACATGTGTGCGTACAAGGGGGCGGGCGGGGGCCGGGCGGCAGGGTTTTATATGGAAAGCCAAGGCGTAGTTTTACAGGCCTCACCGCTTTGTTCGGAAGACTCCGTCTTACTTTTTTTATTTGGTTTGAGGCTGCGGGGCTCACACCACACAACTACAAGCTTTGCGTACTTTCACCCATCATATTATTATTAAAACACTAGTGATGAAAAGGTGCATCATTACACGCGTGCGTATAATGATGCATATGCTTGTTGCCCGCTTGAATTGTTAGCGTCATAATCGTGTTACAATTGTGTTTCGTTCGGTTTTAAGTTTAAGAACTCAGGTGTACTCACCAAGTACGGCTTTGATCCCAGCATCAGACAAAAATTTTGCATACGATGGAATAATCGAGAAATGGATGGATCCATCTTCTCTCAGCGGCGTGAACACTGGGGGCACGAGGCCGCGTACTGTGAAGGGAACCTGGTCGTGCAAAATATACATTATGTAAGTAAGTATGGTCGCTGGGAAGTTTATTAATACATATTATTAAATGAGATTATGAAATCGTCTACGGGCGTCGCTTACCCGACCTTTAGGGTTCCTGTCCATTGACGCGGAGCTAGGCGGGGCGGAGCGATGAAACGAGGAAATATCAAGACGATTAGTGCCCTCACAGTGGCGCCCTCATCGTAATTACATTTTCAACACACTTGCTTGTAAAGTGAGCCCTAATACATCGCTTTTAGGGCCATAAACCGTGCTATAACAAACGCGTGCAATAATATATAAAACACTAGGTTGTTATAGAATTATCCCTACAAAGTTAAATTAGTGCCTTACTGCAAGTTCTATGCGAGTAAACAGAGCATTCCCAATTTAACCGGGTAATACAGTTATTTTTTTTAGTAACAACAAAGAGGTTTTATGCCGCTGAAATTTCATATTCATTTTTAAATAAATAAATGTGTAAGTCCTTAATTAAGTCAAACAAATATTTATTATTATCAAATTATTCATAATTCACAATATTTTGTTATAAATATTAAAATATTTGCATTTTATCACTTAAAATTATAATTTTGAAGCAGGCTGTATGCTCACTCACCCTTTTGTTTGCAAAATATTCTTGCATTGGGCGTGTGAAAAAACAAAAAAAAACCTACGCGCCTTTTTCCATAATTGTCGTATTTTGTTTTTGTCGACTTTGTTGCTGTGTGGTAATTTACTTTGTACCTATTTTCCTCGCAAATGTGTTGAAAAACGTCGTATGAAACTCGTGAGCTTTTGCTCATTGCACACTCGGCTGAGTTACGCCCTCGCCTACGGCTCAGGCTGCAACCCACAGCCTTGTGTGCAATGAGCAACCTAAGCTAACTTGTTTCATAATGTACTATTATTTCTCGCTAAGTACATAATGTATCGAAAATTCAAATGTCCAGATTGTTTATTAACAAGCAATAATCTCTGTAAAGTATAGTTAGTTGTAGTAGTAGTAGGAAAAAGAGCAAGTGGCCACTTTTAGCAGATTTGCCTGTACTACTACAACGAACTATATTTTACAGAGGTTATTGCTTGTAAATAAACTAAAGAATTTTAGCTTAAATCTGGGATGTTTGAATTTTCGATACATTATGTACTTAGCGAGCAATAAATTCAATTACGATGAGGGTGCCACTGTGAGGACACTAATCGCCTTAACCAATAGGATTGCATAAAATATCCGCACCGCAATCTTATTGGTTAATATTTGCTTGTTTCTGGCTGGCTAAATGGACTGCCATCCTTACTGCACACTTTTGTTTTGTCATGTATTGTGGTATGACCGACTGTACGAGACGAGGCATGCAGTCGTTCTCAACCACAGGGCCGCCTCAAGCGCAGCGCCCGGACCACTGGGGAGCGTCCGTTATGTATGTAAATAATTAGCGTAGCGCACTTTCTAATGTATCTAGAAACTAAATATTTGTTTTACGTAGTGAAGGTCGCGGATAGCTGCTGGCTGCTGGATGAGGGCAACACAGGATCGTCGTCTTACTTGCCCCCGGTTTCTAAGGTGTTTTATAGTAAGTTTAACTTAATCGGAGGGGTCAATCAACACATTATCTGGTTTGAAGTAATAAAATTAACTTTAAAGAAACTAGTTGATTACCTATTTAATTAGAAACCACCTAGCGACCGGTTTCAGTTCACAGATGAATGTGATACATTGCTACTTTTCTTTGGTATGTTTTTTTACCCCAAAAAGAAGCAGCAATGTATCACATTCAACTGTCAAAAGCCTGCCGATAATGTAAAACCCTTCGATAACCTCCGATTAAGTTCCTCGGAAACCGGGGGTTAGTCGGTCCTTGGACAAGAAGGGCTGGGGCTGATATGACGACGGACGTAGAAAGTATTTACTTTTCCTCCGGAATTCGGTTTCTTACGAAAATGGATGTGAATTGTGAATTTATTCACAATGACAAAAATACCTATCCTACTTTTTATAGCAATAGTTGATTTTAACTGTGTATATTTCAACACAACTAAACTCATTGTTTAATTAATTGATACAATAATAAAATAGTTGATTTTAACTATGGGTATTTCAACACATAACTCATTGTTTAATTTATTAATTAATGCAATAAACATAAATAGCTGAATTATTCTCACCATGATTATTAAATAATATTCCTTTAATATCTCGACACTCAAAGAACACACAAAGAACACGACTGCCAGATATTATATCACATTTATTATATCACGAGCAAACATCAGTTCAAGTGTTATCGGAATACCTAGTCGCTTATCTAAATATTTGAAAACAAAACAACGAAGGCATGGCAAGCATAGCATTCTACTTTTGATTAGCTGTTGCCCGCGACGACGGCCGCGACGCGACTTCATATACACATCAACTTTGTCTAGGGATACAGGTGCTATTTTCATACAAACGAGGTAACTTTGAAGCCTTGGTTTCCTGCCAGGGATGTACTGTGCTGTGATCTGATGACGGCTATCCAGGAAGTGAATGGAGGAGATTCAGATCGCTATACACACCCAACTGATCTGACCAGCATTCTAAAAACGTAATGTACATGTTTAAAAAAACCGCGAAAATAGCATTAAAATGTATGGAAATCCTCAAACTGAGAACTCTGACCCATTAATCTTTTAGAATGCTGATCAAATCAGTTGGGTGTGATTTGAATCTACTCCATTCACTCCCTGGATGGCCATCATCAGATTACAGCACGGTACATCCCTGGCAGAAAACCTAGGCTTCAAAGTTACCTCGTTTGTATGAAAATAACAGCTGTATCCCTAGACAAAGTTGATGTGTATACGGGTAGATAATGAGGATCAGTAACAGGTTTGAATCCCATAGTTTTATTGATATAACTAGCTGCCGCCCGCGACTTCGTCTGCGTGGAAAGGTTTTTTGCTATCCCTCGGGAACTATACTTTTTTTCGGAATGAAAGGTACCCTATGTCCTTCTCTGTACCTCTGACAACGTATATGCAAAATTTCATGATGATCGGTTCAGTAGTTAGGACGTGAAGGCGTAACAAACAAACAAACAAACGGACTTTCGCATTTATAATATTAAGTAAGGATATAAACACAAATTTTTGAAATCCGTTTAGAAATGGTTGAGTTATAAGGGTTTGAAGGAAATGACAAGCTCAATGCAAGATAATGCTTTATCGCGTACGACATAAGGTTCGCGTACGTCGAGATGACGTCATAAGGATAAGGACCCCTAAAAAACCAGTGTTTTAGCTCTTATAGCTTCTCAGGTATAAGAGATATTGTAAAAAAATTCACAGTTAATCATGTGGTGGCATAAGCTTTCTGATAAGCCACTAAACAAATATCGTTACTGATCCACATTGTTTCATAATTACTTAAGTTAGTATCATATTACAATATCAGCCATAAGACGCCCAGTGCAGTGCAGTATTTGTTTAGGTAAGGAATTTTGTTTACCGTGGGAAACAGTGCAACGGAAAGAGCCATACATACTCGGCTTCGTGAGCAATTAATCAGAAATATGGAGTGGAGTGGACGTGAAGATCTGTTCGAAAACTACGGCTACACTCCGTTTCGTCACAGAATAACTAAAAGTACAAGTACAGAAGCAGCACTCCGCAAAGTCATTTAGATAAATAGCGACTTTTGCTCCGACACAATAAAGTGCAATTCAGGTCGCGCAGCGCTAATGGCCTACAATTATATTCACCTAGTAGTTGCCTCTCTTTCTATCACGTGCTCTTACCTTTTCTGACGACGCAACGTTAGGGCTGTCTTCTTTTAAATGAATTGCGTAGCATATATCATAATATGAAAAACGACAATTGTTTATTGGTTTTTTGATTTAGACATCCGTACACGGCACAGTAATGGCGTGGCGATTCGACATTGTCACTATTATAAAGATACCTACGCAGGCTGTAAGATGCCGCGCGACTACACAGGCGGGCGTGTGGCGCCCCTCTGTTCTCTTGTTCGTTCGAACGAACGGCTAGCGGTAGGTGTTCATCGCGCGACCTTGAGAGAGTGATGGAGGCCTGGTTTCGTGTGTTGTCTTTTTTTTAATATTATGGTGAATAGGAAATAATCTCCATTCTGTACATTTGCGAAAGTGTTTACAAGTTAGGAAAGTGTCAAGTTTAAGAAAATGACGAAGTCGTCCTGAGGTGTTTTTTTTTCATGCAATCAAAAATTCTAAAACCTTTTTCTTTTAATAAAGGCTCCCACACAGCAGAAAGTTATATAACGTTATACTGTATCGTGTTACACTATGTTGTATGTATACCTTATACAATATTAAGACGCTGTTCCACAAGGAAAGTTTCTTGCACACAAGTGGCAATTTTTTCTTGGCAATAATTGTGTTGCCTACTGTAAACAGATGCTTCAAGCCTCGCCTCTTGAATACAATTATCGCTACTTAAATTTTCCTAGACCGCGTGACTGTGTAAACAAACCATACAAGTTTTTGCCATAATGTAAACACCCGCAGCAGGCGAGAATTGAAAGGCGAGTTTTGCCATGCGATAATTGCATTCAATTTTTGCCACTTGCGTGGGAGAAACTTTAAGAAACACAATAACATTCTAAAACAGTATGTAACATTTTGCTACAACAGAGAAAAAAGAGAATGTTGCATTACATTTTTATATAACTGCGGATGCACCTTAACGGCCTACCTATAAACAAAGACATTACCAATTTTTTCAGACATTCCCCATTCTATCTACGATTATATGTACAACAAGAAATTCAAGGGAACTTACTCCATTCTTAGGCTCCTGATCAGAGACTTCCATTTTGACTTGTGTGCTTGCGGAAGTAGACATGTTGGAATCATCTTGCTTGTCATCGTCAGGGTTGTCGATTGGCGGCGCCTGCATTGACTATAAACAGTGAAATTTTAAATAATGTAGGTACTATGGGTAACAGCGTTGCTTAACCAGTTAGTGTAGGAAATAAAGAAGAATAAAGAAAAAGAACAATTGATACAGGGTGTCAAATTTAAACAAAATGAAGTCTTCTTTCAGTAAAATTTTCTATCTTCAATATTTAAGGTACTTTCCCTCCGTGTGGCAAAGTTTTGGGACACCCTGTATATTGACTTGGTTTACGAGTAATGTATTGGCGGCGTACTTCCTACAGCGCCTTAAGGAAACTTCCTTTATCAATTCCTGCCCACTGATTACGTAACTTTGTTACTAACATTAACATTAACATTGAAATAGATTGCAACCGCAGTTACATTGCTGTTTTAAGTAAGATAGTTGTCACATTGGTTCTTACTAAAGCAGTAATGTAACTACGATTTCTGTCAGTTGATTGCAACAAAGTTACAAAATCAGGGGGCTGGTTACGTGCGGCACACCACAGAACAAAGAGTATTTATTTATATAGCTTTATAACCTGTAAGTACCTACTGCTCGTGTTCTACGACCTCTTCTTTCAATTTTTATTACTTTTTCATCTAGTAGGTCAAGGGGGTCACTGCCTATATCACTGCTTTGATTCTCACACACATCTCCAATGTCAACCTCTAACTCATCTTTTTTTTTGCTAACGGTATGTCTCTTCTTCTTTGTAACTTTATTCCTCAATATAATAATTTTCTTCTTCTCTAAGGGCTGCGTCTGTTGACATTCAAATTTATGTGGCAGAACTCCTTTCTTTAGTTTTACTTTTCCCCCCAATATATTATATTTAAAGTAATTTTCCATGTCTTCTTCCACCTGAAACAAAATATGTCTTGTTATTCACTCTTGTAACATAACAATACCTATTGCCTCTATACATTATAGAGTAGACAATGCCAGTGGTCCAATTAGTTTTTTGTATGTACCCCTCAAAGAAGGAATACCCTACTTAGGCACACCCTGGACACTCCATTTTTTGGGGACTTAATTCGAAAATTAGACCCAAACTTCGACTACTTGACAATAAATAAATAAATATTTTTGTGATATTGAAATATTGTTCATATTCGTATAGTAGCTAAGCCCTTTTATTTTAATGCTACCAATCCCATTAAGTACCCATACTTTGGGTGGGTAGGCGAAATTAGGAAATGCTGCTCAACTTCGCCTGTCAACTTTCAACTACCAATTTCTATCAAATTTTTTACTGTACTATGTTATTGTAACCATAGACAGGAAGATCGTCATTGATTGGATACAAGGTTGCGTTTAGTGGCTTAGAGTGCGGTTGTTTGACACGACTAAACGAGCACAAGAACTGGGGTGGGGTGGAGTGAGGTAATTGATTCTGGGGCAAGGCGGAGAGTGTCCTTTCTGTACGGCAGTACTTATATCTATTCTGTGGCTTAGTTAAGAGATTGTCCGGCATACCCCTTGATGCTACACAAAACTATTTATTTATTTATTGTCAAGTAGGCGAAGTTTGGGTCTAATTTTCGAATTAAGTCCCCAAAAACCCAAACTTCGCCTACTTGACAGTAAATAAATAAATATTTTAGCATTATTGAAATATGGTACATATTCCTATGCGACTGCATGTGATAGCTAAGCCCTTTTATTTTAATGCTACTAATCTCAATAAATATCTATTTGCGTGGGTATGCAAAATAGGGGCGGTAGTAGGAAAACATGGTTTGCTTACTTATACTTTTATATAGAAAACATAAACTTGTAGCCACCATAAAAATCATACGGCAAGCCAAAGAGTTTATCTAGTTGCTACAAACATTAAATTGCGTATAAACCTCACAGATGATTGTAAAAAAAACAGAATATCATCAAAAGCGCTTATCGCGGGCCATATTTTTGGCGTAAATAATAGCGTAAACGTATTGAATTCTACATCAAAATACACTTTAACGTACTGTGCAGTTGCTCCAATAACTTTTTTCAAGAAAGATAATTGTGCTAAAGATAATGATGAAAAAACCACAAAAAACATCGAAAAAGTGCAGAAGTGAGGTTATTTTCCATACTCTTTACACGTAAAGAAAAAGACAGAGACAAATGATTTCGTATAACAGAGCCTTAATTTGAACACCTGTAAGTAGTAGTAGTACCTACCAACCTACCTGATAACTTCAAGTCGTACGTACAAACGTACGAACGAAGTTGGTAGGTACCTATTGTTAATCATACAGAGTTAATAGATACCTACTTACCTACTTAAATGTATTTACTTACATCAAAATGGTCTTCACACACATATTTAGTACTTTTAGGCCCAATCATGTCATGCCTAATGGCTTTGCACCACTTATTCCTGTTTTTCACATCATTTGGAACATGAAAAAAAAGTTTGTTTGGCGTTTTAAATGTAGTGCTTTCACAACTTGGAACTAAACAATATTTATAGGTCTGCATTTTAGTCTCAGCCATAACGACAAACACAAATTAATGTGAATAAGTACGAGAAATAATTAAAACAACAAGAGCGCGCGCGCCAAAATTATTGACACGCCAAATGTCAAAACAGGGTTCTTAAGGGCTGCGGTCCCCATAGCGATAATATCGATATTATCGCGATAACAGCCGGTCCGCATGCACGTTAGCGCGTTTACAATATCTAGCGTGACGTCACTCATGACGTCATTACCAGCGCCATCTTGGGCTTACAGCGACCACGACCATGCCTCGGAGCGTAATCACTGTGAACGTCCTGTCAAAAGTTATAAGTGACTGTCAAACGAAACAGGTGTCAGAATGATATTTCGTCAAAAAATCAAAAAATGAGAGAGTTCGTTATAGAAGGATCTTTTCCTCACTTCACAACAAAAAGATAGAGCATTAAATTGGTTAATATTTTGTTAATATTAATTTGGAGCTTATCCAAAAATGTGGTTGATGTAAAAAGTTGAAAAAAAAAGATATTGGGTGCACACGACTCAATAATCAAACGTTCTTCATCATTATCATTGCTTTAGAGAGCAAAAATAGTATCTAGCAATTATTCCATCTTGTATTTGAGGTTAGAATAAAACGTTTGGGTGGGTACCCACTTAGGTTCGCGAACCTCCGCGCTCCGCGAACCTGCACCAAAAAAATTGTTTATGCTGTGCTGCAACAGTGCGCCATAGTGTGTACGTGTGCGAACATGTATGTGAACCTGGTTCACACACGTACACACTATAACCAAAGTGAAAATAAAATGTTTGCTAGGGCGCACTGTTGCAGGTTCGCGGAGCGCGGAGGTTCGCGAACCTAAGTGGGGACACACCCTTAGCGCGCTTACGAGCGGTTCGCATTCGCCAACTGTCATTTGTCGATTTTATCGATTTGAGCGCGATATCGAATGCGGACCTCGTGTGAGCGTTGTAAACGCCGTAATCGATGTAATTGCCATGCGGACCGCAGCCAAGGCTGGCCACACACAGACGGAATCTCGTTACGGAATTCCGTACGTAAGTGATTCCGAACGCAGGGTTGCGTTCAGAGGCTTAGAGTGCAGTTAAAAAACAAACAAACGGTTGTTTTTTAACTCACTCTAAGGTTAGGAACGACCAAGAACTTTAAATGTCAATGTCAATACAAAGTCTTCATTTTTCACTTGAAATAGGAATCATTTAAACTTTCCTTTATTCAAAATAAAAAAAAAACAGTTTTTTTTGCGAAGCTACCATGATTTATTTGAAAATTAGACACAAAAACATCAAAATATACAAAATAATGTCAAATGACATTGACAGTTTTTCTATAGACAAACGTCAGAGCGTTTTACAACCATCAATTCGGATGGTTGTTTGGTTGCAACGCTCTGACGTTTGGAACGGAAAGTTGTAACAACCGAACGTCACGCTCTAATGTTTGGAACGGCGTTAGAGCTTCCGGTTGCACTAGGAGCGTACTATGGGCAACAGCGTCGCTTAACCAGTTTGCAACAAAATTCGTGTGCGCGCGTATCGCCCCTGCACGAACTAAATGTATGTGACAGCGGGCGCGGCGTGCAAACGATTTTAACCTTAGCAGTGGTTAAGCGACGCTGTTGCCCATGGTAACGCAACCCTGCAGGGTTTCGTTCAGAGGCTTAGAGTGCCGGTTGTTTGGTTGTTTTTAACTCACTCTAAGGTTAGGATTGACCAAGAACTTTAAATGTCAATGTCAATACAAAGTCTTCATATTCCACTTGGAAAAGGAATAATTTAAACTTTCGTTTATTCAAAATCAAATAAAAACTGTTTTTTTGCGAAGCTACCATGATTTATTTGAAAATTAGACACAAAAACATCAAAATACAAAATAATGTCAAATGACATTGACATTTTTTCTATAGACAAACGTCAGAGCGTTTTACAACCACCTTTTTTGATGGTGAGCATGCGACTCTCCGTGCCACTGAATAATTCCATTCTAAAACTACCTAGAAGTAATGTACCGATGATATACGTTCTTATTTCAGATATCAAATCGATTGTACCGGCTTCCCGGCAGAATGATTGACAAAAGCATGTGGCACGGAGAGTCGCATGCTTTGAGGTTATGTTTTTTGTTAAATCGTCGAATTCCAGATCAATCGGAGCCTGTACCGGTGGGTTGATGTATTTGTAGCCGTTACATATTCATTGTAACAGCTACAAACACATTTGTTGCTCATGTAACGCAACAGGGACAAAGATATGGCGATCTAAAGTTTTAAAAGCATGCGACTCTCCGGCCCACACGCTTAAGTCTAAAATACTGGTGAAAATTGTATTAAGATTAAAAATAAGCAAGTTTACGTAACCCTTTGATCACGATAAACGGCCCGAAAACATATTTTCACTATATCTTCATTCGTTTTAGAGAAATAAGTAAATTTATTTACTATGATTTATTATGAATAATCAGTGTGTAGGGTGACCATATCGTCAGTCCGTAGGAATCATTAGGCTGTTTCTAATAAAATTCAAGTTGAACTACATAATGTTGAGGGTTGATTTGCCTACATACTCGTACGTATCGTACCTACTATCATACTGTTACTGACTATGCAATATTGCAATATTTTTTAGGGGACGTAAAAAGGTGACTTTTATCCAAATCGAGATGACAAAATACAAACAAACAAATGAGAAAGTAGGTAACCTTATAAAAATGTGTTAAAAATGTGAACGTCATAATTGGTATAATAATTGCCCACTCAGTACCAGTCACCCATCATCATCAGTATCAGTCACCCATTAATTTAGGTCTCGGTTGAATGCAACCGAACTGAGAACTTCCTTCGTTTTTTGAAGTATTAGTCTTTCAAAATAGGTATCTAACCGACCGACCGACGATATGGTAACCCTACACTGTGATTGTTCCACCGATATGTACTATACTATAGATGCGACAAATCTACGGTCAAAATTCTCGCAGCGATCGCAAAGATGGCGGCCACGCATGCACAGCGCAAGCGTGAGTTGTCAAAGAAAAAGTAGCATGCACACAGATGCGACACATTCTTCATAATGATTATGATATACCTACTTGTTTAATAATATTGCATAAAATTATAGTAAAAACGCAATTCAATTAGGTAATGTTAATACTTACCCAAAAAATAAAAAAGGAGGATGGGCATTTAGTACCCGCACTAATAACAATCATTAGGTATCGTCGAAAAGATTTTTTTATTAGGAAAAATATTACTATGGAAACATGGAAATATATTTACTTGCCTAGATAAGGATCTGGGTTAGCAAATATTTTTCCATATTTCCATAGTAATAATAATAATGATTAGGATACACGATTAGGTCGAACATACTTACAGTGTGTTCGACAATAACGCGACCGGCATTTTTTTGAATTTTAGTATGCAGCTTACAAAAATAAATATTAGGCTGAATAGAACAATCATTTTCCTAAAATGGTTTGTAAAAAAAAACACAAGTTTTTGCTTGATTTCTGGATTCTGCAAGAGGATAATGACCCTAAATACCGTAGTCGGCTCAGCACTTCTTGGAAAGCGATTGCACTTACTGAAATTTGAGTACAGAAACTGTTTTTTTAGATCTAATGTTTTAGAAGATTGTGCCTGCTTGTGAAGCCGGTGTTGTGGCTTACTGTAGTTTCTGTACTCAAATTTCAGTTGGCCTTAAAGAGCATTTTGATCACAGTAAAAAATAAGATCGTTTGGCAATAAAAAATATTTCGAGTTGATTTATCGTTTTTCAGTACAAAATGTATGGAAAAAGTTTCTGGCGATTCTGTCGTTTCTAGTACTCATACCTAAAATTGTCCCATAGAATCTTTTGAGCCTACACGAAATAGGATCGATTGGCATAAAAAAATGTTTTTGGTATTTTAGCATTTTTTTTGCTAACGGTAAGTTTTTTCCAAAATCTGTGAATGCAGCTCAGAATACCTTAAAAAGTTATGGATGGTCTCCTGGAAACGTTTTCCTGTGACTATACGTATAATATACCTGCCCATAATGTACCATCTCAAAAATTCACCCTGTATGTATTGATTTTTATTTCTCTAAACTGCCGAGTCAGACTTTGATGCCACTTTGCACAAAGGTGTAGTTGAGGTAATTCCTACATAAATACAACACCAGTGTTGCTATTGGATCATAGACCACTTCCCATACAAATTTTCCCAATCTCCTTTCTTATAGATAATTACTCTATCGAGCACTTTTTTTTTCTAGATAAATATTCGTGCTAGGGGTAATGTATACATTCGAACTCGCTATTTGCCTCGCCTGCCTCGCCACTCGAGCGAGTATAATTACCGCGGCAATGGAGCACAGCTGTTCTTTGCACGGATGTGCCTGGACAGCAAAATACAGCAGGGATAAGATAAATAATCACATTCAATTTATTTTTCTTTCTTGACAAGCCCTATACATTTTTGACTGACCGTAAGTACCTACACGGGCGGCGGGGCGGTAGTGTCGTCCTACATCAAGGGCGGTTCTTATAGCGGTATAGAATCAAATCTTATACTTATAATGTAAAACAGTGCTATTAGTTCAGCTATCCTAGTTTAGTACCTACGTATACAATCTGTATGGTTCACTTTTCATAATCTATGATTTTCATACAAAATGTCGGGTCAGTAGAAATAATGTATAAAAAATCGTTTTGGTTGGTTTATGTTAATGTTTTGTTTATTTACCGATGATAAGTCGCTCCATTATCTTTTTCCTTTGCAGTAGATCGATTTTTGTGCGAATTTAACTCGCAGAACGGCATTTTTGTAGCCACAATTACACCGTGTGATCGCGGTGAGCGTCGGCGAGTGACTAAGTGAGTTGAGGCCAGTTGGCCTCAACGCGTGGCGCAAAAATCGGGCCCGCTATGTCGCATCTATAGTATAGTACATATCGGTGGATTGTTCATAGTAAATAAATTTGCAAAGGAGACGGTATAGATTTTGTATGGAGCCGGGTAGCGAAACTCCGACTGATTTGAAATTTAAACTACATAAAGTTCCCATTTTTGTTCATAATTTGTCTAAATATTAGATTCTAAAGTACTCCAGTTTTTTAAATATTTAATTTTAAAAGTTCTACATAATAATTGAACTAGCAACATTGGCCGATTGTGGACGCCATAACTAAAGTTATGTCATTGTCTTGTCAGACATAATAATAACATAACCTGACAACGTACGTAAACAGTTTTGGTTTTATCGTTCAGACAGAAATATATATTTTAACAATAACAACTCTTTATCAAAGTAACATAGTCAACAAGTAACAAAGTCAACATAGGTAGGTACATGGTATCCTGCAAAACGGGTCGTGATCGTGAATATGTCATGAATTCGCCACAACCACAACACAGAATGAGAGGTTTTACTAAAATATGTGATTTTGGACTCTTTGGACCGCTCTCTTGACGTTGGATATTTCGTCACCAATGTAAGTTGAAATCTAATTAATTACCTATACAAGATATCACAAGACTTTCCTCTATATTTTAATTGGCGACAGTAATTAGTGTGTTAACCTATAAATACCTAACCTATTGTTAATTCTGTTGTTTCAGTTATCATATCAGATCATAAGTTGTGTGAACTGTGACATCACATATCTACTTTTGCGGGCGAATACGCAATTGCACGAATGAATATTGTCATTGATCCAAGTCCAGAACTATTCTATTACTGAATTGTGGTATAAGTGGTATGTATATACCTATGCATATTTTTTCACTTTAGTAAATCAAAAAGTGAATAGTTTTTTATTCAGTCCAGCTTTTCAAGCTCTTGTTTAAAACCATGCCCTTGGTTCACAAAACTACAACAGGCATTACGCTGAAATTGTAAGTGTGTGTTCCCTTCATAGATGTGCGTCAATATAACTGAGACTGACAATATAAACATTATTGCAGATGATTGATGATTAGCTATGCCAAGAATATATCAATCTGGGAGGCAAATCGTAGTGAGGACCCCAACTATCAGTTGGAGTGGAATGTTGGGCACTCTTGTGGTTGTGTATGCTGTGGAATATTACTGATCAGATGGTCGTCGTCACCACAGAATTATCCCAAGGAGTGAAGAACACATTTATGTAGGAAATAATATATTTTACTCATCAGGTAAGATTTCTCTTGCGTAAGAAATTAATCAGATTTATTTGAAAGTAACAAAGAAAAGTGCTCTTTAAAATTATAACTTAATAATAATAAATCAACACTCAAGCGGTTGCAAGCGTCCGGACAACAAGAGAAAATCTATTGTGTCTTGTTTTCTGGGCGTTGACGAGTTAAAATTATAAAGTACAGTTAGACTTAAGTACAGGGCATTGATGTTAAAATGTAAGTAGGTATTAAAACATATTCAATTTTTAGGTCCCTGAAGATGCTTGGGTGTGTCGTGCCTTTTGGATGCAGGCTCATGAATATCGTGCAGTGCAAGAAGGTGGAGCACAAGCACCTGTGGAGCCTACAAGTTATTAATAAGAGGGAAAATAACCTCAAAACATAATAGAAAACAAAATATTTTACTTATGTATTGTTGAATTTAAATGGTGAAGATTTGCGTCAACGGATCGAACAGTATTATTGTTCATGCATAATTGGAAAGAGGACAGTTGGAGTTGTGCACATTGTCATGATTATGGTGTGGTATCTGGGTTGGGCACAGCACCAAGATACGATACTACCACCTGCCAGCTTTTTAGATGGTATTTTTGTAACTGATAAAGATAATGTAATAATTATGTTTTACATTGAAATTCTGTCTCATTTCTCTTCCCCATATTGAATTATTACTTTTTATTTTTTTTTATTTTTTATTTATTTAGAAACCAACAGCGTTTTTATAATATCTTATAACATTAGTAGTTACTTAACAGTAAGGCCAATGATAGGTTCCTCTTAATAACTAGGATACAGTATTTACAGCGTAACATACAGACTAATAATATTTATATATTTATTTTAAGTTAATACGTACATAGAAATAACGTACATTATTTAAGTATTACAGTCAAGATCTTAACTTATACTTTCATAATAAGAACCTTATAATTATACTTATTATATCTTGCTATTAGAATTTTGGCTAGAACAATAGTCAAGATCACTCAGTACCTATACTTTTTTATTATTTTTTTATAGTAGAAGGAAGCTCACTAGTATTTTTCTAAGTAATAGTTAGGTGTGATTTGGTTACACTTACACTACACCTAAGGCTAACTAACTATTATTTAGAGATTGTGAAGGTAGGAACTGCATATTGAACAGCAACCTAAAGTAGGTAGGTACCTAAAATACCTATATTTGAGCTTCAGTCACTGAATTATTAGTATTACTAGCGTAATAATAATGCAGTGCTGTTTTTGTTTAGTAATGTCACCGCATTTAGAGGGTCTGCATTCGTATTTATTATTTAACATTTAAATTAAATCAAAAAATATTTTATTATTTTTAGAAGAGCTTAATTTAGTTTTTTAAATGGTGCATTCCAACAGACTAACCGCTGAGTCATCGATCGTCATAAATAGCATTTTTATATCGAACTTTTGCAAAACAAACATTACCGATGGCGGCATATATATTGGCAAGAGAAAAAAAGAGACAAAAGATGCTCAGTAGCCATAAACACTAAGGTTATGGCTACTGCGCATCTTTTGTCTCTTTCATTCTCTTGCCAATATTTATGCCGGGCAGTATACAATGTGTACTGTGGTAAACGATGACATGACGATTGATCTGCTGGAATGTTCCCAATGTCAGCCAGCTCAGATTAGCATACTCAAACAGAGTAAAAAATTGTTATCTGGGTGGCCAACATTACGAAAATACACAATTTTATTTTGTGATTTTAAATAAAACGGGAGTAAATAAAAAGTTGGAATAAATCGTTAATGATATAGCATAAATTAGCTTTTAAATGATATACTTTTCA
Source organism: Agriphila geniculea (assembly GCA_943789525.1). Taxonomy (NCBI): domain Eukaryota; kingdom Metazoa; phylum Arthropoda; class Insecta; order Lepidoptera; family Crambidae; genus Agriphila; species Agriphila geniculea. Next base: position 19,521,437 of record OX038883.1, on the reverse strand, counting down.
TTGTTGGCGGTTTTAGACTACCACTTCTTTACCGTCTCCTTTCTCTAAAACGGGTAAAGATATTCTGAAAATATGTTTTCGGGTCGTTTATCGTGATCAAACGATTACAAAAACCTGCTTATTTTTAATCTTAATGCAATTTTCATCAATATTTTAGACTTAAGTGTGTGGGCCGGAGAGTCGCATGCTTTTAAAACTTTAGATCGCGATATCTTTGACCCTGTTGCGTTACATGAGCAACGAAAGTGTTTGTAGCTGTTACAATGAATATGTAACGGCTACAAATACATCAAACCACCGGTACAGACTCAGATTGATCTGGAATTCGACGATTTAACAAAAAACATAACCTCAAAGCATGCGACTCTCCGTGCCACATGCTTTTGTCAATCATTCTGCCGGGAAGCCGGTACAATCGATTTGATATCTGAAATAAGAACGTATATCATCGGTACATTACTTCTAGGTAGTTTTAGAATGGAATTATTCAGTGGCACCTTAGAGCATCGCGGAAGGGAGCAGCCTTAGCGATTATTACTCTATTCAATTTTTTCTGGCATTTTTTGCGGGGGGGGAAAGTGCATACAAGTGCAGTTCCGCATACTCACATACAAAAACAACACTGTAAAGACGACACCAACACATAAAAAATAAAACAAAACAGCAAAAATTTGTGTACGGATGAGTCACACATCAAAATATGACACGTTTTTGACATAAAGGGCTGGGCTCAATTGTCGTTGCAGCAATATCGATACGGAAAAAGGAATAAAGGTAACAAACTCAAACATTTTACATGGGGTGAATAACAACAAAGAGCCCAACAAGCAAAAACCTTTCTGAAAAAGTTAATACGGACTCAAGAACACTCAGTCTTATTGTCAAGTCTCATATACGTATTAAGAGCATTTTATGACGTTTTTCTATTATAAATGATCTTATTCCATTCATTTTTATACAAGGTGTTACAAAAATACCCCTAATCCCGAAAGGTAAAAAAATGAATCTATCAATACTAAACATGCGATTAAATTGACAATAGACTGTGATCCGCGGCAACTTCACTCGAGAATGTAGCTATGGTGGTGTGCACAGATTTCAACAAATTAAAATACATCCTTATGTACCGCAAGCGCTCTGAAGGTGTTCACTTCTGTTGTACAAAGCTAAATTAATCGCATTGCACCTACAGATATTTTAATACCATAAAAACTATTAACGAATTTTACACTAAACGGAACAACTAAGACTACTGACATTTTTTTACTGTACATTAGCGCGCGTCGCGGCGGCTTCGTTTGATGCTTTGTGTGATGCCGATATTTGTCCGCAGTCATGACCGCGGACGTGTCCGCGGACACGACCGCAGTCAAACACGATTTCAAAGATTAAACAACAACAGATAGGACTTCTGGAACCTGCTTGAAATTATCTATCAAAGCAAGAACTCTCTAGGTAAAATTAGTAATTTACTTAACTTATCCATGGTAGGTATTTAAATACAGATGACGCTTACGTGTCTTTTCGAATTGATGTGCAGAGATTAATTTTACATTTTTGAAATAAATATTAATTCAGTAACTATTTAATTTAGAAATTACGTCACTGTTATGTCTGAGGTATTTATGTTATTTTAAATACGCTTATGTCATAACTAGCTTAGTTAGGTCACTGTAATGTAAACGTAGGTACAAATATCTACAGATGTGTCCAGTCTGAAAAACGAATAGTCTTTGATTTAGAAGCCAATGACCGGAACTGACCGGAACAGCTGATTGGAAATATTTCAAATTCTTGTCGATATTTTTGCAAAACTTCGACATCGTTTTTTCCGTAAATATTATAGCTAAAAAATAAAGAACAGCGCCCATCATTTCTATTTCATTAATACTCATTGGCATTTCAGGGATTAGGGGTACTTTTGCAACAGGTTGTATAATAATATAAGATGTATCAAAAAGATTATTTATTCTGTGAGAGAACCAATTAATTTATGCTGTGATTTTATTTTACTCTTTGACGCAGAATGTAACAGTGCAAAACTGCAAAGACCAAATTGAGTCTGTCAGAAGTTAAAAAGAATTAATAAATATTTAAGAATTTTTAGGTATATCACATTTATGAGAATGCCTGGAGCAGGACCAGGCTATATCCTTTATCGACAAACATTGTGATACGGTAACATCACTAAGTTGCTCATCCGCGAGAACTCGGATTTATCTAGCGACAGATCTGAAATTTGTACGGAGGAGCCATGGACGAGCAGACCCGATGTCACTGAATAAATTTGACAACTAATCAAGAATAAAATATACGAATTTAATGTTTAAATGTAAACAAATAGCAATAATACGACAAAAAATTACTTTCATGTGAAATGTAACACCGACTTTTTGTAAACTTTGATGTTCCAGACCTCTTTTAACAGTAAAAAACTCATCAATTCGGCATTTTAAACACTGCAGCGTTCACATGCGCGACTGGACTCAGTCTAGAAAGAAATCCGGGCGCAACTGGTTTTATCAACTGCATATGCCCATTTGGGCTTGTACTTCGGCAGAGGGGAAAGCTTCGTATGGCTTCTCTTTCTGGGACAGAAGCGCGTCTTACTCTAAGAGTGGCACGGAGCAAGAACCTTATATATGACTCTGGACATTGCGTCACCTTTTGGGGCTTGAAGAACGAAAAAATAACCTTGAATGACGTCAACGATATTTTCCATCTCTTTCATTAGGGTGACAACAATGTTGTCCATTCGTAGGACAGTCACTACAAATAGTTACTTACTACAGACTATCAACTTATGCCTACGGCGGCGTAAGTTTTTTGGACGACCAATCCAAACATTCAAAAGTGTTTAGATTCTAAACATTTGAATGTTTAGAATAGTTTAGATGTTAGTTAGTGCCAAAGTTTGTATGTTTGGGTATCTCTAAACATACAAACATTCGCATTTAGAATATTACTGCATTTATTACTACTCTTGACCAACCATATTATAACCTTTCTATATATTCATTCAAACCCCCCTTTTGGCCAGCGGCGGCGCGCAACACAAAATATTTACTTAATGATTATTTTCGGTTGGCTCCTCTCCGGATGGACGATACTGTTTTGGAATGGTGGTCACACTGAGGGTCAAGTCTGCTATTGTTAACATCATATAATCGTGTTTCAATGGTGTTTGAACGGTAATGCTTTTTAACACAGTTCTTGATTCTTAAACCCAAAACTGAAACACAGTGTCTAACGGGTTTGGATTTTTAGGAAAAACAAAGTGTTTCAATTTTGGGTTTACAAAAACAAGAATTGTGTCAAAAAGCATTACCATCCAAACACCATTGAAACACGATTACGGCGTTAGTCACGATAATAGCAAACTTGACCCCTTGGTCCTGTACGGTCCGGCTGGTTAAAAGTCAAAACTTGGAGATACGTGGTGAGGTTTAAGACTTAGGTACAGATGCCGGCATATATATTGGCAAGAAAATGAAAGAGACAAAAGATGCGCAGTAGCCATAAACTTAGTGTTTATGGCTACTGCGCATCTTTTGTCTCTTTCTTTCTCTTGCCAATATATATGCCGGGCAGTTTTTTTTTATACACACCTGCCCTTCCACCCTAATGTCACGTGTATTTTTATTTTGTACAATGAGGAATGTCCAAAAAAACAAATTGGCTGAATATTTTTATAGGCAGGAATAAGCGCCATTAGTAATAGAAAAAAGTTTTAGAATTTTCGGTTGTGTGAAAAAAAAATTAAGTCTCATTATTAGTCATTGTATTACAAAAAGTTGCAATATAAAATGTCAAAACTGCATTATTTTGGCCGTTGAAAATAATTTCCCTCTAACGGTGATTGGGATATACTATAAATGTTTCTTTTCCTCATCGTTTCGGAATCTGAAAAATAAAATAAGATTAATTTTTATTTTGTTACTACGAATAAACAATGGGTGTCAAAGACCATAATAACTAGTATAGTAGTAAGGTAGTAAGTTAGGTAGGTCCGATTCTTAGCTGAAACTGATCTAAATTGTTTAACTCAACTACGTAAGATAATATTTTAGTTTACATTACATTTTTTCTCTCTGTTAAGAATACAAAATAATTCCGCTCTCAAAGTTAAATGTGGCATAAAAACATAAATGTAATGTTAGGTAGGATAAACGTAAATATTTCATCCAAATCTTTCTTTCTTATTCAAAAGTTCTGCTGTGATTATGGTCACCCTGCGATATGCAGATAATATTTCTAAAGATTCTTATGTGTCGAAAATGAATACAGATTTGTACATATTATATTTATTATATTGAAATAAAAAATACGTAATTAAGGTGGAATTATAATTAACTTCTATAATATTTCCGAATTAGATCGGAAACAATCTTTGAAATCTGCTAAAATTCAGACTTCTGAGAAGGAAAAATTAAATGCTGAAAATACTTTAAAAAACACTTACTTGTGAAATATAATGTTAGAATTTGGTTTTGAAACACTTTTGCAATTTTGCACAATGCAACACATGCTTTGTAACGCGAATTTTATTTAAATAATATTATATTTTTGTACATAAACGTGAGATGCGGTGGAAAATCATTGACATTAGTGACATGTCAAATCAAAGACAATTCCGTCAGTGATGCCACCTTATTTTTATTTGGTAACTTATGAAATATGGAGAAATTACTGTTAAACGTAAAATATTGTAATAACAAAATGGACTCATCTGTCCTCTAAATAATTACTTTGGCATGTACTAATAAATTTTAACATCATGTAACTAATTTAAAGTGTGCCGATATTTACATTTATTTAGAAAATCTAATTAATTGTTGTACATGACCTGGGTAAATTGACTATGGATTGGGATATTTTGTACTTAGCATGGCAATTTCAGTCACAGTGTGAGAGGGATAAAAGAAATCTGCAAAGGTGAATGACCTCATCCCCAACCATCCTTCAGTAGTAGAATGTCCAGTGTCATAGAATATGAATATAAGGTTCTTGGCACGGAGAGTCGCATGCTCACTTTTGATGGTTGTTTGGTTGCAACGCTCTGACGTTTGGAACGGGAAAGTTGTAACAACCGAACGTCACGCTCTAATGTTTGGAACGGCGTTAGAGCGTTCGGTTGCACTCGGAGCGTACGTTCGGAACGCAACCCTGCTGCATACAAAATCTATGGGCTGCCACACACATGCGTGATTTTTCCGTACTGAATCTTCATACATTGTCGAAATTACGTTCGGAATTCCGTTACGTGATTACGGCCGGCCTTAATCTTTTCTTTTCTTCGTTCGCTGCCATGCCAGTGCCAAGCCAACGGGTTGCGTTCGGCAGGCTGATTATCTAATTAAAAACCACCTAGCGACCAGTGATAATCACGAAATCGTCGCTGTCAAACTCAATTTCGTACCACCGATCGAGTTTCTACGAGTGCTGCCTCCAACGGACAACTAAAGAACTAAAATATACGAGCACTTGCAAGGAAATGCTCCGAAATTCGTATTATCTAACTCAGAAACCGCGACGCGACCGCGACGATTTCGCGATTTCTTCTGTCAAACAGAAACCAGACAAAACGTAATTTCTGATTAGTTTTCGTTAAATTCTTAGCCTTACCTTTGACCAAAATTAAATAAAATTGCTATAATGTAATACAAAAGGCCTGTCCTTCAATGCCTACACGGAATTTGCCATTTTGAAGACGAAAAAATGTAAACGAAATTCGAAGCGAAAACAAAAAGGTTATGTTCACAGAGCACATACAGTCAGACACATACACAGATACAGACTACTTTCGGTAAAAGGACTTTTCAGTCGCTGCCACCGGTTGCTAGTGGCGCTAGTTTCTATGGAGATCTTAACGAGCATAAACTGGAGCATAAACTAATCAGCGATCGCATACATAATACCAAATCAGTGACTCGGTCGCGCGACGATTTCGAAATAATTCAGGAATCGATTTCGGTCGCTCATTTTAGATAATCAGCCTGCCGCTTCCGTCGTTATTATGGGTGTAGTCAGTGTAGCCAGCCTTTCTATTGTCTAATTTAAAAATCTATCGCAATCGCTTTCAGGATGTAACACATTGAAGCTTCTTTTTAGGACAAATAAAAACTTACCAAAGAAATGCAGCAATGTGTCACATCCATCTGTCAAACGAAAGCGATTGCTATAGATTTTTTGAATTAGACAATTAGCCCCCAGGTCTACAGTTTTAACTGTAAGTAGATCTACAGTTTTTTCGATATCTTCACAGTTTTTAGTTCAGACATCCAAATCTACAGTTTTTTCTATATTATGCTAGCGTCATCTATTTTATTCGTTGCATACCCATACCAACTTGGTCTTAGCAAAGTCTACAGTACGGCATACGTAACAGTCAATAAAATAGTCAATAAATTGTCTATCACCCCCATAAAAGGCACTTTACATACAAAATTACAAACAAAAAATTGTAGGTAAGTACTAACGATTTTAAAAATTAAAAATAAAAACTAAAATCAAGAGGATGTGCAAATTGAAAACGATGAAGTTTTAGTAGAAATAATGTAAATTTCTTATAATTTAAAGTTGATTTACTAATACAAGTTTTTTTCTTACTTAATTATGTTGTTTTGTTGATTACTGCTATACTATTAAATAATACAAAATAAGAAAAACTGTAGATTTAATTAGTACTCTCTCTATTTTGTGATACGGTGCACTGTTCAGTTTACGTTTATTTACTCGTGTGCTACCGGCATCGTCGAACACAGTGGCGGACCGCACCATATGATGACTAGAGACCGGCAGGCTGATTATCTAATTTAAAACCACCTAGCGACCGGTGATAATTACGAAATAGTCGCTGTCAAACTCGATTTCATACCACCGATCGAGTTTCTACGAGTGCTGCCTCCAACGGACAACTAAAGAACTAAAATATACGAGCACTTGCAAGGAAATGCTCCGAAATTCGTATTATCTAACTCAGAAACCGCGACGCGACCGCGACGATTTCGCGATTTCTTCTGTCAAACAGAAACCAGACAAAACGTAATTTCTGATTAGTTTTCGTTAAATTCTTAGCCTTACCTTTGACCAAAATTAAATAAAATTGCTATAATGTAAAACAAAAGGCCTGTCCTTCAATGCCTACACGGAATTTGCCATTTTGAAGACGAAAAAATGTAAACGAAATTCGAAGCGAAAACAAAAAGGTTATGTTCACAGAGCACATATAGTCAGACACATACACAGATACAGACTACTTTCGGTAAAAGGACTTTTCAGTCGCTGCCACCGGTTGCTAGTGGCGCTAGTTTCTATGGAGATCTTAACGAGCATAAACTGGAGCATAAACTAATCAGCGATCGCATACATAATACCAAATCAGTGACTCGGTCGCGCGACGATTTCGAAATAATTCAGGAATCGATTTCGGTCGCTCATTTTAGATAATCAGCCTGCCGATTACTTCTATTAAAACTTTAAAATGAGCAGTAAACTATAAAATTACGTATCATTTTTTCCTACAACGCACCATTTTTGAGATATGGGTGAAAAACCTAAAATTAGGACCTTTGTCCCCCCCTCCTCCCTCCGCCTCACCTCCTAGACGTCAGGACTTTTAGTATGTTTTCTCCCTAAGCATCCTGAATAAGTTTCTGAAGAAATCGCTGAGGTTCCCGCTCACGCACTCTTTACCCTCTTTTGAGCAATTTGTTAATCGGACAATCACTGCGCGAAATTTTTATTATCACTGTTTTTGTTTAAGTTTCTTGACGATGAGTTTTTGTTTAAGTTTCTGTAACATTGTTTTTTGTTAAGTATGCTATTTTGTATTAAAAAAAACACCTTTGCAATTAAATATTCAGTTATGTTCCATTAATATTTAAATAAAACATGTGCACGTAGCATCACCACAGTATTCATAATATTTGGCGGTTTTATAAACCTGGTTTTAGACCGGGCGGCCACCGCACGGTTACCTACCCCATCGAGTTACTGAATATTATCACCTTCCACGAAAAGTAGACCTTAAATAGGTAAGAAAAATGTTGGTCTGCCGGGGCTCAACCTGGAGGAAGCTTGGTGGTGCAAAGCTGTGCTACCTACTTTTGACCATCATTTTACCTCATGTGGTTACTGAACAAAACCTTTTCGTTGCTTTTAGTCTCTATTAGTAGAGTTTAAATAATTATGTCTGCCGAGCGAATTCTTGGAGGGTTCCGCAGTCCAACCATGTTTAGGGGCCGCATGGGGGTGCTATTTTACCTCATCGAGTTACTGGATGAAACCAAGTTCTCCTAGTAGCTAAGATGATCCCCTTTAAATATTAATTGGTCTGCCAGTTCGCAACCTGGCAGTTTTTGCAGTCCAACCAAATAACTACATAGTATAAAACAAAATCGCTTCCCGCTGTCTGTCCCTATGTATGCTTAGATCTTTTAAACTACGCAACGGATTTTGATGCGGTTTTTTTTTATAGATAGAATAATTCAAGAGGAAGGTTTATATGTATAATACTTGCATAATATAGTAGAGAAACACTGATAATTTTAAAGGTTTCTAATGTGTTCCGTAAATAAACACATTTTTTTGCGCTTCCATTGCAAACTCTGGCTGAATCCTACGAGATAGATCAAACAAATGTACTACAGTATTGTCCACCTTAAAAAGGTCCACAAAAACGTCTTCAATGCTTATCCTTTCTTTTATGAGAAATAATGGCTTATTTACGAAGCTATTTTAAGCAATACAACATTCATCCTTATCCAATTAAGTACCATAAATACATTGTGCATGCATGTGATATAGATTAATATAGCCTTAGTATCAGCACTGCACCCGTGCGAAGCCAGGGTGAGTCGCCAGTTTAATATAGTTTGATTTTAATTTTTCTGTCTATGGACGAAATTTTTGTTTTTTATTTATTTGGTTGATTTCTGTTTACCTATTATTTTTAAACTGAAATATAAAATACAATTAGTTTATGATATGCGAAAAACTATTCATTTTGTACTTACCGTAAAATGGGGGTATTTTGACATTACGGGGTTGGTTACATTGATAACAACTATCAATTTAAAAATCTCTTATTTCTTGGTTTCTGAACATATCTGAACAGTTTTTTATGGCGTTGGCAGCACTATACTGCGAAAAGCAAATGGCGCCCATACCATTAAATGTCTGCAGGTGTTTTTGTTAAAACATTTTTTTTAGCAGTGCACTGGTGACAAGCTATTTTCAAGGCAAGAAAAACTCTTAGAACCTTAGAACAACCCCATTACAGTTTTTTTACCCTCAGCAGAAGTCGCATGTTGGCGGTACCCGTGTTATATCAAGAATGCGTAGCTCCGCATACTTTAATATTGCTCCTCCGTCGAGTGAGCAAACGCCATACAAAAATAGTATAAAAATACCGAGTTGCATTATATAAAAGAACAAAAACTATATCCACATATATTATTTAGCAAACGGGTGCAATCAGAGGCAAGCATTATAAAATTTCTTTTGATTTTAATAAAAAAATCAACAGATTTTCCTTTTAAATTTAAAACCCATAATAATGAATGAAATCGAACGTTACTCTACTCACTTTGGGTTCAAATCAGTGCGCGATCCAACGCGGCGGTTGCGTTGAGATCTAGCACCGAATTCTCAATTTTTACATGTTTTTATTACTTTTCTTCGCTTTCAAGTTAGTTGAAAAAATCTGTTCAATTAAGATTGAAGGTATTAACAAACGTATGTTCTGTTTCCGAGAAATTAAGCAAATAAGACCAGATACGGGGTCCACGGAATATTTTTTTACATCAAAGTTGGTAACATTTTTATAAATGCTTTCAATTAAATCTATTATGTATTATTTCAAGTACATTATATATTTTTTCCATGATAGCTTCACGCGCGTAATATTTCAATAATTTGAATTGAATATTGGGATCACAGAGGAAATAATGGGATTTGACCCATCTTAAGGCCTTAAATATCCAACTTTATGCACTGTATATTAAATATCCAACTTTATGCTTTATGCTCGAACATTATGATCCATATTCCAACGCACTATTTTGACATATTATAGAAGTTTCTTACACATTAAAATAAAGAATAGCTGAAATGTTACTCAATAGGGGAGATCGAAAAAAGTTTAGACTGTGAAGAGTTGAAAGTAATATCACCACAGCAAAAATTTGATGAGTAAATAATAAACGTATAAATAACACCTGATTTAATACATTCATCACTGAAAACACCTAAAAACAGCGCAAAAGTTTAGTAAACTTAATACATAGATAGTACGTTCCAGGTGAGTGCGGGTAGCTAGCATTTAAGTATCTTGTAATGGATGGTTTGAAGAACCGAGCCGCAGGCATGATCACCAATTTACCAAGTAAATGTGGAACCACTTGCATTTTTTTATAAAAAACAATTAAATTATTTCAGAGCATAAGTGAGAAGAGATATGTTTCATTTCTCATACTTGGAAAGTGATGTTTATTCAAATCGAACAGAGCGTGTGGAAAACACGGCTTTTCACACTAGGGCTGAAAATAATTAATATTGAGCTTGACGGCGGCTGGCCGCGGCGAGTTCTATATGAAAAATAAACCTCTAAATAATGTACTAGAAAAAAAATTACTCGTCACCAGGATTGTATTTGGCGCGGAACTCGCGACCAGTCCAATGACTTCGTCGTGGGTTCGATTTTTCTGATATATTTTTAGTATTGTACAAAAATAGCATTGTGATTGCTAAAATGTCAATTAAGAAAAAACAAATAAAAAATTGTAATAAATGAAAATTTTCATTTCCTTTAGGCGCAATTGGTTCAATTCGCGATTGGTCCAATGTTCAAAAAACCGGCCAAGTGCGTGTCGGGCCACGCACCATAGGGTTCCGTAGTTACCTTATACCATACCATATTTAATACCACCTATCATTTTTCGTCTGCAAAAATAACTTTGTTTTTCACAGTGTTGGTATGAATGACAAAGTTATATTTGCGGTTTTGGAAAATGTGCTATATCTCAAAAACTAATTACTATATCTCGTTCAAAACAATTTTGGTTGAAAGTGTTTATTAAGATCTACAGCATATATTTTTTTTAGATTTTTCACTCTCTTATTTCAAAAGTTAAAGGGGGGGGGACACACATTTTACCGCTTTGGCGGTGAATATCTTTCAAACGGTTGACTTTGAGAAAAAGTTGTCTTAGAAACCTCAATATCATTTTTAAAGACCTATGTATAAACACCCAACACGTGTTGATTTGAAGAAAAAAAAATTTTTCAGTTTCAGTTCCATGTATGGGGAGCCCCCCCTTAATCTTTTATTTTTCTTATTTTTGTATTAAATTCGTTAAGCGGTTAACAGAATACATCTACCTACCAAGTTTCAACTGTGTAGTCTTAATACTTTCGGAATAAAGTGGCTGTGACATACGGACAGACAGACAGACAGACAGACAGACAGACAGACAGACATGACGAATCTATAAGGGTTCCGTTTTTTGCCATTTAGGCTACGGAACCCTAAAAATGACCAATTCGCAGTTGGTCCAATTCGCAATTGGTACAATTCGCAGTTTCGGGTTAGGTTTAGAATAATCGTTCTTTATTACTTATCTATACTATAGGACACACAGACCATACAACAAGTACTTAGTGATAGGACACTACGATATTCTAAAAGCCCTAGTCCAGTAGGACCACGAGTATGTATGTACATGATAGTAGTCAGCAACTTTTGGCTAGCACAAGTTTTAAATAAATCAGCAGTTGCTGACCAAATATTTTTTGCTGGCCAAAATAATTATACTGTTGTCTTTTTTAACGAGTGATTCTAATATAGACTCTCCCTTCCTAATCCAATAAAATCGTTTGGGGACTCGACGAAAAAATATCCCTCGATCCACCAGTCGAAAAAACTGTTTTTCGATGTATATTTTCTGACAGGGGGGGGGGGGGGGGGGTGCAAGTGCACCCCTTGCACCCCGTGAAATGATCCGGTGGACCACGGCTAAGAAGAGGGCGAAAGAGACAGAGCCGAGTTAAAAATGTGTGAGTAAAAAATGAGTTAGAAAATTGTAGAAAGAGCCGAGTTAAAAATAAGACGAGTTAGGAAAGTGTCAAGCATAAAAAAGAGACCAACTAAGAAAGAGCCGAGTTAAAAATGAGACGAGTTGGGAAAGTGACAAGTTTAAGAAAGAAACCAACTAAGAAAGAGCCGAGGTAAAAATTAGGCGAGATGGGAAAGTGTCAAGTTTAAGAAAATTACGAAGTCGTCCAGAGGGGAATTGATTATTTATTTTTTATTAATCTGATAATTTCTGTGGTGATTGGTCATTTCTGTGTTTACGATTTTTAAGTTTTTGGCTTTTTTGAATTAATTGTTGATTTTTGAGTTGTGTTTCTATATTTTTGTATGAACCTTAAATGAAGTTACAATTAATACATTGGTATAAAATATCGAAAGTTTTTTTTTCATGCTAGAATAGAATGTCCCATTATAATATTTCCATAATTATTGTTTGTTATATCTAAAAGTATACACTCTAAGGAATGTGAAGCACAAGGGTTTTTGTTGATTTCGTACCTACTTTAAAGGTTTAAAAACAATCAGAGGTGTCATTGATCAGAGGACGGGTTTAAATACTTTGATCAATAAATCAATGTGGGGTGACATTATTTTTATGATGAAAATTAAAGACTAAAAATAGACTGCTTTGTCACAACTGATTAAGATTTAGTTCTACCAATACTCTATTCAATAAACAATTCGTATCATTGATCAAAATAACCCCAATATATATGAATAGCTTTAGCGCGAAATCCTGCGGGCCAGTTTTTATTTTTATTATGTTTATATTAAAGGGTTAAACATAATAAAAAAAAACTTTCAAACCCCGTTATAAAATATACGATGATCCTTTGATCACCCTATATTCAGCCTCAAAATCAGTTTAAATTGATAAGCTGAATTTTCATTTCTTTGAAATGGATGGTTAAACAATAAAGTTTTCATTTTATTCTAAAAATATGTAAAAACCGATACTATTCTTACTTAAACTCATTTTTTTTTCGTTTTTGGCAAGTTTGTTTTTGAAAAAATATAGCTATTTGAATTTCAAAAGTGATCAAAGTATCCCCCATCTTGCAGTACTTTCCTATTTTAGATTAAGTTCATAAGCAATAACAATAATCGTTTCGTAAGAAATTAAAACATTGTGTTGTGTTGTGTGTGACTTATTTGTTTCTTTTTTGACCCTGTAACATAGTCCATAACATAAGTATGTATAATATACTTCAGCATGTAAATAAATACCTACATAAATCAATACAAAGAAACAAGCAAGCAAGTAAAATTTCGTCTGTAGACTGAACATTTAACATTTAAATAACAATAAATTTGGTTGGACTGCAAAAACTGCCAGGTTGCGAACTTTAAAGGCATCATTTTAGATACTAGGAGAACTTACAAACTATATTAAACTGGCGACTCACCCTGGCTTCGCACGGGTGCAGTGCTGATACTAAGGCTATATTAATCTATATCACATGCATGCACAATGTATTTAAGGTACTTAATTGGATAAGGATTAATGTTGTATTGCTTAAAATAGCTTCGTAAATAAGCCATTATTTCTCATAAAAAGAAAGGATAAAAATGGTTATCCCTAAGGGGTAGACATATAGCATTGAAGACGTTTTTGTGGACCTTTTTAAGGTGGACAATACTGTAGTGCTAATCTATCTCGTAGGATTCAGCCAGAGTTTGCAATGGAAGCGCAAAAAAATGTGTTTATTTACGGAACACATTAGAAACCTTTAAATTATCAGTGTTTCTCTACTATATTATGCAAGTATTATACATATAAACCTTCCTCTTGAATTATTCTATCTATAAAAAAAATCGCATCAAAATTCGTTGCGTAGTTTAAAAGATCTAAGCATACATAGGGACAGACAGCGGGAAGCGATTTTGTTTTATACTATGTAGTTATTTGGTTGGACTGCAAAAACTGCCAGGTTGCGAACTGGCAGACCAATTAATATTTAAAGGGGATCATCTTAGCTACTAGGAGAACTTGGTTTCATCCAGTAACTCGATGAGGTAAAATAGCACCCCCATGCGGCCCCTAAAAATGGTTGGACTGCGGAACCCTCCAAGAATTCGCTCGGCAGACATAATTATTTAAACTCTACTAATAGAGACTAAAAGCAACGAAAAGGTTTTGTTCAGTAAACACATGAGGTAAAATGATGGTCAAAAGTAGGTAGCACAGCTTTGCACCACCAAGCTTCCTCCAGGTTGAGCCCCGGCAGACCAACATTTTTCTTACCTATTTAAGGTCTACTTTTCGTGGAAGGTGGTAATATCCAGTAACTCGATGGGGTAGGTAACCGTGTGGTGGCCGCCCGGTCTATTTAGGCATAAAGCCTATAACAGAATTCTTTTGATTTTCGATTTCATTTCTGTTGTAAGGGATACTCTGTGGTATAGGTAGTCTGAGCGAGTTTCCGGCGATCTGTCATTGAAGACTGGTTTTTGGTTGATCTATGAAGTGTGGCGGGAACGTTTGACGGGATTGACGGTCTTTTCAAACAAATAAAACTAAAAAATATTTAATTGTTGCAATTTGTATATAATTTGTATAAAAAAGGTGTAAATAATCAATATTTCATTGTTGTAAATAAAATAAAACTGTAAATATGGGGAAGAAGAGTGGGCGAAAACGAAAGAAAAAACTTGAAGACGGGAGTGGAGGCGAAGGTGGAGAGTCCGACTTCAGTGATACCTGCTCCACGAAGTCCCTGGAAGAAAAAATGGAAGAGGATAAGTACAAAGATTTTAGAATCCCAAATTATGTTCGGTTTTATCCAGAACAAGGCGGCAATTTCGAATATGTTGTATTCATAGAGAGTACGAAAAGTGACCAACCTATAGGCAACCGTGACATGATGTCATTGGCTAATTGTTTAAAGAGATACAACAAGGGCGTCAAACAATTGCAAAGAATTAACAAACACAAGATTGGAGTAATTTTTGAGCGGCCAGGCCTGGCTAATGCGGCACTACAAAATAAAAAATTTTTGGACGCTTACAGTTTGGCTGCCAGCATCCCTGCGGCGGCCAGCGAGGTAACAGGAGTAATTACACATGTACCAATAGATTTATCAAATGAAATGATTTACTCCGCACTGACTACAACCAAAAATATTGTGAGTATTAGGCGATTCATGAGAAGGTCAAAGATGGATAATGGGCTAATCAAATTAGAACCCACAAAAACAGTTTCAATTACTTTTTCGTGCCCGGTGCTTCCTGAAAGCGTCGATCTCAACAGCTGGCGCTTCGAGCTGCGTCCTTACATTCCTCCAGTGAAGCAGTGCCTCAAATGCTTGAGGTATGGGCATATTGCCAAATATTGCAAGAACTCCGAACGCTGCTCCATATGTGGTGAGTCTCATAATTTTAAATTCTGCTTGAAATCATCTGAAGAAGCCATCTGTTGTCACTGCAAGGGAAATCATGTTGCCATCTCATCACAATGTCCTGTTAAGAAAGAGAAAATACAATTAAATAGAGAAAAAGCTCAAAGCAAAACATATTCTGCTGTATTAAACGAGAAGTCATTCCCTCCTCTGAAACAAAATCCCATTGAAATGCTAGCTTCACTCCTGAATTCTGATCAAATACTGAATATGGTTGTTGAGTCTGTTGTTAAATTGATAACAATGAATAAAACTAATGATACAATTATTTCCACTCAGAGTATTAAAGATACTCTCTTAGAAACAATTAAAAAAAATAAGAAATAAATTATTTAATTTTTTTATGGATATTTTAAGAATAGTTCAATGGAATGCTCAGAGTTTACCTGCACATAAATATTTATTATTAAATTTTTTGCAAGAGTATCAGATTCATGTAGCTTTAGTATGTGAAACATGGCTAAAGCCTCACATTCGTTTTAATATGAAAGGTTATAATATAATTAGATTAGATTCTGGTACAAGACATAATGGTGTAGCCATTTTAGTTCATAATAGTTTACAATTTGCTAAAATAGACACTTCTTTTGATGATTCAATTCAAAATATAGCTGTGCGATTGCAGTATGGCAACAAAGAAATTTCGCTTATGTCCTTGTATAGTCCTGGTAATTGTGATGTTTCATTTTCTAAAATAAAACTTAATAATTTAATTTCTAATTTACCGGGCCCTTTGTTGATTGCCGGCGATTTTAACGCACGGCACACAGCATGGGGTTGTAGTAATATTGATACACGTGGTCGTGATATTCTTGAAAGCATCGACGACAATAACTTGGTTCTTCTGAATGATGGTCAGTTGACAACTGTTGGTTCTAGTAGATGGCAAAGGAATGCTTTGGATCTTACTATGGTATCACCTTCTCTGGCATTGCAATGTGAGTGGTCGGTCCATGACGACCCTATGGGCAGCTATCATTTACCTGTAATTATAAACATCACTATTAGTAATAATAATAATGATTCATCTGATTATCTTACACCTCCTACTTCTTACAATTTTCGTTTAGTAGACTGGCAAAAATATAGCAAAAACGTTGATTACTTATTACAAAATTTTTACATTGATCAAACTAATCCATTAAAATGTTATTCTGATTTGGTTGCGTTATTAGATCTTGCATTGCAGCAGTCAGCTATTATCAGCAATAGGTCTTTCTCTGTTGACCAATCAAATCAATCGGTTAGGAAATTTCAGTCCAGAATCCGCAAAAAACGTATACCACTACCATGGTGGAATAAAAATTGTGCAAAAGCAGTAGAAGATTGTAAAAAGGCATATATTGAGTTTAAAAACAGTCTTACAGAAGAAAGTTTTCTTAAGTTTAAAAGGCTACAAGCTGTTAAAAAAATTGTTTTAAAAAAAGAAAGAAACTTAAGTTGGCTTTCATTATGTCAGTCACTAAATAGATCTACACCCATATCTAAAATCTGGAGGATTGCTAAGAGGTTTAATGGTCAACCTGTTTCTTTTAAAAATGTTTATACAGATTGGATTCCAGAATTTCTTAAAAAATATACACCAGATACTGTTGAGGCCCCTTTACAATATGTAAATAGTATTAATCCTGTACGTAATAGTAATTATTTATTAGCACCATTTAATTTTCAAGAATTTAAAAATGCAATTTTTTCACGACGAGATACAGCACATGGCCTCGATGGTATTCCTTATAAAATGTTAAAACATACTACAGATAATGCCAAAAATATCATTTTGAAAGTTTATAATTTGTTGTGGTCTACCTCTGCCATACCTCTGGATTGGAAAAAGGATTGTCTGGTTCCTATTCTAAAACCGAACAAAGATAAAACCAAAGCAAATTCATATCGGCCAATAGCTTTAACATCATGCATGGGAAAAGTGTTTGAACAACTTCTTAAACAAAGGCTTGAATTCTTCATTGAAAGTAATCATCTTTTACCTTCAAATCAGTTTGGTTTTCGTAGGGGTAGATCCTCTAGAGAGAGTATAGCACATCTTCAACTTGATATTTTTGATTCTCTCAAACAAGATAATGTTCTTATTGGTGTCTTCTTCGATGTCGTTGGTGCTTTTAATAATGTGAATCACCATATTTTAGCTGGTGAACTTCTTTCTCTTGGTATTCCTGAAAAATTGGTTAATTGGATTTTTGAATTTTTGCATGGTCGTGAGGTTTATGTGAAATCAAATAATCAGTTAATTGGACCAAGATATTCATACAGGGGTGTGTGTCAAGGGGGCATATTATCCCCATTGATATATATACTATATGTACATAAATTGAACTACATATTAGGTCCACAAGTAAAAAATTTGCAATTTGCTGATGACTTAGTTATTTACTTCTCTGGATCTGATATTCGACAAGTATCCTCTATAGTTAATTCTGCTCTTAAAAAATTAAATAATTATTTCAGTTACCTAAACTTAGATGTAAGTCCAGAAAAGTCTAAAGTTGTTGTGTTTGGTGAATGTGATTTTGATGTTGATATTGTATATAATAATATTAGTCTGCCATTGGAAAGTGAAGTCAAGTTCTTGGGTGTCATATTTGCTAATAACCTTTCTTGGAATAAATATATAGAATATTTGCTGGGTAAAGCCTATAAGGCATTCAATGTCATTAAAAGTTTATCAAAAATTGATCCTAAAATTCTATTAATGTTGTATAAATCAATTGTGAGGAGTCATTTTGAATATGGCTTTTTTTGTTTTGGGTCTGATCCCAAATTAGTAAAAAAATTAGATATCCTGCAGAATCATAATCTGAGATGCATTACTGGTGCTATGAAGACTACTCCCATTAACTCTTTGCAGGTGGAATGCAATATACCTCCACTTCAATTCAGATTCAAATTTTTAAAATCAAAGTTTTTGTTAAAACTACTTTCACTGTCTACTCATCACCTACTCAGAAAAATTGAATTTCTCTATACAACATATTCTCCTTTGAATGTACCCCGAATCCCCTATCTGTTTCATGACTTCTCGGATATCGTAGAGTTCAATCAGCAGTATAACATTCATAAAACTGAGAATAATTGGATATGTTACACAGGATCTTATGATACACATTTTTGTGACCTGAATATCCACATTCACCCTGATTTAAAGAATAAAGAAGAAGTATATGAAATTACTGATAATTTCCCTCAGCATAGACATATCTATACAGATGGTTCCAAAAATAATGATAATGTTTCGATGGCTGTTTACATACCTTATTTGAAAACGGGTCATGGAATTAAACTCCCGGGCCAAATGAGCATATTTTCCGCGGAGTGTCTTGCTATTCTTGCTGCGCTACAGTTTATTGAGGAGAACACCCAAGAATGCACTCAATGGTTAGTCCTAACAGACAGCATGAGCTGTCTCAAAGCTTTGCAAAATACCAGATTTGATACCGGATGTAACTATATTTTACAAGATATTAAAACAACCTACTTCAAGCTCAAAAGTAATAATATTGATATAGTTTTTATGTGGGTTCCGTCGCATATTGGAGTATCTGGAAACGAAAGTGCCGATAAGTTAGCTAGAGCCATTACAAATGACGCCGCAAATGTCAACATTGACATTAAAAATGTTGCTATACCGTACTCTGATTTACTACCAAGACTTAAACTTTTGTCAAAACAAGACTGGTCCACTCATTGGCAAGAAACTCTAACAGTAAAAGGAACTTGGTATGCGAAGATTAATAATGTTCTTGGCTGTCGTCCTTGGTTCACAAAATCAGCAGAATACCATAGCAGAAAGTTTTATACTATCCTAACACGCCTGAGATTTGGACACTGTCGATTTAACTCACATTTACATAGAATGCGTATTATCACATCTCCAACATGCACTGAATGCAATTTAGGTGTGGATCAGACTCTTAATCATATATTTTTTGATTGCCCTGCTTACAACATTCAGAGATTAGTCCTGGTGGACAGATTATTAGAAATATATAAGACATCTAATAGCATCCCGCGCGACATTCAAGACATTCTCACAAATCCTGAAACTTATAAGGATTTATACAACTTTGTTGTATCATCGGATTTGGAACTATAAACATGGATAAGACTTTGAAGATTTATATCACACTGAAGATGACAAGGAAAATGGAATAGGAAGTGGCTACGGCCTTATATAACCCGTGTCGCGACCAGACCGGGACCCTTTATAATCTCTCTCAGTGAACGACTTACATATTTATAATTAGTCAATATATAGTTTAGTAATTTATTATTATGGGGTGCTTCGCATTGTCATTAAGGTTATAAAGGGTATCCAGCGCGACACTGTGTAGACACATACCTTCAGGATGTCGTCCTCTCAACCAACCTTTCCATATTCTCCAGTCCCGGGGGCACTGAAGTGGTATACTTGTATTATCCGTTACTGTTTCCTTCTCTTCATCTTATTTATGTCCCACCTGTAAGTATAATGTCCCATATTTATCTGGGCTAAGCACACACCTACTTTCTCTAGTTTATCAGATACTAATAAGACAATTTACTTTATACTGTTAACTTTAATATGTATTATTAAATCATTCAACGCTGTTATGTCTTTTATTCTTTATGATATTACTTTATAAACATGTACTACTGCCAATCTTTCTTATCAAGCCTGGAAGATGGCTGCCTGTGACAGGCAGCCCCCTTCCAGCGCTGTTCTTTCATTGTTTCACTTTATCAAACTTTACTAATATGTTTATTACATCAAGGAGCTAATCGAATCAGGACCCTGCGTTCCTCATTCGCCTTAGCCTCCAGTATGCAGTTGTTCATTCCCTCTTAAGTGTCCGGACCTGGCCACCCGTCGGTGAACACATTTAGGTAAAGGCTTATTCTTGGGACTGCATACATCTCGCCGCCGATGGTTTCTGCTTGCCTAAGGCATCCACCACCGGCGAACTACGTGATCAGGCCTGGCCACGTTCAGTCGATCCTATCACGACCAGGATCGAACATTTGGCTCAGTAGTATTGCTTTCGATACTCTATAAATCTAGATTAAGTAAGTATGTGACTTAGCTGTGAAATCCTCGGTGCTACTGCAAACTCGGCCTCCTTTAACTACGATTACACTGGTGTTGAAGAAGATCATCACATTCATTTTATGAGGTTAGAATGACAGATTAGTTCAAGCGCATACGCGCTAGGGAAGGGCGAAAGTGGTGAGTTGTCTGTCTGATTTAGTGTTGCCATTTAATTGTTATTATGTTTAATCAATGTATTTACTTTGATAGTTAGAGACATCGCGATACCGTAATTCGCGACACTCCCGACGACGACAGAAGTTACATGTTCTCCATTAATCTACGCGTCCACTCGCGTATCTTTTCACGAGCCTTTAAAGACGCATCTCTTACTTCTCTCACTTCTTCGGGTTGTGTGTTTTCATTAATGTTGATGCTTTTAGGTGTGCTCTTATCATCACGTCCTTCATCATGTACTGATTGGATATCATCTTCTGTGGTAAGTATTCTATGAGGTATTTGGTCTACTGTTTCTATTATACTTGTTTGTCTGCTTTCTGTTTCAGGTTTGTCGACGAGTTCTTCTGTGGTTCTTGGAGCTGAAGAGATATCTTTGGTGAGACTAGTTATGTCTAATTCTTCTAACAGAGGTAAGTCGTCTAACGTTGCTGTTACGTCTTCTCTTTCGAATTCAAACATAACCTCTTCTCTTCCAGGTACTTCTTCATCAACTTCCAATGGGTAAAGATGAGCGATGGAGCGCGTGAATTCCGTGTCGTTCACCTTTATTCGTGCCACCCTGCATTGACCGTCTGCTCCCTTAAGCAGAGATGTGATCCTTCCAACTTTCCAGTTTTCTCTATTTTTCGTATCTCCTTTAATTTGTACTATGTCTCCTATTTTTGGGATTTCTGACTTAGTAATCCTTGGTTCTTTCAGAGCGTGACGATATCTTTCCCTTAAACTCGGCAGGTATTGCTCGATGAACATCCTTTTAAATTCCTTTAACATGTTTTGTCCTATTTTCCAACCGTCTACTAGGTTTTGTTTTGTCACCGTGCCTTCTTGTGGAAATTCAGCATCCGAAGGTGTTGTCGTGATGCATTTGTTCAAGGTTAGAAAATCTGAAGGCCTAAGAATGTCTTCCAGATCAGATCCTACACAAGTTAATGGTCTCGTATTTATCACCGCTTCTATTTCTTTTATAATGGTGTTAAGTTGATTATCTTTCAATAGATTCTTTGTGAGTGTTCTCTTGAGACAATGTTTAACTAGTCCAACTAGTCTTTCGTAGAATCCTCCATGCCAAGGAGCTAGTTGTGGAATAAATTTCCAGTCTATTTCGTTAGTGATGCAGTAATTGCTTGACAGTATTTCTGCAGTCAGTTTGAATTGTAGTGCATTATCTGAAACTATTCTATCCGGTACGCCTCTACAAGATATAAATCTTCGTAGTGCTAATAAGCATTCTTCTGCTGTAAGATCTTTGACAACTTCTAGGTGTACAGCGCGTACTACCAAACAAGTGTACAGGCATATCCATCGTTTTGCTGTTTTACCGTCGGTCCTTACTTGGAGAGGACCTAAGTAATCCATGCCGGTGTATGTAAATGGTGAGCTATAATTTACCCTTTCCTTTGGAAGCGCAGGAGGTGGTGGTAGTTTAAATGGACCTCCTCCATGCTTAACGCAATTTGTGCATTTTTTAAGTATTTTCTTAACTTGACTTCTTCCTTGAGGAATCCAATATAACAATCTGATCAGACTTAGAGTGTGGTTAACACCTACGTGATAGTTCTTTTTATGTGTTTCTAAGATCACGGTGTTAGTAAATTCACAGTCCTTTGGAATCAGTATTGGATATCTTTTGTCATAAGACCAGTCAGCATTTTGTAGTCTTCCTTTGCAACGTAGGATTCCGTCAACGTCAGTGAACACGTTTAAATTTCTCTTTAAATTTGTATCTTTACCTACTACTTCTTCAGGAAAATGTTTTGCTTGGATTCTTTTGATTTTTTGTACGTATGACAGTGTATCGTCCTCGCATTTCTCTGAGGGATTCTTTTGCAATTCTTCATTTAATTGTTGTCTCTGATTTTGTGAGCTTGGTTCTCCACTCGTGAGACCCTCCCCAATGGGAAAAGAAAATTGACGATCCACAGAGGAATGCGTGGCAATCAGTACACTTTCATCTTGAGTAAGCGGAGAAACTTCCCTCCTACGACTCTTTGGCCATTTCTTGCAGTCTTCTAGCAGGTAATCTGGTCCGGATAACCATTTGTGTTTGAATTTTTCAGAATCTGTGGGTCTAGTCGCTACATCAGCTGGATTTAGCTCTGTTGGTACATACCTTATCGTTGCTGACACATTTCCCTTTATTTCTTCTATTCTTTTCGCTACGAATGGTGGTAATAGCTTACCGCCGTAGTACCAATCGATTATTATTTGACTGTCCGTCCATATAGTATTCTTTTTGGATTCGAAATTCAGAAATTTGTTTACATACTTCAGTAGCCTGCTACCAATCAGAAGTCCTAATAATTCAAGTCTTGGAATTTTGAGATTGTCTTGATCTTTGATGGGTACTAGTCTTGATTTCCCTATCACGAAACTTAACTCTCTTCCGTTAGAAATGTATACTACAGCTGCGTATGCTTTGGTCGACGCATCTGTAAAGGCATGTAGCTGAATGTCTTCATTGCCCTTTTGTTTGAAATATCTTCTAGGTAAGACAATATTCTTTGTTCTTTCTAGTCGTTCTCTAATAATTTGCCATTCTTTAGTTATCTCTTCTGGTAAAGGAGTGTCCCATTTAAATTTGTTTACCCATAGATCTTGAAGTAGAAGTTTTGCTGGCAGCAGATCTGGCGCAGCATATCCGCATGGATCATATACTGAAGCTACGTTTTTTAATATTTCCCTTTTCGTATTAGCCTCTGTTATTTTCTTTGGCCTTAAACTGATAGTGTCCTCTTCTGTATTCCAATTCAGACCTAGTACTTTCACTTCTATGTCTTGGCAAACGTCAGTTGGATCTATTTCCTTTGAGAATTGTCTGGAGTTAGAACTCCATTCCCGAAGATTCATCGAAATTTCTTTGAACGCAAATTTGCATGACTCATACATTTCAATTGCTTCATGGATGGAGTCCGTTCCCGTAACTAAGTTATCCACATAAATGTCGTTCATTATCCTTTTCAGGATTTCTTCATTGGAACGCAGTAGATGGTGTTTCAAAGTAGCGTTTAACAGGAATGGGCTCGATATCACTCCGAACGGAACACGACAAAACCGTAAATGTAGAATATTATCTTCCGTGGCTGCCTTTTCTATGTCTTTTAGCCATAGGAATCTAGTCACGTCCTTGTCTTTTTTGTGTAACGCGATCTGCAAAAATGCCTTCTCTACGTCCGCGGTTATTCCCACTTGATGTGACCTAAATCTTAACAACATTCCTGTCAGGTCTCCCAACATGAGTGGACCACAGTGTAAGCATTCATTTAAACTTTTGCTGTTCTTTGTTTTCGCTGACGCGTCGTATACGATACGTGTAGGTTTTCCTGGATGACTTACTCCATGATGTGGCAGGTAATGGATAGGATGGTCTATACCAATATCACACCTTTCTTGATCGGGTACGCGTTCTATAATTTCTTTCTCTAACTGCTCTTGTAACGTGGCGTTATATGACTTTAATGCTTCTGAATCTAGTTTCTTCAATAAATTTACTAGTCTACCGATTGCAAGACCATAATTGGTTTCTAGTTCAGGTGGATAATCGATCCATGGCCAGCTGATCGTATATCGGTCATCTATTAATTCTATTGTTTCATTAAATTGATTGATGACTTCTTCGTCTCTAGTTAGATTTGGTGAATCGCATATCCCTATAGATTCCAATTCCCATAAACATTTGATGCTTCCATTGTATAATGGTAAGTCAGGCGGAGTTAATTTGTTCTCTACTCCTTGGAAGTACGTTATCACCGATAATGGGTCCACATCCTTAGCCGTGGTTCTTCCGGTCAATATGTAACCAAATCTTGATTCAATCAAGTATAAATTATTTTCCAGTTGGATTTTGTTTCCTAGTATGAATGAAAAATAGAAGTCGTTTCCAATTAGAATATCTACTTTCGGTGACAGTGAGCCGTCATCAGCCAAAATTAGATTTTCTTCTCTTCTGCTTAAGTCTATATTTGAATAAGGAACTCCATGTGATATGTGTGTGACAACGTTTGCTTCTATTTCCAGAATATCGTTTGTTCTGGTTTTCATTTGTAGCCTAACTATTGGACTTTCAATGATTTGAGGAGTTTTAGCACCGAATGTGAAAACTGATAGAGTATTTTCTTCTTCTATGGGCAGTTTTAGTTTAGAAGCTATTTCTTGTGTGATGTAGGTACGCTGGCTGCCAGAGTCTAACAAAACTCGACAAGTTTCTTCTTTGGTATCATCGTTTTCACGTCGGGCTTTGACTATTGCTGTTTGCAGTATAGTGGAGTTAATGGAATTGGCGTGAAGAGTTGTGACACTTTCAGAGTTAGATGTTTGTCCTTTTAAACAAAGTGCTCTATTGTGAAGATTAGTTTCTTTACAGTGAACGCAGAAAGTAGATCTCTTGCAATTATTTCCTTTATGGCCGAGGCCTAAGCAACGATAACATCTGTTCTTTAATCTTCCTTTCCTTTCTTTTATGGTTTTGAATTTATCGCATTGATCATTAAAATGTGATCCTTGACAGAAAACGCATTGCCCTCTCCTTTTCTTTCCCGGTGGAGCATCCCTATTATTTTCTCGTTCTTGAAGCTTCCTTTTCAATGGAAGTCTGTTGTAGTTATTGTATTTGTGAGATGATCCAGGTTCGTTGAATCTATCTTCCTTCTTAATATCTTGCCTTTGTTGTATAAATTTGTGTCTCTTGAAATCTCTTTGGCTTCGGTTGGGTTTTCCTGGTTTCCCTCCTTTTACGTACGTATTCACGTGTAGAGATTGAGTAGTGTACTCTTCTACATTTTCAGAAGTAATTCTCTGCGCATCTTCTCTTGCCGAAATGATCACTTCCAAATGTTGCCGGATCTCCTCAATAGATTCAGTATTCGCTCTCAACTTTAGCTCGTAGACTACGTCCGAAGGCATCTTCTCCAAGATGAGAAATCTCAGATGATCATGGTTGATATTTTGGTTTAATGAATTTAGAATTCTAAGGTGCTTCTCAACTTGGCTAAAGGTCTCCCTCAGGTCCTTTATGCTACCCTTAGAAGCCTTAGGAATCTTATGTAGAGCTGCGTAGTGTGCGTCCACTATGTGACTCTCCTTGCCGTACCTCCCCTTTAAAATAGATACAGCTACCTCGTAGTTCTTGTTGGTAATTTCAAGTCCATCGATGATCCTCTTCGCATCGCCTCTCAAAGAACCCTTGAGATAGGATAGTTTATCCACATCAGACAGATCTCGGTTCCCTATGTTGGAACTGAACTGATCCCAAAACTGGTACCATTCTAGTATATCTCCTGAGAATTCTGCTAATTGTAGTTTAGGTAACTTTCCGGTCAATGCGATACTTCTACCAGGCGTTGCTGCAGGTGTAGCACTTTCTTTTACTCTTTTCAGCTTGATATTTAATTCTGCGAAAGTTTCTTCGCCCCGTAGTTGTATCTCACTGAACGAAGTGATCTCTTCCACGAAGGATCCTAGTTCATTTATCGACAAACACTGATTTAATTCTGTACCAAACCTCTTTACCGCATTGTCTAGTTTTGTGAGCAATATTTCTACGTTTTCAGCATCTTTTAGGTTAATATTATCTTTGTACTCGAGAGCCTCTAAGGTAAGCTTTTCTATGGCGTTAGCTATAGACTCTAGCCTATTTAGAATAATTTTTTCCATGTTTCTGGAAATCAAAAAATTTTAAATTTATACCATATAATTTGATTTTCTAAAACCCTACACCCTATATAGTGTTAGTTTCAAATCGCCTAATACACGTAATGTAATATTTCTTAGAAAAAAAAAGTTTTTTATTTATCACCCTGTATGTTAAAAACACGAGTCGAAAGTTTGCACCTCAAAAATGAGCCGTCTGCCAACCGTCGACCAACCACACAAACAAATAACATTTCAACAATTGACACCCTGTATACACTGTGGCGTGTCAGCTGTCGGTACCCTCCCTAATAAGTAGCATACCAAAAACTGACACCCTGTATATTTTTTAATTTTCATCAAGATGTGAGAAATAAGTTATTTTCTATAAAGCGGTGTGTTCTCTGAGTCGAACACATCCATAAACTTGTAATTGTAATATAAATTCCTTCATTTAAAATTATTTCTATAATTGTTTTAGAATTCAATTGAATTCAGATTTTATTTCATCAGTTATCATCCTTATTGACGGATAAGCAGGTTCATTTCATCAGTTTAGTTTCAAAACTTTAAATTTCTAAAAGTGTTTCATGCTCTGCAATTTACCCCAGTATACCCTTTCAGATCATATGAAAATATTGGTATTATTTTTGTAACTCATACTTACACATGTGAAGAACCAACATTATTTGTGTATGCATCCACAAAGAATGCTACGTTCCCCATGTATTAACATAATATTTATCTAAACGAGTACCAAATCAGATTAGAGGTACTTTGGTCAAATGGGACTATTGTTTTGCATGAAATACAATCAAATTGAATATATTCATTTAGAAACATGTTTATCCGTTGGTTTAATTTTGTTTTGCAAATATTATTTAGTTTGTGTTTACTATACCTATCATGAACATAAGAAAATGTGTACCTTAGTTCTTTCTATTAGTTTATTATTTATGAATTTTAAGTACCTATGTAGTCATCAGCGACTTGATTTAATATTTATTCGATCACCTATTTAGAAATATCAACCTTTAGGTTAGTAATCTTTACATAAACTCAGATGATACAACCTTATTGTTAGGTATACATGAGTATCTCACCTCATGCCACAATCGCTTGCCTACAGAACCCTTAGAATAATTTTACTGTCAGACTTGACAGAATATGAGTTGACTTGGTAACTACCACAGCTTAAAATGTCAATA
Organism: Agriphila geniculea; assembly: GCA_943789525.1. NCBI lineage: Eukaryota > Metazoa > Arthropoda > Insecta > Lepidoptera > Crambidae > Agriphila > Agriphila geniculea. Next base: position 19,493,852 of record OX038883.1, on the reverse strand, counting down.
GTTTACCTTGCTATCTTCCTTGTCGATCCTGATCATCAATTCAATCAGACCTTTCATTCAATTTGGAAATATGCACTTAAAGGTAGGTAATTTTCTCATAGGAATCTTCTTACTTCTTTGCCACAACTGTGACCTTTCCAACGTCAACCTGTAATTTCCATACGTTTTGTGTGTTAGGAAAGCTATGAGCTACTTTCTTATAAGATTCATCGAATTTTCCTCACAATTGTGGGTGGATGATGCATTTTGTCATCCAACTATTTCTGTATAATATTTATTTATGCTCGTTAGTGAATTGTATTGTAGACATTAAAACTCAATCGCCTTACTTGCTTTTCTCACTAATGAGTCATATTTCACAAGAAACCTTAGTTACATTTACTTATTAGATGTTTCCAAACAAAATGCCCTATGCAAATTTTGGCAAAGTAAATATTGCTTAAACTCACCAGTACTTAGTTATGTAGTCTACCTGAGACTAATTTGTCGTTTAATCACAATTTTATTACTGAATTATGACGCTCCTGTAGAAAATAAACAGTACTATTTAGGATTTTATCCCTTTCAGGCAGACTTCTCAACACCTTCCCAAGACGCCATCTTCAAAGTACGAAAGAACTTCCCTGTCTTCAAAGAGACCACGCGTAACTTGTTTACTTCAACCTATCCAGTGTAATTGTTTACAACATCATTAAGTAAATTAGTTGCCGAATTTTACATAGTTTATTTCTTAAATCAAATACAGTTTCCAATTGAAATCTATTAAGAGTGCGTTCATTTGCCCTCTTACATGACGGATGACGTCTTTTACATCACTTCCGGTTAAGGTTCATTTTCATTTGACAAATAAAGGCCGCGTTCCGAATCACGCTGACAGCGCTGTTAGCGCGAAGTCAAATACACACCAAACTACGAGGTGGACATTTCAATTAATTCCAAACGCTATACATTCTATGTGTACTCGTTTTATAATCTTTCAATTTAAGGTATCTTTAAGAAACTTTCAATTTAGCATTTATTTGTGCGCCGTACATGAATAATTATACCATGCTTTTACAATGATGGTATAATTTAACTTTGGCGCCTTTAAGTAGCTTTCATGTGGTTTTGCTTATAAGGAACCAGTACCAAAAATATCTCATAGATGTCACTACTATTCAGTTTTACAGAAATGGAATAGGATTTAATTGTTTCTGAGAATTTTACCAATGGAAAGTTTGGTTGAGATTTCGCTTTGGGTTGCTTGATCGGGATTCTTCTATATCCCAGCACCTCCACCATTGTCGCGACCAGACCGGGACCCTTTATAATCTCTCTCAGTGAACGACTTACATATTTATAATTAGTCAATATATAGTTTAGTAATTTATTATTATGGGGTGCTTCGCATTGTCATTAAGGTTATAAAGGGTATCCAGCGCGACACTGTGTAGACACATACCTTCAGGATGTCGTCCTCTCAACCAACCTTTCCATATTCTCCAGTCCCGGGGGCACTGAAGTGGTATACTTGTATTATCCGTTACTGTTTCCTTCTCTTCATCTTATTTATGTCCCACCTGTAAGTATAATGTCCCATATTTATCTGGGCTAAGCACACACCTACTTTCTCTAGTTTATCAGATACTAATAAGACAATTTACTTTATACTGTTAACTTTAATATGTATTATTAAATCATTCAACGCTGTTATGTCTTTTATTCTTTATGATATTACTTTATAAACATGTACTACTGCCAATCTTTCTTATCAAGCCTGGAAGATGGCTGCCTGTGACAGGCAGCCCCCTTCCAGCGCTGTTCTTTCATTGTTTCACTTTATCAAACTTTACTAATATGTTTATTACATCAAGGAGCTAATCGAATCAGGACCCTGCGTTCCTCATTCGCCTTAGCCTCCAGTATGCAGTTGTTCATTCCCTCTTAAGTGTCCGGACCTGGCCACCCGTCGGTGAACACATTTAGGTAAAGGCTTATTCTTGGGACTGCATACATCTCGCCGCCGATGGTTTCTGCTTGCCTAAGGCATCCACCACCGGCGAACTACGTGATCAGGCCTGGCCACGTTCAGTCGATCCTATCACGACCAGGATCGAACATTTGGCTCAGTAGTATTGCTTTCGATACTCTATAAATCTAGATTAAGTAAGTATGTGACTTAGCTGTGAAATCCTCGGTGCTACTGCAAACTCGGCCTCCTTTAACTACGATTACACTGGTGTTGAAGAAGATCATCACATTCATTTTATGAGGTTAGAATGACAGATTAGTTCAAGCGCATACGCGCTAGGGAAGGGCGAAAGTGGTGAGTTGTCTGTCTGATTTAGTGTTGCCATTTAATTGTTATTATGTTTAATCAATGTATTTACTTTGATAGTTAGAGACATCGCGATACCGTAATTCGCGACAACCCGGACACAGAAAAAGAAAATTGAAGAAGTGGCTTTGGCCTTACATTACCTGGACACGGAGAAAATAATAATTAAAGAAGTGGCTTTGGCCTTACAAAACTCAATTACAGAAAAATGAAATCTAGAGGCTGGAATTCTTGTAGTTGAAATTATTTTAAATAAGACAATGGCTGTATGGCTCTGCCTTTGCCTTTCCCAACTGACGGGAAGAAGATATTAAAAAAAAAAAAAAAAATTGGTTGATCTATTATCTTTGTAACATGTGATAATGGAAGAAAATAAATGTGAATCAATTATCAAATGAGTAGCGGTGGTTTAATTTACAGATATACAATTGTATTAGGGAGCCTTACAAGATGGTGTCAGAAGTGCCTAAAGTGCAAAATATAAGGGCTCCGGAAGAGTTTAGCTTTCAGCCTGGCGATTGGGAAAAATGGCGGAATAGATTTTCAAGATATTTACAAATTACAGGCTACGACAAGAATGTTGAAAAAGAAAAAGTGGATTTACTTGTATATCTGTTAGGTGACAAAGCCGAGCAATTGGTAAAACAATTGAAAATAGATGGAAATAGCAGCTTAGTGCAGGTTATAAAAAAATTGGACGAGTACTTTTTACCTCAAAAAAATGTTATTTTTGAAAGGTATAAATTTAATATTAGAAGCCAAAAAGAAGGTGAAAGGATGGCTGATTTTGTGAAAGAGTTGCATAAGCTGGCGGAAAATTGTGATTATGGTACACTGAAAGAAGAATTGATTCGGGATAGATTAATTGTGGGTATGGAGGATCGGAGAACAAGCGAGAGATTGCAATTAATGCCATCACTATCGTTGGAAGACGCGTATCGGCTGGCCTGCCAAGCGGAAGAACAGAAAAATGAGGCAAAAGTCATATGGAACAAAGAGGAAAATAGTTGGAAGGTGAACAAAATAGATAAAGAAGAGATTAGAGGAAAGAAGTGTTGGTGGTGTGGCAGAGACGAGATCCATGGGAAGCAACGGTGTCCGGCAGCTAAAGAGACCTGTCGCAAATGTCAGAGGCGGGGACATTTTGCAAGGTGTTGTAGAGACAAGAGAATCAACCATATGGAGGGAGAAAATGAAGAATTTTTATTAGATGTTGAGGTAGTTGCTGAAAATTATAATTCTAAGTTAAAGTTTCTTATTGATACTGGTGCTGATATTGTCGCTATACCACATAAGTTAGTAGGAAAAAATTGTAAAGTACTTCCATGCTCAGAAGTTATTAGGGGTCCAGACGGTATACCTTTGGACATATTAGGATCTATGTGGGTTCAGTTATTATATAATAATAAAAGTTATCAAGGGAAAGCTTTTGTAATAAAGAATTTACATGTGCCAATTCTGGGTAAACCAGCTATTCTCAAAATGAATATTTTGAAGTTATGCAATTTAAATCATAGTAATAATAATGGCAATTTAAGTGAAACAATAAATGTAGAGAAAGAGTTTCCAAATATATTTAACAGCTTGGGAGTTTTTAAAGATACTTACAGTATTAAATTAATTTCAAATCCTACACCGTATGTTCAATATACACCAAGGGTGGTTCCTTTGCCTCTTTTAGACAAAGTTAAAGAAGAATTGAACAGATTAGTTGAACTTGATGTTATTGTCCCCGTAGAAGAGCCAACAATGTTTGTGTCACCAATTGTAGTTGTTCCTAAAGGTCAGGATGGTGTAAGAATATGCGGTGACTATACACAGTTAAATAAAAATATTGTACGTCCGGTTTTTCCAATTCATAAGGTAGAAAACACCTTAGGCAGACTTAAGGGAGCAAAAATTTTTTCTAAAATTGACGCTACTTCAGGTTTTTATCAAATAAAGTTATGTGAAGAGTCCCGTAAACTTACAACCATACTTACTCCATTTGGCAGATATATGTATAAAAGATTACCTATGGGATTAAATTGTTCTCCTGAATATTTTTCAATGAAATTCTCTAATCTGTTCAGTGATTTAGAAGGTGTCGTAATACATGTTGACGATTTGCTGTTATATAGTGAGGATGAAAAAAGTCATATAAAGTTATTAAGAGAGGTTTTAAGTAGATTGAGTAAAGAGGGTTTAACAATAAATAGAGAAAAGTGTGTGTTCATGGCTCAAGAGGTAACATATTTAGGTCATGTCATAAATAGTAAAGGTATTTCGTTAGATCCTACAAGAACTGAAAGCATAATTAAATTTAAAGTGCCAAATAATAAAAAAGAATTGATGCAATTTTTAGGATTGGTAACTTATGTAGGGCGGTTTATTCCAGAAAAATCTAATGTTTTAGAGCCTTTGTATGCATTATTGAAGCAAGGAGTGTCATTTGTATGGGACAACAGTCAACAAAAAGCATTTGATGAGATTAAAAAATTGATATCTAAGGCCCCTACATTATGTCATTATGATCCAAAAAAGAAAATAATTGTTTCGGCAGATAGTAGTTCATATGGGTTAGGTGCAGTACTTTTTCAAGAGGATGAGGTAGGAAATAGAGAGGTTGTTTCATATGCTAGCAGAACATTAAACAATAGTGAGAAAAATTATGCACAGATAGAAAAAGAGGGATTAGCGTTGGCTTGGGCCGTCAGAAGATTTAGAGATTTTGTAGTAGGGATTAAAATTACATTAGAAACTGATCATAAGCCTCTTTTGCAAATTTTACAATCTAAGCCCGTGGATGACTTAACTCCCAGATTGTTACGATTTAGATTGCAATTAATGAGTTACAATTATACAGTTGTATATGTTCCAGGAAAGAAATTAGTGGTAGCGGATGCACTGTCAAGGGCTCCACTGGGTAACACAGAATTGGAAGATAAATACAGTATTAATGCTATTTCAAGTATCCATGTGGGCGATTATAAATTGGCAACAATTAAAGAAGAACAGGGTAAATGTAAAGTGTGCAACTTGTTAAAGGAGTTTACAGTATCTGGATGGCCAGGTAAAAATAAGATACCAGTAGAGGTGAAAGAATATTATGCTTTTAGGTATAATTTTTCAATACAAGAGGACTTTTTACTGTTTAATAGTAGATTAGTAATACCTACTTCATTGCAAAAGTTCATTTTAGAGGACATTCATGCTGGTCATTTGGGGATTACTAAATGTAGGGAAAGAGCTAAACAATCAGTATGGTGGCTAGGATTATCTTCACAGATTAAAGTAATTATTGAGAATTGTCCACAATGTATACAAGAAAAAACTAATCATAAAGAACCATTAGTTTTAGAGGACTTGCCAAATAGAGCATGGCAAAAGGTAGGAATAGATTTGTTTAAATGGAATAATAGGTGGTATATGGTGATTATTGATTATTTTTCAAGGTATATAGAAGTATTTGAATTAAAAGATCTCACAGAAACAACAATTGTAAAACATTGTAAAGAAACATTTGCTAGATTTGGAATTCCTGAAATAGTTAGAACTGATAATGGGACACAATTTAAGGGGAAATTTAAAGAGTTTGCTAGGGCTTACAATTTTGTTCACATTACTAGTAGTCCATATTATCCTCAAAGCAATGGCTGTGCAGAAGCAGGGGTAAAGATAGCAAAAAATCTGTTAAAAAAGAATGATGATATTAATTTGGCTTTATTAATATATAGAAATACACCAGGAGAAACGGGGTACAGCCCTAGTGAATTATTGTTTAATAGGAAATTAAGGGAAATATTGCCCATACATCCCAGAAAATTAGCGAATAAAGTATTAGTGGATAAAGAAGCATTTTTAGGTACAAGAAATAAGCTTAGAGAAAGAATGGCACAAAATTATAATAGGAAACACAAAGTAGTTGAGTTAAGTGATTTAAATGTGGGGGATCATGTATGGGTGATTGATTTAAGAAAATATGGGGTGATTGTAAGAAAGGCGAAGGAGCCAAGATCATATTATGTGTCCGTGGATGGAACAGATTTTAGAAGAAACAGATGGCACTTGGCGCCAGCGCCTTTCAGAAATAAAGCGGTGGATAACAGAATAAGAAGTAATTGTGATCAATTTAGAGAAAGTATTACCGAGGGTGAGTCAGGGCAGTCTGAGGGGGTAAATTCAACTAGTGAAGAGAATACTGAAGTAAATATAGAAAGTGATCAGTTAAATAGTAATAATCAAATAGATATAGATGAGTCAGTCGAGACCCCTGAGTCACCTATGGAAAGAAGAGATTATAAGTTGCCAGTTAGAAATAGAAAAAAGCCAACATGGTTATCTGATTATGTTTGTGATTGATTTAAGTATAAGAAAGTGTTTAATAATTATAAGCTTAATAGGGGGGATGTTGTAAGGGATACTCTGTGGTATAGGTAGTCTGAGCGAGTTTCCGGCGATCTGTCATTGAAGACTGGTTTTTGGTTGATCTATTATCTTTGTAACATGTGATAATGGAAGAAAATAAATGTGAATCAATTATCAAATGAGTAGCGGTGGTTTAATTTACAGATATACAATTGTATTAGGGAGCCTTACAAGAATTTCATTACAATATTTATATTCTAAATAGTTTATTTAATATATACCGATTTTTAACTGAATGTTAACTGAATGAACGATTATTTTGGCACGTCACTACTTTTATTTTGTTCTAAAATGGTCACACTGGAGCTGTCAAAACACTGCACCGAATAAGGCCGGCCACACACAGACGTAATCACGTAACGGAATTCCGAACGTAATTTCGACAATGTATGAAGATTCCGTACGGAAAAAACACGTTTGTGTGTGGCAGCCCATAGATTTTGTATGCAGCTGCTGCGTTCGGAATCACGTACGTACGGAATTCCGTTGCGTGATTCCGTCTGTGTGTGGCCGGCCTTACATGTCGGAGTATATACCTTTTTTTGAGCGTTCATTGCCTGGGGTGCGTTCATAAAGCTCGCTCGACGACGCTCGATGACATGTCCGCGTTCTAAAACCACCACACCCGCACCCTGATTATCTAAAAAGAAACTATTTAGCGACCGGTTTCATTCCACATACATTGCTACTTTTCTTTGGTATGTTTTTTTTAATCCAAAAAGAAGTAGCAATGGATCACTATAATCTATGAACTGCAACCGGTCGCTAGGTGGTTTCTAATTAGATAATCAGCCCGCGGGACGATCGCCCGGCGATCACTAGGTATAGCCGTTCGTAAACGACGCCCGGCGAACGCACCGGTCACCCCACGAAATAGGTGGGTGAAATTCGCTCTGACGTTTTATTTGACAGTTGACACGTCTTCTTTGTTTACAAACATTAATTTTCATTTTATCGTTTGTTGCATTTCGCGCTTCATTAATATCAAAATCAACAAATCTAATAGGACAGTGACAGCTATGCAATGTCGTTCGTAAACGTCGGATGACGAACGTCGCACGCCTTGGAGTGAAGGTCCGACTTCGAGCCTCGTTTACGAACGCACCCCTGAAGTATCTACCGATTTCATATTTTGATTTTTGACGTTCGTTTGAGACCACTTGTCCAGTGATTTTTCCTTAGATTTAGGGGGACTCGGGGGATTTTCCCTTAGATTTAGGGGGGGGGGGGCTTTGAGTTTGAACCTTAATATGCAAGCGTACAGTTATACCTAAGTAGGTAAAAGTACTTACTTTTAACTACTTAGGTATAACTTTAGACCGCAGGCAGCAATTAAATAAAAGGTATAGTGTAAGCCTAGTATAGTGTAAGGTACGTAAGGGTAAGGTACTTGACAAATAGATCACAAGTAGTGAAAATAGATAAGGTGCAAAGTGAAATATTACCGGTAACATGTGGCATTCCGCAAGGCTCTATTTTAGGGCCATTACTTTTCACGATCTACATCAATAATATTCGCGAAATTGGCTTGCATGGTCAGATAACACTGTATGCAGACGACACCTGTCTATTTTACTTTGGTTCTGACATTCATGATCTTATTCGGAAAGCTCAGGAGGATCTCGACACTTTGTTTGCCTGGTTCCAATATAATCTTCTGACAATTAACACATCAAAAACTTGCTACGTAATTTTCAAGGCCAAAAATAAAGTAATTCTACCTTTCAAACCGCTAGAAATAAACGGAGTTGCCGTAACAGAAAAGAAATCTGAAAAATACCTTGGGTTGAGGATTGACAGCTACTTGACGTGGAATGAACAGATTGAACATGTGAAAAATAAACTACGATCACTTATACCATCTCTGCGACAGATTGTTCGCTGTATTCCGCGTCGATTACGCTACACACTATATAATTCTTTAGTAAAACCGCACCTTTTATATTTAATCGAAATCTGGGGTAACGCAAACAAAACAAAATTAGCCGAACTTCAAATTATTCAGAATAAACTTATAAAAATACTTTTCCAATATCATTATCGTACACCTACCACTATAATATACGAAGAAACTAAAATAATGAACATTAAACAACTTTATATTTATAACACGTGCATTTTAGTAAGAAAAATTTTAAATAGCTCACTCCATACTAGCCTAACCTTCCGCACCGCCAGACAAGTTGGAAGACGATGCACACGCCGAGCTAGTTTTCTTGTTCTACCCAAGACTAGGACTAACTACGGTAAAAAAATGGTTACTTTTGAAGGCGCGCAGCTTTATAATAAAATACCTTCGATCATAAAAAATGTTAACTCATTTAGTGCATTCAAAACACAACTAGGTAAACATGTTTTAGAACAAATTTAATTAAAGTGCACTAATTGAGGAGATAGGTATGCCTAGTTGGACGACGGAATGTTTTATAATTATTACTTTTATCATTGTTCTCCTGTAAGTGACATTATTGTCTTTTTGTGAGAATAAATTTCTTTAACCACACGTACATCAAAATGATCTTCACAGCAATGACTTGTTTTAGCAGAGGAGGATGGAATTTTATCACCACTTTTTACAACAGAATACCATTTTTCACGAAGTTTTGGGACTTTTGGCACGTTAAAAAATAGTTTTTCTGGTGTTCTTATGGTGGTGTTTGTACATTTCGGCACTATACAATATTTATACATAGTCAAAAAGGTAAATAGGACACCAATCGGTCACCTTATTTATTTTGATTTATATTTGTTAAATACGAAGGCAGCAGCCGTAGGATTTAAAAAAAACCGAAAATGATTTTAACAAAGTTTATTACAGGAAAATTACAATTATTTCTTATAACTAATTGACTGATTCGAAGTGTGAACCGAAGTGTTGGACAAATGCAGGCGCGCGGCGTCGAAGACGCGCGGGGGGAGTCGACGTCCGTGTGCAGCGGTCACGTTGTGCAGCGTCGGCGATTCCGTCATATTGTAATAAATGTTTGCTCTAATTTGGATATCGCGACGTCAGCGGTCTTCATAGTCTTGCACAACGTAATTCCTCCACCCTCAGAGCAGCAACTATTTCATGACGTTTAATGAAAAAGTTGCTGGTACTTGATTCTGGACTTTATTGGCAGGTTTGACTTCTGTGTATAATTCTTCGACAGGAGCGGGTGAATTATTCTTCTTTACTCGGTTAGAAATGTAGCGGCGCCAGAGCAAAGTTGCAGCAAGCAGCGTCGCGCAGGTAAGTAGTATGTAAAATGGCAGAGTCGTATGGTACAGGGTGCTATCTGTTACGTCATCGAGTTGTATAGGTGGCTGAGATGACATCTTATCTACGCATCGGTGTAATTCTCTTAGGTTGATGGTGTTCAGATGAAGTGATGCTGCGGATGCTGGAGAGGCGGTCTCGTTGGGAAGTTGAGTGATCTTGATAGGTTGACCCAGGATACGATTTTCTTCGTTGATGATCGTAAATTTTCGGGTTCGTAGGTGACAGTGACGTGGTATGGTAGCGAGATAACTTCCTTTCAGGACGGTGTAATCTTCGTTGCTGCCACATTGAAGTTGTACTTTGGTCGGCTCAGGCAGCACGAGGGCGTAGTATTTATCATCCAGCTTCTCCATGGCTTCTCTAGATAAGGTGATGGACATCGTTTTACAGGATACGTCAACTGATTGCTCAGTTAGCAGCTTCCGGATGCAGTCTGGTTGCGTCTGGACCTGTCGATTGAATTTCTCTTCGCAGAGATAATGGGCTTTTAACTTCGGGCATTCAGCCTCTATGTACACAAAAGTTTCATCATTGGTTGCTATGTACGGAGATGGTGGTATAATGATCTGATTATTTTTATTCGGTAATATGGATAATTTAAAAAGATTATACCTATCACTAGCCACTATCGGTAATTTAAGTACTAAAACTATACTACTCTCTGAATAAAATAAACTAGGTATGATTACGTCATAGTATTCACGTAATTCTATATCAAGTACCTGCTCTTTATCGTACAGCGTTTTAAGTTGCGTTACTAAACTACCTAAACTATTTATACCTATCATAGAATGGTGAGTGCTCGATGCACGTGTAAAAGCTATTATATTTTCTATTCTACGTAATTCTAATAATAAATCGTCGATGTTCTCACCGGTAATAGTTAGTAACTGACTTAATTTAGTTAACCTAATATAAATGTCCTCACCATAATTACTACTTTTTAAGATGAGTTGAACTGTATTATCAATTTTCGATTGGTTATCTTTAATTTGAGATAAAATATGGGAATGATGAGTCATCCAGTCTTTGTTAAGACTAATATGACTATTCAACTCATTTACTAATTTATCTTGATTTTTCCTGAGAATTGAGATGGCATGATCATATTTTAAAGCATCTGTGTAATGCAAATTGCCACTTATACTTTTTATAACAGAACCTAAGCCGTCTACAATGCCTCGTTTAGGACGGTCGTTGGGCTGAAGGTTTTTTAATTCAGATGAAGCTTTACCCAATTTACTTCTGAGATAATGTAACTGAGATTCATATAAAAATTTTGTATCTTTACCATATAATTGAGATTCGATCGTTTCGAGCTGACTGTAAACTAACTGTATATTAATATCTATATCATGCAAGTCAATGGATTGAAGGAATGAGTGATAATGGGTGATAAGCGCCATGGGTCCTAATTTAAATGGTAGGAGTCCCGGTCCGTTGTCCAGGCTCTCAAGTTTTATCTCTTGAGAATGAGTCATCGGTAGAAGTACGAGGATGATTAACCTGTAACAATTTAGTGTTTTTAGGGGCGCGTTTCAGACGAGATTTGGCGACCGGACCCCGTTTTTTCGATGTGTAGATATGGATGGGGAGGTCGGCTAAAACTTTATCCTGAGTGTAACGAGCTGCTAATTTCTGACGGGAAGCTAATGGATTTTTAACGAATATTTGCTGACCAGGTTGATATTCAACTTCTGGCTCACGATCCTTATTGCGACTTTCGATAAGAGATGTACGGTTAGCAAGCGACGTTTCGTTAATAATATCATAAACTAATTGCATTTGCTTACGGTGAGTTTGAATGTATTGTTGAAGTAATAATTCATTAAGGTCAATATCACAAGGGTCGCGAGGGTCACAGTGGCCTAATATTAAATCAAGGGGTCTACATTTTGTAAAACTATGTATTGAGCTGTTATATGCTAATATTGCGTATGGCATAAGATTAACTACCGGTTCCTTCCGTTGTTGTAAACGTAGTGCGCGTAAGTGTTCCAAAAGGGTTGAATGAAAGCGTTCGATATTACCGTTATCGTTAGGTGAGTGTGCAAGGGTCTTATGATGTGTGATTTTGTGCAACTTAGTAAACTCTGAAAACATTTGGTTAGTGAATTCTGTGCCTTGATCTGTGACTATAGTGTATGGAAGCCCATGATGAGTTGAGAATGTTAATAAAGCCTGAATGATGCTGAGTGCTGTACCATCTCGGAGATGATAAGCTTGAGCATATTTAGAAAATACATCAATGAAGGTTAAGTACTTTTCATTTTCAGCTGTGAATAAATCCATATGTATTATTTCAAACGGTTTTGTAGGTGGCGGTACTATATTGAACTCTTGTCTGATAGGATTACGGTCGTATTTAGATTGCCCACATATAGTACAGTCATTTATAAACTTAGTAATGTGCTCCCTCATTTTAGGCCAGTAGTACCTACGTGACAAAGCCAAATAACATTCGTTTATACCTCTATGGTTGGTTTTACCATCGTGGTAATGACGAATAATATCCTGTTGTCGTAAGTACTCCTTGACGTTCTCTAATTCAGTTTTCACAAGTACTAAGCTCATCGCGGAGCTTTTGAATTTATCTTGTAAGATCGGTATGATAGTATACATGTCAAGTGGGGGTGTAATTAACAGCGCGGTTTTAACTTTAGGATTCACGTACTCCTTAATAGCGTTTATCAGGTCTTCCTCTAAGTTACCTCTTGATAGTTGTACGGAGGTCCGAGTATGAGATTCGAAAGGCTTTGAAACTGTGGGTCTCTTTTTTATGTCTCCTACAATAGTCAAGTGTATTTGTCGGTGAAACTTGTTAAGGGGTTCGTCTGTTATAGGAATTTCTAAGATGGGATTCTCTTGGTTTGTATGAGCAGTTACTGTAGTTGATCCTGTCAATGATGCCTGTCGTTCTGTCGGGTTGGCTACAATGGAGCTGGTTTCCTCATTACAGATCTCCATACGGGAGAGAGCGTCTGCATTAATATTATCTTTGCCCTTTTTATAGATTACTGTGAAATCGAATTCACTTAACTTTAAGCGCCATCGGTTAAGCCGGGAATTAGGCTCTTTAAGGTTCATAACCCACTGGAGTGGTTTATGATCAGTTAAGATCTTAAATTTGCGTCCAAAAAGGTAAGGTCTGAAATACTTCGTTGCCCAGACTATGGCAAGAAGCTCCTTTTCTATAGTGGCGTATTTTTGTTCACTTTCATTTAACGTACGTGAAGCGTACGCTATTGGTTTATCTGAGCCCACTGGCCCTTGAGATAAAATAGCTCCAAGTGCCACGTTAGATGCGTCTGTCGTTAATATGAAGTCCCTAGTAAAGTCGGGGTATTGTAACACGGGATCGTTAGTCAGTAAGGTCTTACATTTTTCGAAACATTCTACGTATTCGGAGTCAAAAGTAATTTTTCTGCCTTTCTTCAAACATACAGTCATCGGTTTAGTAATCTGAGCAAAGTCTGGAATAAACTTCCTGTAGTATCCTATCAATCCTAAAAATTGCTTTATTTCTTTAGGGGTCTTTGGAATGGGGTAGTTTTGAATTGCTGTAATTTTGTCTGGGTTCGGTTTGATTCCTTCCCTACTAATAATGTGTCCTAAGTAAGCGGTCTCAAGTTTAAGGAATTCTGACTTATCCATCTGGACTTTGAAGTTAGATTCCCTTAACCTTTGGAATACTTTTTCTAGGTTACCAATGTGTTCCTGAAGGGATGTGCTGAATACGACGATATCATCAAGATATACGAGACATATGCTATTCTGGAGTCCACGGAGCACGTTATCCATAACCCTTTGGAAGGTCGATGGAGAATTTTTGAGACCCATCGGCATCCTCAAAAATTCATAGTGCCCATGCTCAACATTGAACGCGGTTTTAGCTATATCGTCGGGGTTCATTTCACACTGATAAAATCCTGATGCCAGGTCTAGAGTGGTAAAATACTGGCATTTACCTAATTTATCAAGGACGTCTGTGATGTTCGGTATTGGGTACTTATCATCGATAGTTTTCTCATTTAGTTTCCTAAAATCGACTACAATTCGCCATTTTTGTTTCCCAGACGCGTCGGCTTTCTTAGGTACGATCCAGATTGGTGAGCTCCAGGCTGAGTCTGAAGGACGAATGATGCCTTGCTCTAGCATTTTATTTATCTGATCGTTAACTTCTTTCCGATGAATAAACGGATATCTATAACTCTTTGTATGAACAGGAATTTCGTCTGTGGTCCGAATTGAATGCTTGATTTTATTCGTGAACGTCAAAGGCTCACCATCGAGATAAAAAACATCTGCATAGTTTGTACAAAGAGATATAATATTCGCTTTTTCTTCCTCGTTTAAGTGATCCGTTCGTAAGCGCGACAAAACCTCACGCACACGTTGTGAGTCACGGTCAGTGCGCGTGCACTCGATATTAAACATGCTAGCCTGCGCGGGTCGATCTAATGAAAAGATAATGTCGTTATTACTAGGATTTTCTATTTCGACATAAGCGCGGTTGTTAATAACGGTCGTTAAACATTCAAGGACTATGCAGTTACTTAAAATTTGTTCATGAACTAAAACTTCACCATCGGCTGAGTTGATAGGGATTTTAACTAATTTTGTTGAGTTTGCAGGAATAATATCCTCATACAAGTTCGCGTTCCTTGAATTAAATAAATGAATCGGGTTGATAGACGATACTGTTCTTAATGTCATATTTTTTAAATCAATATTTGATTCCCATTTAGTTAACAAATCAAGACCGATAAGCCCGTCGAAATGCTCGTGGAATTTATATATAAAGAACTTGATACCGTCCGGCTGATTAAATTCCGGGAAGCACGGTATTAAAATAGAATGACTATTCCTACTCGTAGCGTGAACGTTCGTAACTTCGAAAGGCTCATAAGTAGGTTCTAAATGAGAAAAATATCTTTGAACGGCTTCGGGGCTAATAAAAGATTGATTAGCGCCGGTGTCTATAAGAAAGTTAAGTGGTGGATTTTCTATCTGAATATACGGTAGCTGACGTTGAGTTTGTAGGTTTAATTCTATCTTGACTTTTTTGAAATTAAAGCTTTCTGAAAATCCTCCTGAGTCGTGTCAGTGTCTGTCTGTTGCGAATCTTCTAATTGATTTGCACTTAATAGTGGCTCGTTGTCGTAGCAGTGAGCGCTATCGGTTCCGTAGTAGTCTGTCTGTTCACCGTAGCAGTAGCTACTGTCGTAGTACGTCTCGTAGTCATTGTAAGCGTCACAGTCGTACGGAGTGGTACAGTGGTAATAGTCATAGTTACTGTCATAAGTTAAACAGTCATTTACATTCACGTCCCGAGATTTGAAATAATTACTTGGGGGTGGATTCCCATGTCTACGCCAGTCATGTCCTGTTAAGGGCATGGGTTTTGATACATAAGGACTTACACCGCTCATAGGTTTAGGCGTATAGTTATTAGAAAAATTATTTCTAGGGGGCAAACGGAAGTTATTACTATTCGCGTTATAGTTTGGCGGCGGCGCCCTAAACATTTGCTGAGTTCGGGACGGCATACGGCCAACGTTATTAAACTGAACATTATTAGGTCTAAATTGCGGCGGCTGTGAAACAGGACGTTGCCAATGAGGTATCTGCTGTGGTGCAAAAGGCGGTAACACAAATGGCTTAGGCACACTGGGGTTAATATTATTAGCATGCACAAATGAATTAGGTGTAAATTTGTTAATAGCGGATGAGGGTTGGTTTCTGTGAGAACTTTCATTCCTTTGCACGAGATACATGATATTTAGTTCCTCCTGGACATATTCCAGGGCTTTTTCTATGCTTTCCGGGCGCATACAGCGTATCCGGGACCCTAAGGGTTCTTTTAAGCCTCTAACAAATGCTTGTAACGTTAGCTTTCTATATAAATCGCGTTTAGCCTCAATCGTCGTAGGAATATTCTCGTGTAAAGTAATGTATGTTATTAAAGTACTAAAAAGTGTCTGACACCTATCGTAAAACTCCTGGGGTGTGCTATTACCCTGCGTCTGCAACGACAAATCATTGTAGAGGGCTGTTTCGTCCCTTTGGTCTGAGAAGTTATTAATAAGAACGTTTCTTATGCCAAGCCAACTCGCAGGTATGCCATTTGAGTTAATTGTCCTGGCGGCATTACCCGTGATCTTATTTAAAATGCCGTTTAAAAGTGACAGATTATTTAATTCGGCTCCCGGGCCGTCTAGAATGGTATAGGTCTGCACCACCTGGTCACAGAGCCTTATAAATCTGGTGAGAATGTTCGGGTTCCCGTCAAAGTCGGGGACCAGGCGTAAGGCCTTGAAAATTACATCAGGGTCATAGTGTGGCAGTGCCATGTCTGATAGCTGACACTCCTGATTATTTAGAATACTATTTAAATTATCGCTAATATTACAACTATCGGACTCAACTAAATTCAACTGATTATCTAAATTAACGATACTGTCTGAGTTATCGGACTCTATTAATTCAACTATATTTTCTACGCTAAATCTATTAGAATCTACTGCCTGCTGGCGAGACTGTTGCGATGCAGTCTCGCTAGACGATTTTCCTGGATGGAAAATTTTGGCGATTACCTAACTACTAAAAATCCTAAAAAACTAGCACAAAGCAACACAAAGACAATTCTTTCAGTGCACTTACAATATCATTTCGGCCCTTTCTGCGTATCAATGGCTGGATACTCCCCTTGGCTGCTCCTTCAGGTTCGGGATTCTCGATGCGCGACTTGAAAGCCACACGGGCGGCACGTGCAAGCGAAGGACGGAAATCTTCTTAGAAGCGCGAAACCGACCGCGAGAATCCTACCGACTGCGCCAAATACGAAGGCAGCAGCCGTAGGATTTAAAAAAAACCGAAAATGATTTTAACAAAGTTTATTACAGGAAAATTACAATTATTTCTTATAACTAATTGACTGATTCGAAGTGTGAACCGAAGTGTTGGACAAATGCAGGCGCGCGGCGTCGAAGACGCGCGGGGGGAGTCGACGTCCGTGTGCAGCGGTCACGTTGTGCAGCGTCGGCGATTCCGTCATATTGTAATAAATGTTTGCTCTAATTTGGATATCGCGACGTCAGCGGTCTTCATAGTCTTGCACAACGTAATTTCAAAATAACCATAAAATTAACCAATCAAAACAATACACCCTTGTTTGACGCATCTCATGACAAGTGCAGTGCTGCCAACTTCTGCCAAGATTTTCCTTCAAGAAATTTTCAAATTTCCCCAAAAATCCCCCAAATTTAAATTCTTACTATAAAATAGGTCGTGAACTTGTGACTAATCAAATAAAACGCTTGCATATTAAGGTTCAAACTCAAAGCCCCCCCCCCCCCTAAATCTAAGGGAAAATCCCCCGAGTCCCCCTAAATCTAAGGGAAAGTCACTGGACAAGTGGTCTCAAACGAACGTCAAAAATCAAAATATGAAATCGGTAGATACTTCAGGGGTGCGTTCGTAAACGAGGCTCGAAGTCGGACCTTCACTCCAAGGCGTGCGACGTTCGTCATCCGACGTTTACGAACGACACTGCATAGCTGTCACTGTCCTATTAGATTTGTTGATTTTGATATTAATGAAGCGCGAAATGCAACAAACGATAAAGTGAAAATTAATGTTTGTAAACAAAGAAGACGTGTCAACGGTCAAATAAAACGTCAGAGCGAATTTCACCCACCTATTCGTGGGGTGACCGGTGCGTTCGCCGGGCGTCGTTTACGAACGGCTATACCTAGTGATCGCCGGGCGATCGTCCCGCGGGCTGATTATCTAATTAGAAACCACCTAGCGACCGGTTGCAGTTCATAGATTATAGTGATCCATTGCTACTTCTTTTTGGATTAAAAAAAACATACCAAAGAAAAGTAGCAATGTATATGGAATGAAACCGGTCGCTAAATAGTTTCTTTTTAGATAATCAGGGTGCGGGTGTGGTGGTTTTAGAACGCGGACATGTCATCGAGCGTCGTCGAGCGAGCTTTATGAACGCACCCCAGGCAATGAACGCTCAAAAAAAGGTATATACTTCGACATGTAAGGCCGGCCACACACAGACGTAATCACGTAACGGAATTCCGAACGTAATTTCGACAATGTATGAAGATTCCGTACGGAAAAAACACGCTTGTGTGTGGCAGCCCATAGATTTTGTATGCAGCTGCTGCGTTCGGAATCACGTACGTACGGAATTCCGTTGCGTGATTCCGTCTGTGTGTGGCCGGCCTAATTCGGTGCAGTGTTTTGACAGCTCCAGTGTGACCATTTTAGAACAAAATAAAAGTAGTGACGTGCCAAAATAATCGTTCATTCAGTTAACATTCAGTTAAAAATCGGTATATATTAAATAAACTATTTAGAATATAAATATTGTAATGAAATGAAATCGAAAATCAAAAGAATTCTGTTATAGGCTTTATGCCTAAACCAGGTTTATAAAACCGCCAAATATTATGAATACTGTGATGCTACGTGCACATGTTTTATTTAAATATTAATGGAACATAACTGAATATTTAATTGCAAAGGTGTTTTTTTTAATACAAAATAGCATACTTAACAAAAAACAATGTTACAGAAACTTAAACAAAAACTCATCGTCAAGAAACTTAAACAAAAACAGTGATAACAAAAATTTCGCGCAGTGATTGTCCGATTAACAAATTGCTCAAAAGAGGGTATAGAGTGCGTGAGCGGGAACCTCAGCGATTTCTTCAGAAACTTATTCAGAATGCTTAGGGAGAAAACATACTAAAAGTCCTGACGTCTAGGAGGTGAGGCGGAGGGAGGAGGGGGGGACAAAGGTCCTAATTTTAGGTTTTTCACCCATATCTCAAAAATGGTGCGTTGTAGGAAAAAAATATTTACAATGAAATGAAAGCTTATAAAATTATCTATAACTTTAGTTAAATACACTTTGTTCGTATTTCCAACCGTTTTTGGCCTACTCGTTCAGGAAATGTAAAAATTTGGATGATGGGCAAGATGGCCAAAAGAGTTGTTCTACACACCCTCTACCAACGAATGATATATCATTAGAAAGGCCTTTTCTAGACAAATATTTACTGCAAACAAACTTTATATCAGTTGTTAGTATTTTTGGAGTTAAAGGTCAATTAGCTTCCGCACGCATCTTCGTCCATGTGGACCCTAGGGAATCTTTGATCAGAATAAAAAGTATTCTATGTTTTAATTTAGATTATAAACTATAATTATGTATGCTAAATTGAATTTTAATCCGGGCAACCGTTCTTGAGTTATCAGTTGTGTAAATAACTTGACTTTGTTTATAAGGCTCTCAATATTAGTCTAAAAAGGAGTTGTATAATTTACTTTTCCGGAGTGTGTAGCTCAACAGTTATTGGGAAATAGGAAAAAGTGAATAGAACCAAAGTTATAGAAAATTTGATAAGCTTTCATTTTATCTAAAAACATAACAGACCAAGGGTAAGATGAAGAATGACAAAAACGATGAATAAAACAAAATGGCGAGCGTGGCGCGTGGTATTTTTATTATCAGCAGCGTGGTATTTTCTTAACGAGTGACTTGTGGCATACTACCTATAAGAGGGTACCTATAACATTATGCTACTAAATCACACTTAATCCCGAACATTAATATCGATGTTTAAATATGATTTAATGATAAGTAAAGAGGATCCGGCATTTAAAACAATATGGTTGCATACTGTTCAGAGTCCAAACCACATACCAGAAATGTATGCGACCTCTTTACGAGTAGAGTAATACTTCTTTTTTTATGTTTCATAGATTGATGACGCATTATTCTATCGATTTTAACGGCACTAATGTGAATACGTTTTCAAAATGATTATAAAACATTTTTATCGCAAGTTATTGTTTTACTCAAGTGTCACCGAGTAGGCACTGCATTGGGCTGTACTTACACATATACCTTTTGTATTTTTTATTGCTATCTGTAATTCATACTCAAAATCAACAAACAATCATACACTTAGGAAGGTACCGTAAACTGGGGTGATTAGCAACTTGCGTGGTGAATAACAACAGCTACATTGTTTCCTTAAAAAATGTCGCCGTTGTTATCCACCACGCATGTTGCTTTGGCTTTTCAAAGTGACATTTAAAAATAAAAATAGGTAGTAACTATTTGCTTCACTAGATAGAGTTGAGGGAAAGAGAAGTGTCAAAATTGGCTTTTAAAAATAAACGGCCTCTACCAAAGATCTCGCTGGCTGACATCTGCCGAAAGAGAAACATTTTATGGTTACATCTGCTTGCCTGCCTGAGTACTCTTCAAAGCTTAGTAAAAAAATTTACATTGACACATACATTTTTATCAACGCCATCTATCGAGCCTACAGTTTTATTGACATTTTGAAAAGCCCTCATTCGAAACAAAAAACCTATTAAAAAAATTGAGAGAATTGTCCTACCTACTTAAAATGTATTGTAAGCTTTTTGACTCGACGCCTTAATGCGGGTAGCCTAAGTATGTCATGCTCTCTTTAATCATTTCTGCGGTGGTGTCGTGTGGGGCGGGTCGTTACGTTCCCTCAAATATGGTTGAGCGAAGCGATGGCTGGTCCATGCGTCATGCTCGTGAACGGGTGCTGCCAGTGGGAATGGGTCTGCTTCTGAGTACCTATCTTAACGCATATTGAATTGTAAGAATTGCGTTTTTACTTTTTATGTCTTGCATCAAGTGTTTTTTGGTTCGAGTAGCAGACAGAGTGATTTCTCAACTAGTTGAAAGTTATTTACTCTCATATTTACCTATCTGAATGTAGTAGATATATTTAATTTTAACCTACCTACCCATTGTGTGCAAACTTTTGTTAATTATTGTGATGGAAAATGACCTCACTTTAAACGTAGAGCTCATTTTTCAATGTTGACGACTCTGTATGAAATATACAGGGAGAAAAAAGCAGCCCTTGACGAGTTTCTTGCCGGTTCTTCTCGTTACAAGGTCTCCCGCTTAGGGTTTGCGAACCGATGGCGTAGCTTCTATGACATTCACAAGTGCTTGTTACAGCCTAGACTGAATAAAATATTTTGAATTTTGAATTTTTGAATTTTGAATTAAACCTCTCTTCATTCACAATATTATATTCCCTTATTCCGTAAGGCATTAAAATAAAAATTAATGTGTATCATATATTCATAATATTTGGCAATTATTTAAATAAAGCTAATAAATGTTGCATTTTGTTTTATTCTAATAATTAAACTAACTAAACTACTACCTACAACTAATTAATTAAACTAATAGCAAAAAAAATTACCACAACTAATTGAACACGATTCAATTGGTTTTTGTTCGCATCACTAGTAGACATGAGGTGGCAACATAAGTTTACTAACTGACAGTTTGAGCTGTCAAATTACTGCATCGAATTACGAGTCGGAGTATAGAGGGAAAGGCGTGAAACACAATTTTTGATTTCGTAACTTTGTTTGGACCTGTTTTTAAAGATTAGTATTTTTCTATCTAAAATACTTCTAATTTCTGTCTTATTAACTTATTATTTACTCTATTTATTATTATGCATTTATTTGGCAGGAAATTATATACTGAGGTGTTAAAAATAATAAAAAATCTGAAAAAATATTTTTTTTTTCATAGCTTTTTTATTTCTCAATGAAAATAAACTAGAAACCCTCTAAGCACGTCATATATCGCATCTTATAGCGTTTTATCGACACTCAACTGTCAAAATCCATTGTCATTTGACAGTTTAAAATGATAAATCGCAATTATTATAACGTTTTTAATTGTATGAGGCACTTTTTGGCATTATCTGGATTCTGGAGTCAGGTTTGGCAGATTTTGGCAGATTTTATGCCAGTGTCGGGCAGATTCGCCATTTTTGAGATGGTCACCCTGGTTGTGTTGTCTGTTGTGTACGTAGACAGAGAAAGACTTTATTGCCTTCGTCATAGAGTTGAAATTTTATCGATGACATTGACTGAAGACTCTACTGTGTGAATGAAACAACACTAGGTGGAGGTCGGTGTCTCGTTCGCACAATTGCCATTACTAAACAATAATACCACGATAGTAGGAAAAAAATGTACGTTACCAATCACGTAGTGTATCAAAGTTAAGGATTCGGAGTGGAATTTTGAAAATATACTACTTAAATATTAATTTAGAATAACACATAGTAATTGTAAAATAAACCTGAACTTATTCTTTTGATTTAATTAGATTTCTACAATAATGCTAATCAGCATTATTATAGTTGTATAAATTCAAGTGTCAATCCTGGCAACTCCGATCCGATTTTGACTTTGGCGCCGAACTTCAATTTTAGAATTTCAATATTCAGGAAATATTCCTTTACAAAATTAGGGTGACCATAAATACTACATCATTTCTGATTTCCCAAAAACGAAATTGTTCTATCAATTGAAATAACTGGAAGTCGCAGGCGAGGGGTAAAGTTAATATTAATAATCAAATTCATGTTTATGCGCCGATTTCGATGAAACTCGGTTTATGGTACTATTTCGACAAGAAAATAATAACGCAGTGTTGAAAATATTAAAAAATCCAATATGGCGGCCAACTTTTAAGTTTGTAGGCCGATTTTGATGAAATTCGGTTTTTGGTACTATTTTGACAAGAAAATAACAAAGTAATTTTTAAAGTATATAAAATTCAAAATGGCGGCCAGCTTTTTTGTTTGTGGGCTGATTTCGATGAATTTCGGTTTTTGGCACTATTTTGAGAAGAAAATAACAACGCATTTTTAAAATATTAAAAAATTCAAGATGGTGGCCAACTTTTTTGTTTATGGGCCGATTTCGATAAAACTCGGTTTTTGGCACTATTTTGATAAGAAAATAACAACGCATTTTTAAAATATTAAAAAATTCAAGATGGTGGCCAACTTTTTTGTTTATGGGCCGATTTCGATAAAACTCGGTTTTTGGCACTATTTTGATAAGAAAATAACAACGCATTTTTTAAATATTAAAAAATTCATGATGGCGGCCAACTTTTTTGTTTATGGGCCGATTTCGATGAAACTCGGTTTTTGGCACTATTTTGATAAGAAAATGAAAACGCAATTTTTAAATTTTAAAAAATCCAAGATGGCGGCCAACTTTTAAGTTTGTAGGCCGATTTTGATGAAGTTCGGTTTTTGGTACTATTTTGACAAGAAAATAACAAAGTAATTTTTAAAGTATATAAAATTCAAAATGGCGGCCAACTTTTTTGTTTATGGACCGATTTCGATGTAACTCGGTTTTTGGCACTATTTTGACAAGACAATAACAACGCAAATTTAAAAATATTAAAAATCCAAGATGGCGGCCAACTTTTTTGTTTTTAGGCCGATTTCAATGAAACTCGGTTTTTGGTACTATTTTGATAAGAAAATAATAACGCTTTGTTAAAATATTAAAAAATCCTAAATGGCGACTAACTTTTTTGTTTGTGGGCCGATTTCAATGAATTTCGGTTTTTGGTACTATTTTGAGAAGAAAATAACAACTCAATTTTTATAATATTAAAAAATTCAAAATGGCGGCCATCTTTTTTGTTTATGGGCTGATTTCGATGAAACTCGGTTTTTGGCACTATTTTGATAAGAAAATAACAACCCAATTTTTAAATATTAATAAATTCAAGATGGCAGCCAACTTTTTTTGTTTGTGGACTGATTTTGATGAAACACGGTTTTGGTACTATTTCCACATGAAAACAACAACGCAATGTTGAAAATTTAAAAAAGTCTAAGGTGGTTGCCAACTTTTTTGTTTGTGGCACCTATTTCGATGGAAACTCGGGTTTTGGTACTATTTAGACAAGAAAACAGCAACACAATGTTAAAAGTATTAAAAATCCAAGGTGGCGGCCAAATTTTTTCTTGTTCTTCTTTTTTTTCAACCCAGTAATATCAAAATCAACCCAAAAACAAAATTAGCAGCTATTTTGACCTTTTGACATTGTTTACGTTGTATATTACCATATTTTTAAATCAAAACAACTGCTTTTTACTTAACGAGCTAAACTGAAAATATACCACCTCCTATCAGAGCTCTCGTCAAGAGGAATCAAACGAGCTCAAACTCAATGGGGTTGCATGGTTTTATTACAGAATTCCAGTGGCCTTCTTTCGGCTTCATCATCAGACCCTGGAAACTATTTCCTATCAGAGTACTCGTCAAGACCATTCAAACAAGCCCAAACTCGATGGGGTTGCATGATTTTATTACAAAGTTCCAATGGCCTTCTTCCGGCTCCTTCATCAGCCCCTTGAATATTTTTCCCCAACAGAGTACTTGCCAAGACAATTCTAACGAACCCAAACACGATAGGGTTGTATGGTTTCATCATAGTGTTCCTGTGGCTGGGCTGTGGATACCATAATATTACATTACCTTCTAGTTCTGTGTTCAAAGTTTCAAGTCTCTAGTTCATCGGGAAGTTAGTATAAATTTGTGCTCAAACAAACAAACGAAAACACAAACAAACGAGCAAGCAACCTTATAAAAACGTGGCAAACGTATTAATTGTAAATATAGAAGTACCTAAGTTTATATTAAACAGTTTAAAGTAATAAGTATGTCTCCGACCAACCATACAGTTTGGTCATCCTAATGAAGAAAGAGATACATACATCTACTTGACCTCTCTGTCGGCTCGTTTTGGGGCGAAGAGCTCAATCTTGTTTATACCGAAGGGATGTGCTACATCTATGGTGCTCAGTCAGTGTCACAGAGTACTTTTGTATAAACGGGAATTTTGTGGTCGGTCAGTGTGTTGGTTGCTGTTTTGGATTGGAAGTGAAAAAAATTGAAAATGAATACTATTGT
The DNA here is from genome assembly GCA_943789525.1 of Agriphila geniculea. Classification (NCBI taxonomy): domain Eukaryota; kingdom Metazoa; phylum Arthropoda; class Insecta; order Lepidoptera; family Crambidae; genus Agriphila; species Agriphila geniculea. The sequence goes on along the minus strand of OX038883.1, from coordinate 19,469,034 downwards.
AAGCGAGCTTAGTATGAACGATTTAAATAATAAATTTTTCGAAATAATGCAAAGCGAAAGCAACGCAGAGGAGGCTGCCAATTTTATCTACGATAGTGTTTTTGATGATGTTACTGTGGGTTTTCTGTTTGAATTCCACCATGGTCTGAAAACTGGCTTGACTGATCTGATAGAAGGAGAAAAGGAGGACGAGGACGGATACAAGATAGTGCATACTCCTGAATGTGATGTATTTGGCTTGTCGATTATGAAAAAGACCCCGGATAGCAACTGTTCCTGTCCGAATTGTGAGCGGCCAGTGTCAGCTACGAGGTTTGCACCACATTTGGAGAAATGTATGGGTAAGACTGACTACGAAGTACCAAATCAAACTGCTAACAGTAGGAAGGTATTTGACCTTGTAGGTTTATCAGATATCCACAAAACTGTCATTTTTTTGTCCCAGAGTTCTGGTGTATTTTCTAATGTACATGAATTGTTAGTAGTAACAACAATGAGACATTAGGATATCACCGACAAACTCATCAACTCTAGAAAAGGTATACTTCTATGGGGTGTACCAGGAGGCGTCTATAATAATGCCATCACTTCCAGTCTCAAATTTTTTTGTTTGATCACCTTCATGACATGCCTTAACAAGCGAGTCTGTAGAAACAAATATTATCCCTGCAAATTGCTAATGTGCTGAAACCTTGTCACATTAATATCCACATTGTTGTCTTCTGCAACTAAAAATATATGTAACAAGAAAATTCTAATAGGTAATTTAATATATTATTGAATTATTATTTTCAATAGAGTCTAGGTAAATAATTTTTTTTCAATTATTTTCCTTTTTGAAGTTAAAAATATGGCTGATAGATATATAGATAATTTGAAAGGATAGTAACTGAGCAAACAACTCAATTTTGGCAAAATCCATAATTTCCAGTTTTATTTACTGAATGTGATTATTTTTTTTAATTACATTTACACTCACCTCACAGACACTTTTTAAGCAACAGAGTAGTCAAAGCGTGGAAAAAATTCCAGAACAAATGAGTCTCGGTCAACAACGTCAACAATTTAAATATAAATTAGACAAATACCCACAAAATACACCCATAATAATAATAAATAAAGCAAAAATTGCAAGATACAGACACTAAACAGTTGCAACAACTGCGTGTTGATTCTGCTATTGTTGATGTCACAATCTTGTTTCAATTGTGTTTGAATTGTCATGTTTTTTTCTCTGAAAAAGGAAACCTATGGAAGTGGCATAAACTGCAATAACAAAGCATTCGTGACGTCATGAGTGTGCCGTGTCCGCCATATTGTGTTGCGTTTACATGTTACAATTTCGACTCTCTGCTGTTTACATAAGGTGTATGTACACTAAAATGCTTATTACACTATACCCTAATTAGGACCCTAATTCAGAATACATTGCTTTCTTTGAGCTCCTTTTTAGCAAGTGATGCAATCAAAAGCAATGTATTCTGAATTAGGGTGTAGTGTAATAAGCACTTAAGCTAAGCCGCTATGTTTAGTTGCGTTTGAATGGAGAACAATGAAGTAGGTATGCAGGCTTTTTTTGTAGGTATGGCAGGTCCATCTTATTTCTTTGTCATTGGTTTTTTCACATTCTTGTGTCATAAATCCAAAACTGAAACAATTATTAGGTTAATGTTACCAGAAATGACACCCTACTTGGCTGTTCATATTAAGAATGATAATCTTAATCTACTAGGCATGGGCCGCAACAGTTCTCGCATCGCGTCGCGTCGCATCGCATCTAACAGCCGCGAGCCAACATCGTACGCTGGACTCCTGAGCGACGACGAGGATGATGCGGACTGGGCTGGGGGATCTCTGCAAAGCGAGAGGCGCAAGCGCAGGATAAAGAACAATAATAACCGCAAGCCGAACAAACTTCATAAGTATGTTTATATCTGGGGCCGTACCGGCTAACGAATCGATTATCGAAAAGTCTGCTGGGTTTCAAATTAAAACAGATAAATCGAGCCCCAATTGGGCCAAAATGGCGAACTCCAGTTCATTATGTCACACGAGCATCGTTATCTTCCAAATTACGTCAACAGAAAGTACAAGACGAAATTCCTTACTTTGATTTTTCTGTTTTAAGTTTGTAGGGACACATTGTAGAATGAATGTTGCATGTCAGCGATTTCGTATAGGTGTGTGACGTATGTCTGAGAGTCGAGGCAGTTACTGCGCACTGGCCGACTCGCGTGATTGTGTTTAGCATTTGGGGAATTTTTATTGGAAATAAATCTGAAGGTTGCGTGTTCAAATCACGTCGGGGTCACCAATGTACAATGTTGTGTTCCTATAATGTTCTAAATAAATGAAATCTGACTCTTTTACTGAATTTACTTTTATGACTCCAAAAGCTACCCTATTTGTTAGTGTGAGGGTCCTACACTATCTGGGAGTTACTGCCACTGACCTCAATGAAAACCGAAATTACCAATTTAAATTACAGATTTATTTCCAATAAAAATTCCCCAAATGCTAAACACAATCACGCGAGTCGGCCAGTGCGCAGTAACTGCCTCGACTCTCAGACATACGTCACACACCTATACGAAATCGCTGACATGCAACATTCATTCTACAATGTGTCCCTACAAGTTGAAACCCAGCAGACTTTTCGATAATCGATTTGTTAGCCGGTACGGCCCCAGGTGAACTGTTTGTAATGCTACTGCTCTACCTGCATTAACGTTAATTGTAATGTCCAACTACGCTTTAGCTAAGGCGTTATGTAAATTTAGTACTGTCGTTTGTAAATTAACACAGTAAAGTCTTGGCCACATCTGCGTAACGCCTAGATTAACGCTTTAAGCTATGCGTTAAGACGCAGGTGGAGCCGTAGCATAAAAGAATTTCTGCTATCTGATTAGTAAACAAGGGCTGTACCGGCTTACGCTCTGAACTTCGGCAAGTCTGCTGGGCTTTAAATTAGAACAGATAAATCGAGTCTCAATCAGGCCATAATAGCGAACCCCAATCCATGATGTCACACGAACATCGATATCTTCCAAATAACTTTGGTAAATAGTAGAATAGGAAATTCCTTACTTTGTTTTAACCACAGACTAAGATCCCTGGATTGGCTTATGGATAGAGGCTCTCGACTGTCGGATGACAACAAGGTCTTGATATATAAAGCCATACTAAAACTTATATGGACTTACGGCATACAGCTGTGGGGTTCTGAAAAAACGTCGAATGTAGAAATTCTGCGAAGATTTCAGAACAGTGTCCTCAAAACAATAGTTAATGCCCTATGGTTCACGAGAATGGAAGAAGTCCATTAAATTTTTTATTTTTTTTTATTATAATGGGTTTGCTCTTGACCCTAGTCTAGCCCGGAAGTATAGACGGGGTCTACGATGGAGCGAGCTTGCCCAGAAGGTGCCTTCACTCTGGCCTTGAAAAGAGTCAGGTTGTATGTGCTCGGAAACACAGACGCCGGCAGGGAATTCCATTCCTTGGCTGTGCGCATTATAAACGATGATGAGTAGCGTTTAGTACGCATAGGGGGTAGCCTGCAGAACGGATGGTAGCCTGCAGTGCGTCTGGATGTCCGATGGAAGAAAGGAGAAGGTGGAATGAGCTCATGCAGCTCTTGAGCACACTCGCCGAAGTACAATCTATAGAAGACCGATAGGCAAGCAACGTTACGGCGGTGAGCCAAGCTGTGAAGCTTAGCTGATACCAGTTTTCCGTCGCCTATTAATATCTTGGCTCTGCGTTCCACAGAGTCTAGTGCAGCAAGTTGATATTTCGCCGAGCCGTCCCAAAGGTGGCTGCAGTACTCCATGCAAGATCGGACTTGAGCTTTATAAAGGGTTAAAAGCTGCCCAGGCGTAAAGTACCGCTTGACTTTATTTAGGACGCTCAGCTTCTTAGCTGCAATTTGAGCCTTAGACTCGATAGAGGTGCCGAAGTTAAGGTTAGAAGATAACTCCATGCCAAGAAGCTGGAGAGTGTCGGTTGCTTGGATAGATGTACCTCGGAAAGTAGGAGTTAAGTTGAATGGACTCCTTTTTGCGGTAAACAGACACGCCTGCGTTTTAGAAGCGTTGAAGCTAACAAGATTTTGATCACCCCATTGGGAGACGAGACTTAGCGTCAGGTTCAATCGCTCAACCATGGCCTCTCTCATTATTTTCACCTCATCACCACCGGCTCCCGCGCTGGACAGATACCTCTCCATGACAGTACTGTCGTCTGCATAGCCAACAATGCCCGGTGTTAGCAGGTCATTGATGTGCAGCAGGAAAAGCGTCGCAGAGAGCACCGACCCCTGAGGAACTCCGGCATCAATCGCCATGAGGTCAGAGGAGCAGCCATCAATGACTACTCTGAACGACCGTTCACTCAGGAAGTCGGCTACCCAGCTACAAAAGCCAACGGGGATTCCGTACGCTGGAAGCTTGCTCAGCAAGCTTGCGTGCCAAACCCTGTCAAAAGCCTTTGAGATGTCAAGTGAAACAGCAAGTGCTTCGCCGTGTTTCTCAATGGCCTCGCCCCAGCAGTGCGTCACGTACACAAGGAGATCCCCAGTTGATCGTCCCCGGCGAAAGCCATATTGATGATCACTAAGGAGATCGTTATCCTCTAGGTAGGTGAGCAGCTTGCCGTTCAGTACTCTTTCCATAGCCTTACAGAGTATGGAAGTGATGGCGATTGGTCGGTAATTGCTAGGGTCGGCACGACTACCCTTTTTAGGTACTGGTTGCACATTGGCAAGTTTTCAAGATTTCGGTACGATTTCGGTCTGAAGGGAAAGGCGGTACAGACGTGTCAATACAAGAGACAACTCAGGCGCACAATACCTCAGCACTCTTGCAGGTATGCCATCAGGACCACTGGCCTTATTCACGTCTAGATTTAGTAGGACTCTACGGACCTCTTTATTGTGTATTGTAATCTCCTGCATCGAAGAATTACATAAATAGGGTTACATGTAATAAAAACAAAGAATGTGAAATGGTTAATAATCGGTTAGGTGAAAAAATTGACAATTTAGAACTGTCACTTAGGGAAATGTATAATAGCTTGAGTGAGTTTTCTCGTAAGCAGTTAGTTTACCAAAAGCTAGCTGCAAATGATATGATTGATATGTGTAATTTTAATACAGACCGGTTTGAGTCCCTTAGCAAAAAACAGAACTGTAGCTGTTTAAACCGAAATGTTGATTTAATAACAAAAGAAGCATGTACTCAGTCTGCCCCAGAGTGTGCAACTACTTACTTGGTGTGTCAGCCTGAAGTTTCTAATATTTCCAATAGTATATTAAGCGCAAGCAAAACTAGTTCATGTATAAAAGATGATTGCAGTAAACCAATGTCATCACAATACATTATGTATTGTGATGAAATTGGAAAGAACTTAGGCCAATTGATACAAAATCAATTAGGGGGAAATGTTATTAATTATTGTATGCCTGGGTCCACTTTAGATGACATTATGAATATAGTTGTAAAACAATCATTCAGTGATAACACTAACTTGATAATTTTAATTGGAAATAGGGGTAATGTCAACAAAAACCAATTGATGACATATTGTAATTCCCTCTGTTCTCTGAATGTTAGTAAAGTGATATTGTTTACATTTCCCTACAGCAAAAGTCTGTCACAGGAGGAAAATAATGTAAGATTTAATTTGAATCTATCTTTAAATACAGTGGCATTTTATAATAGCCAACAGCTGCATTTAATTGACATTAATAAATTATTTTACAATTTTTACTTGACAAAAGATAAATATTATCTGCCTTCTTCTTTTACGAGACAAATAGCATTATCGCTATCTTTTTATTTTAAACAACTAGCCAATAATTTGGCTAGACAAACATCTGCTTCTATTGAGCAGTTAACGTCTGACATGTGTAATTCAACTTTGGAATCCGTTCCAAATAATTCTGTAAATAATTTTAGTAATAATTTATTACATTTAAATTACCATTTGAGACAATAGAGACATCCTCTAGCGCTAAGCTGACAATAGGAAAGCCAAACTGTTTAAGAATTGTCCATCAAAATATACAAGGCTTTTCTCGCAAGGATTTAGAAATTAGCTTATTCTTAAATTCTGAAGATATTGATGTGTTATGTGTTACAGAGCATTGGTTGAAAAAGCACGAATTAATTTTAAGTTTGGATAATTATAAAGTTGCTAGCTCGTTTAATAGGAAATTTGCTATAAGAGGGGGTTCACTTATTATTCTACATAATAGTTTACATTGTAAAGAGCGCAAAGATGTAGTATCCCTCTCAATTGAACGAACCATTGAGTTGTCTTGTGTGGAACTTGATCAAATAATTATAGTATGTGTATATAGACCCCCCACCGCGAATTACTCTGAGTTTGAGTCCACTATGGAGGAAGTGTTAAAAATAACTTGTAGGAAGAATAAAAAAGTCGCGATTTGTGGAGATTTTAACGTCGACATCTTAGATCCTAAATTAGCCAAGCTATCGAGTAGGTTCATAAACCTATTTAAATCATTTAATTTACTACATACTTTTAATGAACCAACGCGAATCACTCCCACATCGGCAACCTGCTTAGATAATATTTTTTGTAACTGTAATGTTCTTGAAAAATCAATTTTGAATTGTATTAAATCCGACCACAGTGGACAATTAGCCTCTATTGAGCACCATCATGTTCCGCCTAAACGGGAAATAATGTGTAGACCAATAAAAAAACACTGTATTGAAAAATTCAGAACCAATGTCACAAGTAAAATTGAAACATTACCAGAACCAAATTTTAAAGCCAATAACTTATATAATCATTTATTTAGCGTAGTTCAAACCGAATTTAGGGAGACTTTTAAGCAAAAAGTCATCAAATGTAACGATAGTACGAAATTTAGTGACTGGGCCACACCCGGTATATATAAGAGCAGAAGGAAATTATACGAACTTTATGCAGAAAAAGCTACTTCCTGTAATCCTAACTTCATTGAATTTGTCAAGAAGTATTCACAAACATTCAGACAGGTTTGTATCCTAGCAAAGTCCAAGTACTTTGCAAATAAAATAAAATTAGCTGATAATTAAATTAAGGCTACTTGGAATATTATCAATAAAGAAACGGGCAAATCAAAATCAATGACAATGAGGTCGCTAAAGTTTTTGAAGATTTCTTTGCTAGGATACCAGCAGAAACTACCAGTACTCTTAGTGCTTGTCCCAACATCGCTGTCTCCCTCCTGGAGTCTAGTGTTGATAAGTGCAATGAAGCTTTTTCCTTTAAATATATAAATAGTGCAGATATCATTAAAGCTTTTAAAACAATTAATGTTAAAAAAACAGAAGATCTTTGGGGCATGTCAACAAGCATTATTAAATCAATTATTGATATACTAGCCCCTTACTTGGCTTTTATTTTTAACAAATGTATTGATGAAGGGGTCTTTCCTGACTTAATGAAAAATAGTAAATTGATTCCTCTTTTTAAATCTGGGGATAAAAGTGACCCAGCTAACTTTAGGCCAATATCAATACTTCCAGCACTTAGTAAAATATTTGAAAAAATTATATATTCCCAATTATTAGATTACTTCACATACAATAATATACTTCATAAAAATCAGTTTGGATTTTCCAAGGATAAAAATACTACTGATGCTGGAATTGCACTTCTCAAACATATTCTTGACGCTTGGGAAGAAAAGCAAGATGTAATTGGTATTTTCTGTGACCTTTCTAAGGCATTCGATTGCGTTGATCACCAAACACTATTAAAGAAGCTAGAACATTATGGTGTCTCTGATAAATCAGTTAGCCTTATGAAATCGTATTTGTTCAATAGAACTCAGAAAGTAGTGATAAATAAAACTGAATCTACTGGAGCCCCCATCAATATGGGTGTGCCGCAGGGATCAATATTGGGCCCATTGCTGTTTCTAATTTATATAAATGACCTTCCCAACTACGCGAATGATTTATGTGAGCCAGTACTATTTGCGGATGATACTTCTTTAGTTTTCAAAGTAAACAGAGGTAATAACTGTTCGGACGAAGTAAATAGTGCCCTCTCTAAAGTTTCATACTGGTTTAATAGTAATAATTTAGCACTTAACCCCAAAAAAACTAAATGTGTAAAATTTTCATTGCCTAATGTTGAGCAGACAGAATTAAATATTAATTTGAATGACGATGAAGTCGAGTTTATTGAAAGTACAAAATTTCTAGGTATTACACTAGATTCTCGACTTCAATGGGATCCACATATCGAAGCCTTGTCAAGTAGACTTAGTTCAGCAGCATTCGCTGTTAAGAAAATAAGGCTTTTAACTGATATTGAAACGGCAAGGTTAGTATATTTTAGTTATTTTCATAGTGTAATGTCTTATGGACTGCTATTGTGGGGCTCAGCTGCCAGTATTGAAAATATTTTTGTACTCCAAAAAAGAGCTGTTCGCGGCATATACAATCTTCGGCGGAGAGATACCTTGAGAGAACTGTTTAAAGAAATAAATATTTTAACTTTGGCAGGCCAATACATATATGAAAATTTAGTTTATGTAAGAAAACACTATGATTCATTTGCTAAGAACAGCAATAATCACCAGTTTAATACAAGAAATAAAGATAAACTTGCCGTTCCAAGATTTAGGCTTGCAAAAACTAGAGGTTCATTTATGGGGAAAGGCATAGCCTTTATTAATAAAGTTCCACAACAAGTAATTGATCTTCCTTTGCATGAATTTAAAAACCATGAAATAAAACACTTTTTAACGGATACTAGCGCGGTTTTATTGAATGTACTTTGGTATTTAGTTGGTATTTGGTTTGATTTTTGGTTTTTCCCGACGTTTCGGCACCTTTGCAGCTGCCGTGGTCACGGGGGACTGAAGCTAAAAAGTGTTTTATTTCATGTCTAGTGAGCGCGTGAGCTTGAGAAGTGAATATTTAAAAACCATGTTAAAAAAACGCTCATGGGTAAAGGTTATTATAAAGTAGACGATTATCTTAAAGATCAAAATGCGTGGAAATGATGTAACACATAACTACTATAAGTACTTTGTTGCCAATATAATAAGTCTATGTTTGTTGCCAATAAGCCTGTCACCCTGTTGTAATTATCTGGTAACGATATATTTAAGTTTGTAAATATCGTTACTTATTGCTATTAAAACTGATAAGTTTCTTGCGCCCGTTCTTCTTGTCAGTTAAAAAAGTCTTGAACGGGTGGTAGGAAAATATAGACGATTCAAAAGTACTTAATAATTAAGTTTATTTGAATAAGCTATTTTTGACTTTTGACTTTTGACTTTTACAACGAGGTAAAGTTGGTGGTTGCGTAGAGCCAGTATCTTCTGTTATATATTCCAACAGTAAGGCAAATAGCCAATAGCATTCGTTCATATAAAGATCGAATCAGTAATCATAGGAACAAACTGGCCCAGAGTCTTATTGAACCATTGCAGACAAGACGTCTGAAGAGACTGCATACTTGGGATAACATACAATAACTTTACCAGTTAGCAAAACATAAAGGCAGCCCGACAGTGGGAAGGCATCCACGCCTGCATTAAAAACAAAAAATGAAAAAAAAAAACTTTGTTTTATCTGTTTTAAGTTTTAACCCGCCAGACCTGCCGAAGTTTGAAAAGTTAGCCTGTAGGGCACCCGATTAAAACTGCATAGATTCTAGTCAATGAAAGATGAGACTCAGTTAGAAAAGGAACTAATTTTGCGCCCTATTTTAGGGGTCAGTTTCCAACTTAAACTCTCAACGTTAATTTAACAGCGAAAGTGGCGCCACCATTTCAGTCGCATCACTCGCATCTTTCGTTGACCAGCAAGAAGCTTATACCCCCAATGGAGATTGCACGGCTAGTGTCATATTGAAGTTAGAAAAAATGTCCTTGAGTGACGTGACGGCTTATTGCTATCTCTTTCTAGTGTTACATTACGTGTTCGTTGTTCATCGTTCGTTCGTTCGTGAGAAACGAAAACGTATTGTCACGCTAAAGAAAGAGATAGCAATAAGCCGTAACGTCACTCAAGGAAATTTTTTCTATCTTCACTATGACACTAGCCGGTGCAATCTCCATTGGAGGTATAAGCTTCTTGTTGACCAGACTCTACCACCCAATGCTACAGTAAATTACAAAAATAAAGTTTGGTTGAGATGGCACTGCAGTGCTATTCTTTATGCCACTAATTTGGTACCACCCATTATTTAAATCTTTGCCCATTATAGTATAGGTAAATAGTTTCGTAATAAACTGGTTTCGCCATGTCCATCTGGGGCCCTACCGCCTAACTTACATGGCTATCATGGGATGTGACACATTGATGCTTCTTTTCGGCAGAAATAAAAACTTACCAAAGAAATGCAGCAAAGTATCACATCGTCTTTCAAATGAAAGCGATTGCGATAGATTTCGAAAATTAGACAATGGGTGCATTCTGCCAGACAAATCTCTGAGTCATCGATCGCCATAGAGTACATTTTATTTATTTAAACTTTAATTTTTTTTTTTTATTTATTTATTTATTTATTATTCGGTGAATCATCAGCTTACACAACAATATCTTTAAATTACAAAGTATAAACTTAAAAAGCTAATAATAGATTCACACGGTTAGAGTAAGTATAGCTAAATCTAATGTGAGCTTAAGTCTAAGTTAGCATAAATGAATCAAAAAACAATAGTACAAGAATTGACAAGAAATAACAGAATTATTCGCCATTGAAGAAATGCCTACTAATGAGTGTCTTCGCCGCACGAATACTGGTGTTAAATACATCCAAATCAAAATTACTTGATAAAATATTATATTGTTTCATTGAACGGTAGATAAAATTATTCTTTCTATAATTAGTGCTACAAAAAGGCAAGTTAAACGGTGCAGCTCGCCGGGAACTACGGGGTACGTTAAAAGAGAGTTTATAAAGAAGCTCAGGACAATCAATCACACCAGATGAGATCTTCATAAGGTAGACCATATCAGCAATATCACGCCGCATGTGTAAAGGAAGCAGGTGGAATTTTTTACATAGGTCTTCGTATTTAGATGAGTCATATGACAGCCCTGCGCGACAGCATAGGTGTTTTACGAACTTTTCCTGTATGCGTTCAATTCGCATTCTGTAAATTTTATATCTGGGGTTCCAAATTTGTGATGCATACTCAAGAATAGTCCGGACAAACATACAGTACAATATTTTCAGCGTTTTAATTTGCTTAAAGTCTTTGGAACTACGCAAAACAAAACCTAAAGCCTTGGATGCTCTTCGCACAATGCTATCAATGTGACCTTCGAACGTCAGTTTGAAATCGTGTACAATTCCTAGATCCCTTACTGTAACATCCCTAGAAAGAGCAGTGCAGCCTATCCGATAAACATGATGTATGGTATTGGTCTTCCTAGAGTACGTAACAACGGAGCATTTAAGGGGATTCAAATCAAGAAAATTAACTTGACAGTAAGATTCCAGGCGGTTCAAGTCATCTTGCAGCGCACGCGCATCGTGAACGGATCTTACTGCCGAGAAAATCTTCATATCGTCAGCAAAGCATAATAATTTAGAAGATCGCAAGCAGCAGCTGATATCATTAATGTAAATGACGAATAAGAGGGGCCCCAACAGGGATCCTTGCGGTACCCCACTAGGGACCTTGATCCAACTAGAAATGTAATTATTAACAACTACAGCTTGCGTTCTGTTGCGGATGTACGATTCAAACCACCTAAGTAGATCACCACTAATACCAATCAGTTTTAGTTTGAATAAGAGTCGATCATGCTGAATTCGATCGAAAGCTTTACTGTAATCAGTATAAACTACGTCAACTTGGGATCCATTATCCATAGTGGCGGTAGTAAAATCATTCAACAATGCAAGGTTTGAAACTGTGGATCTTCCTGGTAGAAATCCATGCTGAAAGTCATTTAGTGAATGTTTAATTGCATCGTAAATCTGTCTGTGTGCAATTTTTTCCAGAATTTTTGCTATTATGCAGAGTTTGGAAATGGGTCGGTAGTTTACAACAAGATTTTTCGGGCCTTTTTTATGCACAGGTGTTATAAAAGCCGATTTCCAAACGTCTGGAACGTAACACTCACCAAAGGACCTCTTGATCAACAAAGTTACTGGCATTGCCACGGATTCAGAGCACATTTTCAGAAATATAGCGGGTAAGTTATCCGGCCCAGCTGATTTGCGAGTATCCAAATTTTTTAGAAGTTTAAGTACAAGATCCTCAGTAACATCTATTGACGAGATATCAGAAACAGGTGACGGAGCTTGCAGATTAGCGAAGGAATGCGGTTGCGGGGTATCTACAAAGCTCGACTGAAAATAATCCGAAAACGCATTGCTAATATCCTCGCCCGTAGTAATATTATTGTCATTATAGTTCATAATAGCCGGCATAACATTCGATTTCAGCTTATTTTTAACAAAATTCCAAAATTGTTTCGGATTATCAACAATTGCGCCTTCAACAGACCGAATGTAATCAAAATAGCATTTATGTTCGACAGATCTCGCCCTTAGACGCAACCTTCTATTAGAATGTAAGTCACCGAGATTACCGTATCTCTTATATTTACAATGGTACTTATATTGTTCTTTAAGGATTTTCTTAAGTGCAGCAGAGTACCATATAGGGTAGCTATAATTTTTATTATTAGGACGCTTGGATGGGATGTATTTGTCACGCAACGAGTAGAAAACTTTATAGAAAAACTCAACGCTTTCCTCGAGCGTCCTACTAGAAAATTCCAGGGCCCAGTTAATTTCCTGCAGAGCGAGATTTATAGCAGGATAATCACCTTTGTTATATAGGTATTTTGTACACGGTATTGAGTTGAGGAGGGCGGTAGTCGCAAAAGAAGTAGTTATTAGCAGAGCGCCGTGGTGCTTATCGACGGGTACCAGCGGGTCCCCGCACTCCGATACAGTCACGTCGTCGCTGCAAAGCACTAAGTCGAGTGTTCTGCCGAAAGCATTCAAGATTCCATTATATTGTTTTAAACCCAATAGGTACAATTCGTCAATAAGTAGGTGTTCGTCGGCCGAGTGAATGTTAGTAGGCAAAAAGTGATTATAAGTAGGAATCCAATTAATTCCACTAAGGTTAAAATCACCCACAACTAGAATTTTATCATTAGGATTGAAAGTTATAACTTGTTCCAGTTTATTAACAAAATTACTAAGCTGCGTAGAAAAATTGTTACCCATATTTTGCTTACATAAATATAAAACACAGATATGTAAAGTGGTATTCTCTAAGGTGATAGTTAACCACAAATCTTCGGCAGTGGAATGGAAGTTAGGTCGCGGATTAATATTTAAATGGCGTTGTGTCGCAATTACTACTCCGCCACCTAGAGATTGCTTTGTTAAATCATAATCACGGTCCCGCCGCCAAACGACGTATCTATCATCAAATAACTCGGTGTCATTAACGCCTTCAACTAACCACGTTTCCGTAAGTAAAATTATGCTATGACTCGACAAGCATAAATTACGATAAAATGTGCTGGTTTTCGATCGAAGTCCACGCACATTTTGGTAATATAAGCTTATAGTATTGTTGTCTGTATTAGCCATTAGGATTAGAATAAAATGCAACACAATAGAAAAATAATAAAAATAAACGTATTCGAATTATTATGAACGTGGTCCGATGAAGGTAGTAATCAACGTAAGCACTGCTTAAATAATGAACGCGTGAACCTATCGCAGTCACAGCGGAGTTGCACTTAACTTCACAAATAAACCGAATTAATAAAAAAAAATAGTAACGAAAAAAACAATATACACACGGCGATAAACACATTAAAATGCGAGCAATTATTAAACATAACGGTTAAGTACATTTTCATTTGTATAGAATGAACATCAGGGCTAGAAATATAAACATTTAGATAATCAGTAATGAATAGCGATGGGGACAAAGTACTATGCGCATAGAACAGCCAGTGAGCGACTAATACGCTCAGCCGCGCGTTCGAACAATAATGACCATTAGTTAAACGGGTGCAAGGAGTAGCGAGTAAGTGGGAAGCCGGTGCGCATAACGCTAATTGCAGCAGAGCAAGCGAGAGCGTCGTATGTTCAATGCATGCCACTCGTAGTTGAATAGGTATAATAGCGAAACAATAGCAAGACGGTTTCGATGGAGGTGGTAGGCCAGGTGTGATAAACATTAAGCAAGAATTGATAATATTAAGCCTTTCAATACAATTATGGTAATTTGAAGGTAAAACATGATGACAACTAAAATAATCAATAGAAAATGATCTGGTTTGGATACATAATTTTAACATTAATAATGTAGCAGCTACAAAATCACAGACTAAGTAAACTTGTTTAAATCACTTAATGAGTTGATAATAAATACACCCGATGTATAGTTCTTTCTTACATGTATTTTTCCAAACTTTACCCAGACGTAGCTGTATTTCTTCTCCTTAGCATGTTAACTTTGTTCAGCAGACTTTTTGACTCTGAGTTCAGGTGATCATTTACGAAAATGCGTTGTTGCGATCCATCATACCCTATGTCCTCCGCTTTTAATATTTTATGAGCACGCGCCGAAGACACGAAGTCCTCCTTTATATAACGATTGATGAATCCAACTACTATTGCCTTATCTTTTGAGTTATATGTAGGCACTCTTGAGATATAATTGATTTGTGTTTTCGGAAAAATGTATCCTATTTTCTTACATATAGCTTCAGTGATTTGGAAGAGATTTTCATCTTTTTTCAATGGTACACCTTTGATCTCAACATTATTCAACCGCGATCTTTGTTCCATGTTATTTACCTGAGATTTCAAGGTGGATATTGTGTCTTCTGCAGCCAGTAATTTATTCTCCAGATCAGTTACCTTCTTGTCGTTGTTAGTAGACTTAATTTTCAGTTCATCAATGGAGGAAGCCGAGAATTCCAATGACTTTTTTAATTCGGTTATGTCTTCTTTCATAGATTTTATATCTTTTACAAGACTAGGTAAACAAGCTAATTTGGCCTTGATTTCTTTAAATTCCGACAGTTGAGTCTTCACGTCACGGATTTCCTGAAGTATGGTCGCCGAGGAAGCCAACTCATTAGGACTAGGTGGAGCCGGAGTTGCTGTCTTACATGATGGGCATCTCCAGGTCGACCTACGATCCGTACCCAGTTTCCTCCAGCCGGTCTCAGTCAGTCCAGCACAGCTAAAATCCAGGTGTTTCCCACAAGAAGAGCACTGGACGCCATCGGAGAATTGATTATCACACATAGCACATCTGACCATCTTGAATAATTAATTTTAATCCACAACTTAAAAGGAATGAAAAGGTTTACGATATATGAGATTCAAGGAAGTGCACGTACGCTCTGGTCAGTTGCCCACACCTGACTTTAATGCTAAAATTGCAGCATTTTAACCATGGAAAGTAAAATATTGAACATTCCATACTTTCCATGGTTAAAATTTACTCTATAGCGATGAATGACTCAGAGATTTGTCTGTTGGAATGCACCCAATAAGTACCGTGGTATTCCAGTGGCAGTAGCCGGACCAACAACGGCAACCAGAGCACGGACCCCGACGGCGGCGCCACCTACGAGACGATGACGGCCAACGAGAAGAAGAATCTGCTGCTACAGATCTGCGGTGTTGTCTCTGAACACACTAAGAAGCTGTGTACTAGGTGATTTGCTGTTTTATCGTTTTACACTCCCCAATCGACAAACCATTAATTTAGTCATGTTTTAAAATGTTTTCTCCCAAATTACTATCCACAACACTTCCGCTTTACCACTCCTAAGCAGTGCCGGATTAAGACCACTTGGTGCCCTAAGCAATTCACGCATGTGGGCCCCTATATAGGGTTACCATCTACGTAAGGGAGGATGCCTGTCTAGAATATGCATAAAATTCCAGATTTTTCAGAAAAATTACAGTCTTTAGCTAAAAAAATGCCGCGTTGCATTTTTTTGTCAGGTTTCATTCACTAATATTGTACTCTTGTCTTGCCTGTCTATCAGTGGCGAAGGGTCCATACAAGCCGATTCCCATCGGCTTACCTTTTGGAAATCCCACCCCACTGATCCACTATGCTGATCACAACATTTTTCATCATTTTTGTAGAGCGGCTTACCTTCGCTATAATTTCACCCCTCGCCACTGCTGTCTATATCAAAAAAATACAGCCGCGCAGCGCAATTTTTAGTCAGTTTCATCCACTATTCTTGTATTCTTGTTTTGCCTGTTGCCTACAGTCAAAACACGGCCGCGCAGCCCGATTTTTTGTCGGTTTGATCCACTTGTAGTTAGTCATGGCAACACAAATGAAATTGAATTTAAACATTTTTGTATTATTATTTCTTACAACAAAAAAAAATTTTTTTTCATTTTTTTTCGGTGCCGATTTTGGTGCTCCCCAGACGTAATGCCCTAAGCAATTGCTTAATTTTTTTAGGGTTAATCCAGCACTGCTCCTAAGGTTACACGCAAATCGCTTGAACGCCGCGCCGTCACTAATATTTAGTTCGTGCAGGGACGATACGCGCGCACACGAATTAATGAAGTTGTAGCTTGCACGACGTAATCATTTTCCCGGTTAAACATTAGCACGTGACTTGCTATGGTAGGCCCATAACGTGGTTTCCCAGGATTTTAGCTTTTACACAATATATTTTAGTGTATCCGACAACTAACCCCAATTCTTCACTATGAACTACAGTCGTGAGCAAAAATATGGAATCACAGGCCTATTTTCATACAAACGAGGTAACTTTGAAGCCTTGGTTCTCCGCCAGGGATTCACCTAGCTGTGATCTGATGATGGCCATCCAGGGAATGAATGGAGGAGATCCAGATCGCTATACACACCCAACTGATCTGATCAGCATTCTAAGAGTTGCAAGCATCAGAGTTCTCAGTTCAGGATTTCCATTCATTTTAATGCAATTTTCATGTTTTTTTTAATTATCCAAATAGCTCTTAGAATGCTGATCAGGGTGTGTATAGTGATCAGGCTCTTCTCCATTCACTCCCTAGATGGCCATCATCAGATCACAGCTAGGTCAATCCCTGGCGGAGAACCAAAGCTTCAAAGTGACCTCGTTTGTATGAAAATAGGCCTGCGATTCCATATTTTTGCTCGCGAGTGTAGTTTATCAAAGCAAAATTATCTCATTAAATGAGATATGTTTGTAGTATTTGCCAAATACAACTTTAGTGTGAAGAAATAAGTGAATAAGTACACATAAGTTGTCTTTTTCTTCTTCTTCAGCGCATATCCGCCCACCGTTGAACATACGCCTCTCCAATTGTCCTCCAAGCAGCCCTGTTTTCTGTTTGTCTAAGCCAGAGTGGACCTGCGACTGTTGATATGTCGTCAGACCATCTGGCTGGTGGTCTGCCTACGTTTCTTTTAGTACGAGGTATCCAGATAAAAACGTTCTTGCTCCACCTGTCATCACTTCGGCGTCACATATGGCCAGCC
Source organism: Agriphila geniculea (assembly GCA_943789525.1). NCBI lineage: Eukaryota > Metazoa > Arthropoda > Insecta > Lepidoptera > Crambidae > Agriphila > Agriphila geniculea. The sequence goes on along the minus strand of OX038883.1, from coordinate 19,451,537 downwards.
CAAGCACATTTAAGCTTTGCGACGCGGTACCTAATGTCTACCACTTTGGTCCGTTTCCGAATCACTTCGTTACGGATCCTGTCTCGAAGCGATATACCGAGCATAGCGCGCTCCATATGCCTTTGGGCGCTACTTGTTGGGAAACCACGTGATGTGACTACAATAGCGAGCCACGTGCTAACGTTTAACCTTACCTACCGCCTCATCAGATCTACCCGTTGCCCGCAACACACTGAAGAGCAGAGGCGTACGCTCCGCAACAGCGTGCTAGAGCCGTCTACTCCGGAGTCGGCGAGCATGGGCGCGGAGGAAGCCGGCTCGCCGCCCGATTCCAGCCCCTCATCGTCGTGCTCGTCGTCGAGCCGCAAGCGCGACCGACACCGCGCGCCGCCCAAGATGAAGAATAAGCGCGAGCGGATATCGCCCAACTCCAGAGAATAGAGTTTTTACGATTTAATGCGCGATTTTCCGAGACAAAAAAAATTAGTTCATCACTACTCTAAATTACCAAATTGGTAGGATAGAGTGAAAAATATGACATTAGTTGAAGGGAAAGTAGCCGTAATATTGATGATGGCAAATTTCAGTAAAAGTAAACATTTTTTTTTTGAACAAATACCTACTTAAACGGTATTCAAAGAGTTTTGATAAATCACTTAAATCAGCCGGGTATCAAAACGTGCCTGACTACAGCTGCGCCACAAAAAAAAGTTGGAAATCTGACTTTTTGACTATGCCATGATGAAGACGATAGTTTGTCGGAATTTGTCGCACAAAAACCAGAATTTGTCGGGCTTGCGTTTAGGAGATACGTGTGGCGCAGCTGTAGAGACGTCTCTACAGCTGAGCCACACAGATCTCTAAAACGGAAGGTCGTTGCGAAAATCTGATTACTCGTGTGTGCAGCCGTTAATTTGTCGGAATTTGTCGCACAAAAACCAGAGTTTGTCGGTCTTGCGTTTAGGAGATCTGTGTGGCGCAGCTGTAGAGACGTCTCTACAGCTGAGCCACCCAGATCTCGAAAACGGAAGGTCGTAACGAAAACTGATTACTCTTACAGTGTGTGCAGCCGTTAATTTGTCGAAATTTGTCGCACAAAAGCCAGATTTTGTCGGTCTTGCGTTTAGAAGATATGTGAAGATACGCTGTGGAGACTTTTCTATCTGGATCTTGAGAAAGGAAGGTCGTAGCGAAAATCTGATAACTCGAGTGTGTAGCCGTTAGTTTGTCGGAATTTGTCACCAAGAATCAGAGTTTGTCGATCTTGCGTTTAGGAGATATGTGAGGATAAGCTGTGGAGACCTTTTTACCTGGATCTCTAGAACGAATGGTCGTAAGCGAATCCTCACATATTTCCTAAACGCAACATCGATAAACTCTGATGCATGGTGACAAATTCCGACAAACTAACGGCTACACACTCGACTCGAGTTATCAGATTTTCGCTACGACCTTCCTTTCTCATGATCCAGGTAGAAAATCACAGCGTATCTTCACATAACTCCTAAACGCAAGACCGACAAAATCTGGTTTTTGTGCGACAAATTTCGACAAATTAACGGCTGTACACACTGTAAGAGTAATCAGATTTTCGTTACGACCTTCCGTTTTCGAGATCTGTGTGGCTCAGCTGTAGAGACGTCTCTACAGCTGCGCCACACAGATCTCCTAAACGCAAGACCGACAAACTCTGGTTTTTGTGCGACAAATTCCAACAAATTAACGGCTGCACACACGAGTAATCAGATTTTCGCTACGACCTTCCGTTTTAGAGATCTGTGTGGCTCAGCTGTAGAGACGTCTCTACAGCTGCGCCACACGTATCTCCTAAACACAAGCCCGACAAATTCTGGTTTTTGTGCGACAAATTCCGACAAACTATCGTCTTCATCATGGCATAGTCAAAAAGTCAGATTTCCAACTTTTTTTTGTGGCGCAGCTGTAGTCCGGCACGTTAAGCTTGTTCAATTTATTTCCCACCTTTAGGCGATTTATCAAACAATATTTGTATGCAGTTTTAGTTATTTTTTAAAATAAAAAGGAATGTTTCCTTTCAGTAAAATTTGCGATCATCAATATTCAGGGTACTTTCTCTGCAACTACCGTTTTTTTTCCACCCTGTGTCTAAAATGTCCTTTGTAAACAACGTCGTATACGATAGCAAGCTTAATGGTTTAACTATCCATTAACAAAAAACTTCAAAACAGCTATTATTATAATTTAAGGGGTTAAGATATATTTAATGTATGTATATTGTATTGTAATGAAGTCTAAAAAATTAAAAGATAATTGTTGAAATTTATAAAACAGAATTGTATATAAATAGGTTAATGTAATGGTCAAAGAGGGAATCCAATTTATGTTGTAAACTGATGTTTCAAATAATATTATAAGAATAATGAAAACTTTAATTTATAATGTGCCAGTAAGTACAGTCAACGGGCTACCACAACAGGGTAATTAAATTCAAACAATTTTATACTCAAATATGAAGACATTAAGGTTCAAAATAAATTGAGTTTTTGAGTTTTGTCTAATCTGATGTGCTGTTGACTGTACATGACTTTCAGCCTATCATTCTAGTTTAGAAAGCCAGGCATAAAGTAACATTTTGTAAAAGCGAAACGAGCTTGATATAATTGTTGACTGCAGGAACTAATATTTTTGTCATCATTACGTTTTCTTAAGCAAAGCTTTTTGATCTTATGGTCTGACTTCACCGAATCGCTTCAACTATTTGCCTCTAAACCTTGCGCTTTCCCTTTTATATATTTGCCGTTTTTTAGAAGATAGCGCATGTGCTATTGAATGCATTGAGGCATGCCATGCCCCCTTAGCATGACCACCGAAACACGATATAATCGCGTAATATAGCGTTTTATCGTCACTCAACTGTCAAAATCCAACGTGCCGGACTACAGCTGCGCCACAAAAAAAAAGTTGGAAATCTGACTTTTTGACTATGCCATGATGAAGTCGATAATTTGTCGGAATTTGTCGCACAAAAACCAGAATTTGTCGGTCTTGCGTTTAGGAGATACGTGTGGCCCAGCTGTAGAGACGTCTCTACAGCTGCGCCACACAGATCTCGAAAACGGAAGGTCGTAGCGAAAATCTGATTACTCGTGTGTGCAGCCGTTAATTTGTCGGAATTTGTCGCACAAAAACCAGAGTTTGTCGGTCTTGCGTTTAGGAGATCTGTGTGGCGCAGCTGTAGAGACGTCTCTACAGCTGAGCCACACAGATCTCGAAAACGGAAGGTCGTAGCGAAAATCTGATTACTCGTGTGTGCAGCCGTTAATTTGTCGAAATTTGTCGCACAAAAACCAGATTTTGTCGATCTTGCGTTTAAGAGATATGTGAAGATATGCTGTGGAGACTTTTCTACCTGGATCTTGAGAAAGGAAGGTCGTAGCTAAAATCTGATAACTCGAGTGTGTAGCCGTTAGTTTGTCGGAATTTGTCACCAAGAATCAGAGTTTATCGATCTTGCGTTTAGGAGATATGTGAGGATACGCTGTGGAGACATTTTTACCTGGATCTCGAGAACGAAAGGTCGGAAGCGTATCCTCACATATCTCCTAAACGCAAAATCGACAAACTCCGATTCTTGGTGACGAATTCCGACAAACTAACGGCTACACACTCGAGTTATCAGATTTTCGCTACGACCTTCCTTTCTCAAGATCCAGGTAGAAAAGTCTCCACAGCGTATCCTCACATATCTCCTAAACGCAAGACCGACAAATTAACGGCTGCACACACGAGTAATCAGATTTTCGCTACGACCTTCCGTTTTCGAGATCTGTGTGGCTCAGCTGTAGAGACGTCTCTACAGCTGCGCCACACAGATCTCCTAAACGCAAGACCGACAAACTCTGGTTTTTGTGCGACAAATTCCGACAAATTAACGGCTGCACACACGAGTAATCAGATTTTCGCTACGACCTTCCGTTTTCGAGATCTGTGTGGCGCAGCTGTAGAGACGTCTCTACAGCTGGGCCACACGTATCTCCTAAACGCAAGACCGACAAATTCTGGTTTTTGTGCGACAAATTCCGACAAATTATCGACTTCATCATGGCATAGTCAAAAAGTCAGATTTCCAACTTTTTTTGTGGCGCAGCTGTAGTCCGGCACGTCAAAATCCGTTGTATTTTGACAGTTGAGTGTCGATAAAACTGAAAATCATTGATTTAGTTACGATTAGTTAGGTAACATAATGAAGGAAAAAATGGGCCATCTTGGCTGTTTTTTTGCCTCACTTTACATACAAGGACTTAGTCACTTGGCTTCTTATGCCAGATATAATGAAGACTTTGGAATTATTATGTGGAAATGTAATAAATTTATTTACAAATGTAATGATCTCACATGGCTATAATTTAACTTGCATTGTTATTGTAACTTACATTAATTGAATTTATCTTAGTTGTAAGACGTTTATGTCGAAACATAAATGTAATGAATGTAATATGACTGAACTAAAGAGATATATTATTAAATTAATACAAATGAAATTAATTCTTTTAATCAAATTATTCAGTAAACGTACATCCTACTAATATTATAAAGTGAAAGTTTGTGGGTTTGGATGTTTGTTCATCAATCACGCAAAAACTACTGAACGGATTTAATTGAAATTTGGCACACTGATAGTAGATAGCCTGGATTAAAACATAGAATACTTTTTATCCCGATATTCTCACGGGAACGGGAATCACGCGGGTGAAACCGCGGGCGGCCGCTAGTTAGAAATAAAACAAATATTTAAAAGAATAAACCATTATTTATTGGTATTATAGTAACTGTATTGAAATATTTACATTAATATAATATAGATATCACAAAACACACCCCACAGAACATTGCAAAAGCGAAACAAATCACTAATAGCATAAACTACATACAATATTCCTCAAAAGATCTTTGGAATGAGACTTTAAACTGTATCTGTAAAAATTTAATAAAAAGTTAGTAAAGTATAAAGTATGGTCATATAAATTGTGTATTCGTCTATGTTAAAATAATAAAAAAAGCAAAATGAAATGGTTAGTTTAATAAATAGTGACAAAAACATAATCTTTTAACAATGTCAAAAAAAGAAGTGTAGGGCTAAAACATAATTGTTTGTGCATTAAAAAAGAAATTAATAATTAATCATAAAATACATTTTAATGTGTGGCCTCGTTTAACGAAAATGCACTTTGTTCCTTTGATTACATTCTCTCTAGTTAGTGCCACACCGCGGAATATTTATAGACTTTCAATCCTACTTACAGTAGCAAACGTTTGCGTGACACTTCTGCCCTCTAGGGGCTGATTACGTAACTCTGTTCCTAACAGTTCTCGATTGAAACCGCAATTACATTCCTGCTTTAAGTTAGATAGTTGTCACATTGGTTCTTCTAAAGCAGCAATGTAACTGCGATTTCTGTCAAAGTTGATTGCAACAAAGTTACATAAAATCGGCCCACCGATTACGTATCTCTGTTGCTAACAATTCTCGATTGAAATCGCAGTTGCATTGCTGCTTTAAGTAAGATAGTTGTCACATTGGTTCTTACTAAAGTAGCAATGTCACTGCGATTTCTGTCAAAGTGGTTGCAACAAAGTTAGACAATCAGCCCCCTGGGGGGTAATTATGTAACTTTGTTGCAACGGGCAGCCCGTTGATTACGTAAGTCTGTTGCTAACAATTCTCGATTGAAAGCGCAGCTACATTGGTGCTTTAAGTAAGATAGTTGTCACATTGGTTCTTACTAACGCAGCAATGTCACTGCGATTTCTGTCCGAGTTGATTGCAACAAAGTTACATAATTACCCCCGAGCTAGTTGATTACGTAAGGCTGTTGCTAACAATTCTCAAATGAAATCGATAAAAAGTAACTAAAAACATCACGAGATGAATGGACGACCTTAACAATACGCTTTAACAATAGTGTTAAAACAAAGCAAATCACTTGACATTGACAAAATTCACGAACCGCCAAAACATAAATCTAAAAAGATTTTAAAATAACAATAAGTTGCAATTTGTCTACTTTCATTGTGACACTATTTAGAAATTATGTAATCACTCGGTGGAACCGCCAATATCATTTGTCTAATTTAGTATTCGACGGATAATACTATGAAAACCACATTTTTGTTGATAATACATACTTGTTTTGTGTTCTACTTCTATGGTAATATGTATTTCACTAATTGCTGGCGAACATAGCCTCGCACAGAAATACTTATCATTCTTGTAATTTCCTTACATTGTAAGCGTTTTCTACCATATTTCACCATTTTTAACTAATCATCAACTTTAACATACAAAGTTTAAACCGCGCCACGTAGTTAACTACACACCTAAATTATCAAAGGAGATCATCCATTTTGGTCCAAATGTGAAAGTACCGGCCAAAAAGCAAAAGTACTTTATTCTGATAGATTTTGTCCACCTTAGCATTTCTTATTATGGCACCCAAGCTGTAGCACCGCTATACTTGATTTTAAATAAGTTCAAAAAGTCTGTCTTTTCATACATTTTGGCACAAATGTAAAAAAAAGTCGGCCAAAAAGCAAATCCTGATAGATTTTGTCCGCCTAAGCATTTCTTATTATGGCACACAAGCTGTAGCACCGCTGTACTTGATTTTAATTGAGTTCAAAAAGTCTGTCTTTTCATACATTTTGACACAAATGTGAAGCGGTGCTACAGCTTCGGTGCCATAATAAAAAATGCTTAGATGGACAAAATCTATCAGAATAGAACACTTTTGTCTTTTGGCCGGCACTTTCATATTTGGACCAAAAATGTATGAAACATGGATGATGTCCTTTCTCCAACTGATAATAAACTTTAACATTATGACTGTTATGTCCAAAATCGTTCCAATTTCTGTTTGACAGATTGTTGTAACACGACGCTTAGGGGCCTACTCTACTATTTTCCTTTTCCAAGCCAAGAGTGAGCGAGATAGCGCTATTCTGTGTATATTTTATCGCGCTTACATCGCTTTTGCGTCGATTTTAAAGCCCTACGATTAAAATGTGGAGAAAATGCTTATATCTATTTACAGACACCCATACATACGTAAATAGACTTAGTTTCAGATGAAAACAGGATAAATCGTCACCCGTGTGCTTTTTTAGATATCGTAATATCAACTAAATAAATAACGTCTTGTTTAACATATTAGACCCTACGAGTTTCTGAATACATCTGTGGGTCCTACCGCTAAGTGTCGCCAGCATCGATATCGGCTTCATTTGACAGATGGATGTGATACGATACCACTTTTCTTTGGTAGAGTATGTTTCATCGGTTATTATTACCCATAGCATTATGTTGGTACCCCGTAAATTTATTCTTATTGCGATGGAATAAGGTTCAAAATTGAATAAATAAAGTCATAGGTAATAATAACCGACGAAACGCACTCTAAGTTTAGTTTGTGTCAAAAATAGTAGCAATGGGCGCATTCTGCCAGACAAATCTTTGAGTCATCGATCGGCATAGAGTAAATTTTAACAATGATAAGTAATTTGTATAGAATGTTCAATATTTTACTTACCATGGTTAAAATTAACTCTATGGCGATCGATGAATTAAAGATTTGTCTGCCAGAATGCGCCCATTGTTCACATCCATCTGTCAAATGAAGCCAATGACAGCACTTGCGCGGTAGGGCCCCTGATTTGATTTGATTTATACATTGACGTTTTGGCTTACGTACATGTCTTATGTATGTGAATATGTTAAATTATTTATGCACTGTACTTATTAATCGGTGATGAACTGATGAAGCACCCATGCGACGATTTCATTACATCCAACTGAAATTGTCTTTTGAAAAGATTGTTAATGAAATTAAAACGTTAACGAATATTTTAATAAGTAAAACTAATATTTAGTTGATACTAAAATCACACTAAATTTAACCTTAACTGTATGGATAAAGAAACTAAGCACCGGTTTCACTCGTTAAGTACATGATAGAAACAGAATTAAGGGCACTAATAGCCGAATACTCAAACGCTAATTAACTTTGAGGGGCTCTCAAACGTCGTGCTGTCGCATTAAATGTCAAAGATATGACAAAGACAGAATGCTGTTTGAGAGTCGCTCAAAGTTAAGTAGCGTTTGAGTATTCGGCCATAAAAGGCGTTACGCAGATGACGGGTTATGTACTATGGTTGCAGAATGTATAGGAGTAAAATTGTGCTGAATAATAATGTATTAACTCGTTAAGTACTGGGGGTGTTTAAAAGCTCTTAATAATTTTGACAGTTTTTTTAGTGACAAATTTTAAGAGCTTGTAAATCCATCTATCAATGCGTCCCTTTTATTTGTTATTCAGCAAAATAGATACGCAATGATAGCCATTCAGAAAACTGACAAGTTTTAAGAGCTTGGGGGTCCCAGGCCAGTATTTCTTGAATAACAGCTTCAAGTTCACTATCCGTCGTCTGCGCAACGCATTACGGTACAAAACCATCCACGATTTCGTCGCAATACTAACTAACAATAATGAACTTTAAAACTATGATGGTAAGCATTATTGTCGCTAAAATTTTAAACTCAATTCCAACGTTTCTTCAAATTAATTCCGTGGAGATTTTGAGACTTAAGGTTCGACTGATAGACGATTAACAAGTAGAAAATATTTGTGTAAGAACATTTATCTAATACGTTAAGTAACAATAATCCTGGTTGGCCGTTAAACGGCGTTTATAACGCTGTCTCTTCCTGGTCCAACTCCTATGAATTTCACTGTAAAAGGAAATAGTCAAATTATAATTTAACGTAATATAAAAATACATATGTACCTAATTAAAATTGATAATTAACTACACTTGAGACATATATAAGGTCCTTCTGAAATAGTGCACATAATTTTAAGGGGTCAATGTACTCATGCATACAAACAACTTTTACTATGGAACCAACATTGAAAACGCGAAAAAAATCAGCTGTTCCATACATTTTGATCTATTACTTTTAAATTTTCTATGGAACAGCTGTTTTTTTAATTCGCGATTTCAATGTTGGTGCCATAGTAAAAGTTGTTTGTATGCATGAGTACATTGACACCTTGGTATGTTTGCCGAAATTGATAATAATCGCTTTAGCTTGTCACTTGTATTCTAATATTTAACTACCTGAAAATAATTATTAGTCTCGTTGTACCTACTGCTTATTTATTATTTACTGTGCTGCATGTATTACCCACTTATAATATATTATCTATATATATATATATATATATTTATATATTATATGTACATATATATTTTAATGTGTGTATGTATTGAAGTACACTCTTTTGCTTTGTGTTGTTGCTTGCGACCAAACGATGACAGGGACTCGGCTGAAAATCAGTGTCTGGTTCCTCGGAACTATCAACACTGAGTTGAGTTCCTTTTCTGTCTGCCGCTGCTTCACACTCCGGTACGGTACTATCTTGGACAATTTGTTAGTTTTAAGTTATCTAAATTTTTTGTATTGCCTCAAGTGTTCTTGATATTGTTGTTGTGTGTTGTAGTGGTTGCTGAATAAATCTTATCTTATCTTATCTTAAAATTTTGTGCACTATTTCAGAAGGACCTTATATATGTCGTAGGACTGTAAAAAACGGTGTTTGCTATTAATTTTTGGTTTTTCGTAAATATAAATTTTTCTTCTAACACTTTTTTGTTTTCTTCAATCTTTAATTCGTTTACGTTTTCGTACGTGTTTCGTTTACTTCCATAATAATCAATATCAACCATTTTTAGATATAATTTAAAATTAATGGGAAAAATCGAGGATAAATGCCTATACAAAGGTCTCCAGCAGCAGTAGCGCCACCAAGCGGGATAAATGTGCCATTCCGCCATTGTCTTTGTATGTTAGATATACGATTGTTTCCGATGTTTGCCGATGCCCATTGTTCATCTTTAAGTATTGTACTTGTTTTACAGTGTATTAGTGGCGGTACTGACCGGGTATCTGCAGGAAGTCCTGCACGGCGGCGACGTACTGGCGCGCGCGCAGCGGCAGCTTGTCCAGCTCGCGCACGCTCTCGATGCTGCTGGCCCAGCCCGGCAACGTTATGTATTCCACCTGAAAGACGATTAAACATACTTGTCATCTCCTTTTACCCACAACGGCAGCCAGACCGCCTATCTCAAAAGGATAGCAATGCTCTATCTGTCCTTCCCTCCTACTCAAATGGCCAACATTCTATTCGTTTGAACGCTACGCTTACTATAAAAACTTTAAAATAAGCAGTAAACTATAAAATTACGTGCCGTAAGCTTGACAATTCCATACAATACATCGAAGTTTGTGATGTACATAAGTATGCGACATGTTATTTAATCATCTATTGCTCATATTTAAGCTTTAAAAGTAAGCGTAGGGTTCAAACGAATAAAAAATTGGCCATTTGAGTAGAGGGGCTGGTCACACCATAACACGATGACAAGAACGGACAGTGCACTGACGTCATAAACTTTAGCAATTTGAAAGCTTTCTAAATTAGGCGGTAGGCCTGCGGGTCTGCTTGGTCTTCATCTCACGAGGGCCCTATTTTACCAAACTAACATTTGTCAGTGATCGTCGCTATCATTTCAGAAAGTCGTATGGTATGTATTTATTAGCAGTATGCGTAGTTTGAAACGTAATCTTCATTGTGACAAAATACCAGTATATTGTGTTTAACGATGTTGGACTTTTAATGTAATAGTAAAAATACCATAATTAACAAGTTTTTATCCAATTGCCTTAGTAAAAACGTGATAAAAAAAAGTTGATAAAAAGTGGCCACTTAGAGCTAAAATGGAGTACTTAACTTACAGAAAGAATGAAAACTGTTGAGATATTAAAAATATGGGAGACAATTGGCTTTGATAACTTTTTGAACATGACTGGAAATCTCAAAACCATTTCGAGGAATAAGCTTTCTGTACAGTGTCTACTAATTAAATTTAAAAATAAGTCTATATTTTTAAAGATATTTATAATATTCAATAAAAAGCTTTAACCTTCAAATGACCTTCATATGACGTCATCACATACAGATCCCCCAGCCATAATAAATAAAAAGAAAAAAGGGCAAAGACAATTTTGACAATGAACTTGGCATTAGGGATGGTGGAAGTTGGAAGTGAAAAAATATCGATATAGGTAATATTTCTCAGAAAAAAATGGGATGAAATGGGATGATGACTAAGTAATGGATTCTAATTTTAAGGTATTGTAAAACATAAAAAATAGCAAAATAAACCCCTACGCGAAATTTTGGCTCGATTTGACGAATTTTACGATGATTTTTAAGACTCAAAAGTTGGAAAAAAACAAAATGCTCCAGTGACAAAATAGTGTCGACTATTGGAAACCATACGTAATTACAAAAAAATGTTTTGGAAAAATTATTGTAAAAACAACTATCGATATATCAGAGTATTTAATATCGCCCGAAAAATATCGATGAACTTATCTCGTAATTTTTTCCACATCCCTACTATTAAATGTTTGTAAATAAAAATAAAGTATGCACATATTTTCACAATGTTTATTATGTTATCCTGCAAATTTATCAGTCCACAAGCAATCGTTACAATTTCATCCATGTAGCCTACATCCAAAATAGACACAATACATACAATACATTTCGCAATTTGGGTAAATTGGGCGTGTCAGTTTTTACAAAGTTTTTCAGCTGAGTTTCCACTGGTAAGCATTTTTATTATAATTTTACCACCTCAAAAATTATTGCGGCAAATTAAGAAGGTAGGTTAGAACCGTCACAACTGGATTAAATGAATAAAATAGAAGAAATATTAACTATAACTTATTTGTTTACAAACAACCATAAAGTCATTATGACAGGTAATGACACTTGGCCGTTCTTTTTCTATAAGTAGATGGCAAAGGTTTTCCTTCTTAAACTTTCATGCCACTAATGACGTCATTCCGGTTGACCATATCCGCTCGGCAAATATATTTATAAAAAAATAAATACGGGACCAAATGTTAAAATATTCAAATTAGTTTCTTAAATTGGCCTAATCTGTAGAAAAAAAATATAAAAAAAATACCTTTTATTTTTTAACCAAAGCCAATTTAAGAGGGCATGAACTTAGCTTTTTTAAATATTGTCGTGGTTTATGAGTAATGAAAATAAATGTATTCACGACGCTAGTAGTGGATGTGGGTAGTAGGGCGCCTTAAGGGTTCATTATAGGAAAACATGTAGAAGGGACAAAAAATTACTCACGACACTACCAGTAGTGCGCCTTGGTAGTGTCGTGGGGAAGAAGGGTTTTTGGCATAATTGAATTCTACATCAAAATACATTTTATCGTACTGTGAAGTAGCTCCAATAACTTTTATTCAAGAAAGATAATTGTGCTAAAGATAATGATGAAAAAACAACGAACAACATCGAAAAAGTTCAGAAGTGAAGTTATTTTTTATACTCTTTAAAGTCCGTTCGCTTAGATAGTGTCGCCCTTTCCGCCTTTAGCACGTGCCGCTTCTTGTCAAAGGATGCCGCCGCATAAACAAAGGATACTGCGTGCGGCGTACACCCGCAAGTGAATTTGGAATTTGGTAGTTTACATAGAATGCCGTAGTGAAAGGTTTTGTTTGTTACCTGTATTCCTGTCTCTGAACACAAGTGCGTGTGGGTGTACCGACACTATCTAAGCAAACGGACTTTACATGTAAAGAAAAAGACAGAGACAAATGTTTCCGCATAACCGAGCCTTAAGTCGAACATACAACATTTTGGGTTACGTTTGACAGACAAGATACACGCTGTTTTGTTTGATATTATTTCCTCGCTGTTATACCAAAAAGTCGTAGTCGTAATATTGATTCCGAAAAATTGTTTTTTGACGTGTTTCCTGAAACAGTCTGTTTTTACAATAGGCTATTTGACTGATTTTGGAAAACCATTTTAAATTTAATTTAATTATTCCTTATTACGTAATAAGCGCACCTCATTGATATTTCAGGAAAAATCAATGTATTTCATAAAAAAAAAATCTATGCTAATTTAATATTTTAACCGCGCCAAAACGATATGGCGCTTGACACGTGACTTGTTGATTTCAAAGGCAAGTAAACATTGTAATATCCTTAGCCATTTGACAGCTATCAATCGCAGATCCTTAGCCTATGGTCATATTAAACGCCTGAAGCCATATTTATTTAGTTGCGTGTGACGTCATCAGTCATTTTAGAGCGTTTTCTCCACAGAAAAAAAGATCAAAAATTATTGCATTTTTCTAGGTGAAATTAATCATTTAATAGACTTAATTTAGTTTATATAATAGTTGAATATGTTTTTTACTTCTGTTAGGGTGACCACAATTTGTAGTATATTTTCAATGTCGTCAAATACCCTATTATCTGTGTTTGAAAGAGTGTACTATACTTATTACATCCAATAGTATCACAGTGTATGTATTTTCTACAGTAACTATTTTCATGCACCAAAACCATCTTAAATGAAAACATACTGACCTCCACATTACTGAGTTCCGACATTGACGAGGGGAAGTAGTCGATTTTCTTTCCGTTCAGTTTGTACGCAACCCCTATCTTGATTTCGCTCAATGTGTCTAGAATATCCAGCTTCGTCAAACACAATCTGCAATACAAATTATAAAGTTATCGTTCATTAGAAATAAAACACTTTTTACGAATTACAGCACGTATATTGGTTAATTCAGATGTTATTTAGTTTTGATTTGTTGGTTTTTGGGTTTCCCGACGTTTCGACACCTTTCCTGGGGCCGTGGTCACGGGATGACTAAAGCAAAAAGGCTGCTCATATTTTTATGAAATTACCCACTCGGAACTTTATCGTACATTGTTCCCAATCCGTTGAAATGATTCTACAAAAATTTGTAATTTGTAAATCGACTACAACAGCAAACTGAGAAAAAACTCTTTTGTCAAGTAGGAAATGAGCTGATGATCTTCAAACGGCTGAACAGATCTTCATTAATTATAGCTAAGAAACCATCTCGATCACGCCAGCTTATTTAGTGATAAGACTGATAAGTTAAAATAGTTTTAAGAAATTCATTAGGTAAAACTATATTAAAATTTGTAGTTCCTATTAGTCTTAAGTATTAACAATAGTTTGTAAAATTAAGGGAAACATATTGAATTATATTAAATTAAGTAACTAAAATTGCCATACCCTTGCCGGGTGCATGTATAGCTATTATAAGTCTTCCCTTGTAAGTGTGTTACATGTATGCAATCAATAAATAAATAAATAAATAAAAAAAACCGCATCAAATAGGTCCATTTGTTACGTATCGCTCTACCACACGAAACGCTGACAGCAGTTTACGTAATTATTGCGCCGCGTGGAAACGGCCGCTCACGAGGCGCCGACGCAGCACAACGTGATGCCCCGACACCGGACGGAGTTTCGTCATATTTAAATTCTTCACTTTTGTATCAACCATCGAGCAATTGTCACACTTGTAATTTTATTATAATAAATAAATTTTAAATTCTTCTTTGATTTTTTTTGGATCCTCCGGCTGTCGCTTCTATAATTGGCGCAGTCGGTAGGATCGCTGTAAAGTAGAGTCAGTGAATCAAGCACGGCCTAACGGCGGTCCAGAATCTACGGAAGCTGCAGTTCGGAGGAGATACAAGAAATCGATCACCAGAGAAATCAAAGATGCGTATGTGAGTACCTAGATCTACTAGAGTTGCTCTCCCTTTTTTATTCCTAGTGTTCTTATAATTAAATGTCCAAGATATTCCATCCACGGCAATCTCGGTCACTTAGACTTAGTAATACGAATAGGTTGTTAGAATTAGATTCGCGTAGAAATCTAGAGACAATTATTGAAACGCCGGAAACTAACGATTGTGATAAAATGGCGGACGCTCGCGTAGAACAAATTTATAAGGTCCTTAGGCTAGTCCCGGATTTTGACGGAAATTCCGCTGTGCTCACGCGATTTATTCATCTTTGCGATGAGATAGTAAAGCAATATATGACTACTGATCCGGTTCACGAACTCGGTAATTTAGCTGTAATTAACGGCATATTAAATAAGATAACAGGCCCCGCGGCCCGTACAATAAATTCCAACGGAGTTCCCGGAAATTGGTCAGGAATACGTAGCGCCCTTATTAATAACTTTGCCGACCAGCGCGATGAGGCCTCGCTTTACAATGATTTGTCACTTCTTACACAAGGTTCAGCATCACCCCAAGAATTTTATGAACAGTGCCAAAATCTTTTTAGCATAATAATGACTTACGTCAATTTACACGAAACAGTACCAACTACAATTGAGGCGAAACGAACCTTGTATAAAAAGTTAACCCTTAGGTCTTACCTGCGTGGTCTCCGCGACCCCTTAGGAGCTCGTATACGATGTATGCGACCTGAAACCATCGAGGATGCTCTGGAATATGTCAACGACGAGGTAAATACGTTATACTTACAGCAGCGCAACGATCATCTTCCTGAGAGAAAGTTGCAGTCCACGTCTTCATATAATAACCAACCAAAGTTTTCTTACAGCTTGCCACCGACAGTACCGTTAGCACTACCCCCTCGAACATTCGGTTTTAACCCTCCAAAGCCATTTAATATGCCCGGTCCATCAAGGCCATTTAATATGCCCCCTGGACCCTCTAGAGCGTTTAATGCACAACTACCACCACAGAGGCCAATGCCGAGTTGGAAGCCCCAACCGCCTCATTTTAGTGGTCCAACACGCACCCAACAAATGTTCGCTGCACCCCCACCTAATTACAGACCCCAAAGTAACGTTTTTAGATTGCCACCCAAAAATCCAGGTTTTAGCTATAACAGTACGAACGCCGCGCCTTCACCTATGAGTGGCGTTAGTCATTACGTTGCTAAGCCTTTCCAACCTCGTACACCCCACGACTGGACGAAATTCGGGAATCCACCCCCATCCAACTATTTTAAGACGCGAGAGATAAATTTTAACGAATTTTACGATCCGACAGAGATGTACCAACCCTATTATGACTATTACGATTATAACCAGTACGAACAAGACTATTACGAACAAACTGACCTTACTGAGAACTATTACTATCCTTGCTATCCCGAAAACCAGCCCCCGTCGGACGAGACTTGTGACGCAAACGCTACAGATAACAATGAGGATTTTCAGATCAATGCGAAATCAGAAAAGCCAAAATAGAAATCAATTTACATACGCAACGTCAACTGCCCTACATTCAAATAACTAACCCGCCACTTAAGTTTTTAATAGATACAGGTGCCAATCAATCTTTTATTAGCCCGATGGCTGTAGAAAAGTATTTTTCTCATATACCATGTAATTACGACCCTTTCGAAGTTACTAATATCCATGCAACTACGCGCAACGATTATTCTATAACTTTACCTTGTTTTACAGAGTTTAACGAAAGTAATGAAATAACTTTATTCATTTACAAATTTCACGATTACTTTGACGGTTTGATTGGCTATGATTTACTTGAAAAATTAGAATCTACTATTGATTTAAAAAATAAAGTGTTAACTACGAGACAGTCTGAAATTCCGCTACTTATGTATGATTCTCGTAATTGCAATCTTTACGAAGAGATGATTCCCGCGAACTCATCTAAGTTACTCCGAATACCAGTGAATTTCCAAGATGGCGATGCGTATATTTCAGAACAAACTATTTCTAATTGTCATATAAACTATTGCGTAACTAACGTTGAAAATAATCGCTGCTTTGTTGAAGTTAGTAATCCCACTAGACATGATATTATATTTTCAATGGATAGGCCCGTTAGTGCAGAAATATTTAATATCAATTGCATGCATACCGAACCACCACCCGATCGCGTATCTCAAGTTTTATCCCGTCTTCGCACAGACCATTTGAATCCTGAAGAACGTGTTAATTTAGAGATCCTTTGTGCCCGTTATGCAGATGTCTTCTACATCGAAGGTGAACCTTTAACCTTCACAAATAAAATAAAACATAGTATACGTACCACCGATGAGATCCCGGTGTACACTAAATCTTATCGATATCCTTTCATCCATAGACAAGAGGTACAGGACCAAATTACTAAAATGTTAGATCAGGGCATAATACGACCTTCCCAATCAGCTTGGAGCTCACCTATCTGGGTAGTTCCAAAGAAGGCGGATGCGTCAGGAAAAACCAAATGGCGTATCGTCGTAGACTTTAGAAAAGTCAATGAAAAAACTATTGATGACAAATACCCTATTCCGAATATTTCTGATGTCCTGGATAAACTTGGTAACTGTCACTACTTTACCACCTTAGATCTTGCTAGTGGCTTCTATCAGGTGGAAATGAACCCTGATGATGTCCAGAAAACAGCTTTCAACGTAGAACATGGGCATTTTGAATTTTTAAGAATGCCCATGGGACTTAAAAATTCCCCGTCCACTTTTCAGCGTGTTATGGACAATGTCCTAAGAGATCTGCAAAACGTAATATGCTTAGTATATCTAGACGATATTATAGTTTTCAGTGTTTCTTTACAAGAGCACATGGTAAATTTAGAAAAGGTTTTTAACAGGCTGAGAGAATCGAACTTCAAGATTCAAATGGATAAGTCCGAATTCTTAAAATTAGAAACGGCTTACCTTGGTCACATAATTAGTAAAGACGGCGTAAAACCTAATCCTGATAAAATCGCGGCTATACAGAAGTTTCCCATTCCAAAATCAGCTACTGAAATAAAACGTTTTCTGGGCTTACTAGGCTACTATAGAAAGTTTATACCTGATTTTGCAAAGATTACTAAACCTATGACTCACTGTTTAAAAAAGGGCTCTAAGATAACATATAATGACGTAGACTACATAAACTGTTTCGAGACCTGTAAAAAACTTTTGACGAATGACCCAATCTTACAATATCCCGATTTTGACAAGGACTTTATACTAACTACAGACGCTTCGAATTACGCGATTGGTGCTGTACTTTCCCAGGGCACGATAGGCAGTGACAAACCGATTGCCTACGCGTCACGAACTTTAAACTCTAGTGAAATTAAGTACTGTACAATAGAAAAAGAACTTTTGGCTATAGTATGGGCTACGAAATACTTTCGGCCATACTTATTCGGGAGAAAATTTAAAATAGTCACTGATCATAAACCATTGCAATGGGTTATGAATTTTAAAGAACCTAATTCTAGACTTACACGTTGGAAATTAAAATTAAGTGAGTATAATTTCACTACAGTTTATAAGCAGGGCAAGCTTAACACCAACGCTGACGCCTTATCCCGTATTGAGATCAATAATGAAGATGTCAGTTCCATCTTGGTCAATCCTTCTGAGAGACCACCATCATTAAACGGATCCAGTACAGCAACAGCTCACACCAGCGCTGAAAATCCCATCCTCGAGATACCAATTTCAGACGACCCACTTAATAAATTCAATAGACAGATATGTTTTGTTGTAGTAGGAGACATAAAAAAACGACCGACAGTGACAAAGCCCTTTGAGACGCATACCAGAACGACTATTCAAATATCAGAGTCCAACCTGGAAGAAGATGTTATTCAGGCTGTTAAGGAATATGTGAACCCAAAAGTTCAGACTGGTTTGATCATTCATCCCCCTCTAGCTATGTACAAAATAATTCCGATAATACAAAGTAAATTTAAAAGCTCCGCTATGAAATTGATCTTAACTAAAGTTGAATTAGAAAATATAAAAGAATATCTACGCCAACAAGAAATCATACAAAAATATCATGAAGGTAAAACCAACCATCGTGGTATTAGTGAATGTTTCCTAGCTTTATCATCTAAATTCTATTGGCCTAAAATGAAGGAGCATATAACAAAATATATTAACGAATGCACCGTCTGTGGTCGCGCAAAATATGATCGACACCCCATTAAACAAAGATTTTCTATAGTACCCCCTCCTAGTAAACCATTTGAGATACTTCATCTTGACCTTTTCACGGTACAAAATGAAAAGTATCTTTCTTTAGTTGATGCCTTCTCAAAGTACGCTCAAGCGTACTATCTCAGAGATGGCACAGCTTTAAGTGTCGTTCAGTCATTATTAAAATTTTGTACTCACCATGGCGTCCCTATGACTATAATTACAGACCAAGGTCCTGAATTCTCAAACCAGCTATTCTCTGAATTTACACGGCTTCACAGAATCCAGCATCATAAGATCCTTGCTCATGCACCGAATGATAATGGCATAGTTGAAAGGTTTCACTCAACTATCCTAGAACATCTTAGAATACTAAAATTAGAGAAAAATAATGAACCAGTTATTAATTTAATGCCATACGCTTTACTTGCATACAATAGCTCCATTCACAGCTTCACTAAGTGCAGACCTATAGACTTAATAACAGGACACTTCGACCCACGTGACCCACTAGACATCGACTTATCCGAGCACTTACTACAACAATACTTACTAGAACATAAAAAACGAATGACTAACGTATACGACATAATTAACGAATCAGCTTAACATAACAGAACTGAACTAACCGAAAATAGAAATAAAGACCGCGAACCTGAAAAAGATTATGTCCCAGACCAACAAGTTTTTATTCGAAATCCTTTAGCCAATAGACAGAAACTAGCCCCACGATACACGCAGGATACTGTCCTTGCCGACCTCCCTATTCATATATTCACTAAAAAGAAACGCGGCCCTGTTGCCAAATCCCGATTGAAAAGAAGCCCTAAAGACCCGACATTGTTACAGGACACTTCTATTACCGATCCTGCTTCAACTGACCAGAGGACAAGACGTAACGATTGACTCCTTGGATGACGGACCAGGAATCCTCCCGTTCAGACTTGGACCCACGAAGATCGTATCGCACTATCACTCCTTCTTAAACTATATTGACCTGGAAAATATATCTAACCAAATAAATCTAGCTTTAGCACAATTGAATGAAATAAGACCCCAGTTAAATAATAAAACACTATTTCTTTATGATCCACATGTTGAGCACTTGCGTACTAAATTAGATAAAATATCTGAGCAATTATTAAGTTTTAAACCGAACCGTAGTAAAAGAGGTCTCATCGACGGACTCGGATCTGTAATAAAATCAATTTCTGGTAATCTCGATTATACTGACGCTATTAATTATAATAATGCAATTAAAACGCTACAGAGTAATGAACAAAAGTTAGAAACCGAAATCAATAGCCATATAACTCTTAACAAAGATTGGATCCTTCACAGCACTAAAGCAATAGATAATTTAGCGAAAAATCAGGATAAGATAAATCAGGTTCTTAAAGTTATCATGGATAGTGATAGTAGCAAAGATAACGATCTAATTAAATATGCCCATCTGGCGCAGCATCTTGTTATCTTAGGAGATAATGTTGAGGATTTATCTCAAGAATTATATAAGTTAGAAATTACATTAGGTTTTATTCGTACATCGAGTACACCCCATTTCATTATAAGTATTGTAGAAGTTAAAAATATATTAAGTAAATTAAGGACATTATATTCTAAAGATGAGATCCTTGACGTAGAGTATAGAGATTTCTACGACATAGTTAAGTTAGGTTATTTTTACGTAGATAATCAGATAACTATAGTTATTAAAGTGCCGATTGCCTTCCCATTCAATTTTGACCTGTACAAATTAGCTATCATCCCTAATAAAAATAATAAAATCCTAATACCTCCCTTACCTTACATAGCAACCTCTAGGACAGATTATATGTACATGGAGGCTGAATGCCCGAAGGTAAACTCCTGGTTTCTCTGCGAGGCACAATCCCGGTTCAAGATCCAGAGTGATCCCGACTGCATCCAGCATCTCATAAGCAAACAGCAACTTCATGAATCCTGTAAGCCAACTTCAGTATCACTTAAGAAAGAAGCTCTCGAACAACTCGATGACCGACACTACACGCTATGTCTTCCTAAGCCCACCAAAATCAAGATAACCTGTGGTCAAGAATTATACAAAACGCTACAAGGAAGTTATCTCGCTGTCATCCCATTCAACTGTTATCTGAAGACGCCGGAGTTCACCATAGCTAACACTAACGAGCGGATCGAAGGACATGCAGTGAAGATTATGGAAATGCCTCCGTATGACGAGTCGAGGCCCCAAGATCATCCAGGATTCATCTTAAACACGGTTGACCTGAAAAATCTCCATTCCATCAATACGAAGATCTCCACGCAGACTCCGATTCATCTGGAAAAAGTCGACGATCTATCCTTATATCATACTACGATCCCGATCTACGTCATACTATTAATAAGCGTCGTAGCACTCGTAATCATCGTAGCAGTTAGGCGGCTACGAAACCGAAGCATTGATACGAGAACCTCCAAAGGAAGCAGTAATGACGTCCCCGATGCCACTTATGCAGTTCCGGACCTGAAAGCCATGAACCA
Source organism: Agriphila geniculea (assembly GCA_943789525.1). NCBI lineage: Eukaryota > Metazoa > Arthropoda > Insecta > Lepidoptera > Crambidae > Agriphila > Agriphila geniculea. Next base: position 19,430,115 of record OX038883.1, on the reverse strand, counting down.
GCAAGATAAAAAGATGGATCACAGAATCATCTCAGCGACCATCTCAAACAAGGGTTTCTAATAGTCGCTGATCTACGGGGGGAGGTGTTACGTATCGCTCTACCACACGAAACGCTGACAGCAGTTTACGTAATTATTGCGCCGCGTGGAAACGGCCGCTCACGAGGCGCCGACGCAGCACAACGTGATGCCCCGACACCGGACGGAGTTTCGTCATATTTAAATTCTTCACTTTTGTATCAACCATCGAGCAATTGTCACACTTGTAATTTTATTATAATAAATAAATTTTAAATTCTTCTTTGATTTTTTTTGGATCCTCCGGCTGTCGCTTCTATAATTCATTCGTTTGGGAGCTATGATACCACAGACAGATAAACAAGTCAAACTTATATCCCCCCTATTTTGCGTCGAGAGTTTAAAAGGATATGCCATAACCGAAACTTTTATATTAGATTCGGTTACGGATAGATTTTTATTTCGGATATCCGATACCTTCGGTTACAGTAGTGCCTCAAACGATGCTTAAGGAGCTTTTAAGAGGCCGTCGACGTTTTGCCGCTCTGTCGCTCGCACGTTTAATGTTTTCTCAAGATCTCTTAAATCTGAGTACTTAATTAAAAAATGAGTTATATAGCGTTTGACACTCAACTGTCAAAATCCATTGTCTTTTGACATTTAATTGCTATAACATATTGCGTTTTAATAGTGGCTCACCCGGTGTACCCGTTCTCTAACATCCTAGATATCAACAATAGTGGCTCACCCGGTGTACCCGTTCTCTAACATCCTAGATATAAACAATAGTGGCTCACCCGGTGTACCCATTCTCTAACATCCTAGATATCAACAATAGTGGCTCACCCGGTGTACCCGTTGACCATGGCGGTGTAGCGCACCACCACTAGGTCGAGCCAGCCGCAGCGCCGCACGCGCTTCGTCTCTAACATCCTAGATATCAACAATAGTGGCTCACCCGGTGTACCCGTTGACCATGGCGGTGTAGCGCACCACCACTAGGTCGAGCCAGCCGCAGCGCCGCACGCGCTTCGTCTCTAACATCCTAGATATCAACAATAGTGGCTCACCCGGTGTACCCGTTGACCATGGCGGTGTAGCGCACCACCACTAGGTCGAGCCAGCCGCAGCGCCGCACGCGCTTCGTCTCTAACATCCTAGATATCAACAATAGTGGCTCACCCGGTGTACCCGTTGACCATGGCGGTGTAGCGCACCACCACTAGGTCGAGCCAGCCGCAGCGCCGCACGCGCTTCGTCTCTAACATCCTAGATATCAACAATAGTGGCTCACCCGGTGTACCCGTTGACCATGGCGGTGTAGCGCACCACCACTAGGTCGAGCCAGCCGCAGCGCCGCACGCGCTTCGTCTCTAACATCCTAGATATCAACAATAGTGGCTCACCCGGTGTACCCGTTGACCATGGCGGTGTAGCGCACCACCACTAGGTCGAGCCAGCCGCAGCGCCGCACGCGCTTCGTCTCTAACATCCTAGATATCAACAATAGTGGCTCACCCGGTGTACCCGTTGACCATGGCGGTGTAGCGCACCACCACTAGGTCGAGCCAGCCGCAGCGCCGCACGCGCTTCGTCTCTAACATCCTAGATATCAACAATAGTGGCTCACCCGGTGTACCCGTTGACCATGGCGGTGTAGCGCACCACCACTAGGTCGAGCCAGCCGCAGCGCCGCACGCGCTTCGTCTCTAACATCCTAGATATCAACAATAGTGGCTCACCCGGTGTACCCGTTGACCATGGCGGTGTAGCGCACCACCACTAGGTCGAGCCAGCCGCAGCGCCGCACGCGCTTCGTCTCTAACATCCTAGATATCAACAATAGTGGCTCACCCGGTGTACCCGTTGACCATGGCGGTGTAGCGCACCACCACTAGGTCGAGCCAGCCGCAGCGCCGCACGCGCTTCGTCTCTAACATCCTAGATATCAACAATAGTGGCTCACCCGGTGTACCCGTTGACCATGGCGGTGTAGCGCACCACCACTAGGTCGAGCCAGCCGCAGCGCCGCACGCGCTTCGTCTCTAACATCCTAGATATCAACAATAGTGGCTCACCCGGTGTACCCGTTGACCATGGCGGTGTAGCGCACCACCACTAGGTCGAGCCAGCCGCAGCGCCGCACGCGCTTCGTCTCTAACATCCTAGATATCAACAATAGTGGCTCACCCGGTGTACCCGTTGACCATGGCGGTGTAGCGCACCACCACTAGGTCGAGCCAGCCGCAGCGCCGCACGCGCTTCGTCTCTAACATCCTAGATATCAACAATAGTGGCTCACCCGGTGTACCCGTTGACCATGGCGGTGTAGCGCACCACCACTAGGTCGAGCCAGCCGCAGCGCCGCACGCGCTTCGTCTCTAACATCCTAGATATCAACAATAGTGGCTCACCCGGTGTACCCGTTGACCATGGCGGTGTAGCGCACCACCACTAGGTCGAGCCAGCCGCAGCGCCGCACGCGCTTCGTCTCTAACATCCTAGATATCAACAATAGTGGCTCACCCGGTGTACCCGTTGACCATGGCGGTGTAGCGCACCACCACTAGGTCGAGCCAGCCGCAGCGCCGCACGCGCTTCGTCTCTAACATCCTAGATATCAACAATAGTGGCTCACCCGGTGTACCCGTTGACCATGGCGGTGTAGCGCACCACCACTAGGTCGAGCCAGCCGCAGCGCCGCACGCGCTTCGTCTCTAACATCCTAGATATCAACAATAGTGGCTCACCCGGTGTACCCGTTGACCATGGCGGTGTAGCGCACCACCACTAGGTCGAGCCAGCCGCAGCGCCGCACGCGCTTCGTCTCTAACATCCTAGATATCAACAATAGTGGCTCACCCGGTGTACCCGTTGACCATGGCGGTGTAGCGCACCACCACTAGGTCGAGCCAGCCGCAGCGCCGCACGCGCTTCGTGGTCACGCCCACTTCGTGCCCACGCTCTTGAAGAAGCTTGCCCGTTTCCTGTTAAACACATTTCGCCCTTAAGGTCTCTACCCACTACACCGCACCATACCAAAGCCGTGCTAAGAATGTGCAAGCAATAAAATATTCTTTTTATTGAAAAGTATGACAAGTGCACGGCCGGTGACGGTGACAGATCGGTCTAGTGGGAATAGCGACATACTTTTTAATACACAGAATACTTTTTTGCCTGATACGTTCCTAGCACGGTTATGGTATGGTACGATGAAGTGAGTAGACCTTTATTAGTTAAACGAAAAATGAAGGTCACTGTATACGTGATGGGAAAATACCTCAGACGGGACAGAGACGAGCTGTGCTCCATACATTATCCCTGTCCCGTCCGTGTTCTCACCGCATATATACGCAACAATGTCAAAAAAGTGGGTAGACCTTTAGTTTACTCTCGTTTAAACCAAAAAGTTTGCTTGAAAATGAGACGCCTAGAGACAAGAGTAATATTGCTAAGCAATATTTTTGGTTAAGCCAGGGTGTAAAATTATTCTTTGTTTATTTATTAGTCAGCATAGCATCACAATGTTTACTAAAATGCTTTCTTAAGAGATCTAAAGTTGTGGTCTTTTTCAAACGCTGACGTCGGCGTATGAAATGTATAGGAATGTTTACGCTAACGTCAGATATCGCGTATATCATAAAATAGTAGACCAAGACACGTAACGACAGTAACGTAAAATATCGTTTTCTCTCTTTCACTCGCATTGACTGTGAGTAGTATATCCAATCCAATAGTTGACGGTAGCGAAAACAACAGTGTCTATAGCTTGCATCAACCCATGTTAGAGCTACAGGTAGACACTTCCCGTGACAGCTGGGTCACGTGATTGGCCTAAGAATACGTCACAACACAACTTACGACCAATAAAGGCCTGGGCACACCGGCTGCGTTTACGCACGTAACACACCGGGTTACGCATACGTCTACGCAACGCAACCTGTCCTTGCGTACCCAGCCGCTGCGGCAGCCATCTTTGCGACTCTAGTGCGCGATGTCAGACGAACATTGAGTAAATTTACTAATTTTTTCGCACTAATTCAATTAGTTTTTCTTTAATATCGTTATTCACTATTTAAAAACAAAATAAAACACCACTTACTACCGGTAGTACCGGTACTATTTGTAAACAAATACAACTGAATGCGTAGTCGCGCGCGTGGTTACGCGCGTAGTGACGCGCAGCAAAGATACGTGCGTGTTCGAATTTGTTCGGTGTGACGTCCAATAGGGGATGCCATTGACTACAACGTCATCAATGCGTTCCGCTCTGCGTAGGTACGCAGCCTGTTTGTCACATGGGAGCTGCAATGCGTAGGGTTACGCATCGGTCTACGTGCACGCGTACGTTATGGCGCAAGCGGTGTGTATCGCTTCTTAATGTTGCGAATACGGTTAAAACGACCAATCAGATAACACTTCATCGTAACGTAATCTTAAGCCGTCATGGAAAGAGAATACCTAGAGTGGAACATATTCTTATACCATGAACTTACGTCATTCAGCTGCGTGGGGAAAGGCCCGGCACCTACTGGAGTGGTTTACACCTTGACGTCGCAAAGCACCTCTCCGATGACGTCACTAGATGCAATATTACGTCACTAGCGACAATACAGTGTACTCACATCATTAAGCTCTGTGGGGAAAGGCCCGTCGCCTACGCGCGTAGTGTACGCTTTAACGACGCCCAGCACTTCTCCGATGACGTTGGGTGGCAACCCTAGCCCCGTGCACACGCCGCCGATGCTGCAGTTCGATGACGTCACGTACGGGTACGTACCTGGACAAACAATATTTATTATGACGCAAATTTGCTGAAGTTAGAAGTGCTTAACCGACACAACAAGAAATTGCAACTAGGAAAGAAGTGATAAGACAAGAAAGAAAGATGTAGTGTTGGCGTTTAATAAAAGAATTATCTGGACACAGAAAAAGAGTAACTGAACACAGAATAATAATAGTACTAATCGAACAGAATCCCATCCGCGCGAGGACAATCAAATAATAAGCTACACTCGCTGCACGGCAATAAAGTACAATTTCAAATTGCACAGCACTGCGTGTCTATTATTATAAGCACCTCCGAAGCGCTTCTCATTCTGTCGCGTAGCTCTGTCTCAAACGACACATGACATCCCTCGTGCGCTGGGTCGACTGAGTCAGCCGCGAGCAGTAGGCTAATATAAAAGCATAAGCGCGGAGTGGGACCCCTCTAGTAACGAGAGGGCCACGTGCCCACAAGATGTTGAGCAATCTGATACATCAAGACAATCAATTTCATCAGATCCATCGTAGAAAAGTAGAAGACGAGAAGGGAGACGCCTCGAAGAATCTTTATAATAATAATAAATTATAAATCATTGATTAAAAAAAAATTGTAAACATGGTTCGTAGTGGATTCAAATGTTTGCGTTAAAATCTTGCATAATATTTTTAATCCAATTTATTCACGATAAAATTAATGGATTGCCTTTTATCAAGCAATCACTCAAGCATTGTCACGCTTCGTTTTAGCGATAATATTTAATTTTCAAGGTTTGTTTATTTCCTTGCACAGTGACGAATTAATATTATGTCATTGGTCGAAATATTGCGCATTAAAATATGCATGTAAAGACAATATTTTTATTATTTCATATTAGGTGGGAACAGTCCATGGCCCAACAAGCCCATGGCACACGCCATGGGCTTAAATATGTAGGTATACAGTGCCTAGGGCTTTTCATAGGCGTAGCCAGACCAGTTTTTTAGTCGCTGTTTAAAAAAAAGATGGTTTTTTAGACCACACTTTGCCCCCTCCCCCCTTCCCCTTCTGAAAAACTGGCCTGGCTGCGCCTATGGATTGTGCTGAGGGTAAAGCGAATACAATATCTATGGATTGTAACAAGTGGAAATAAGATTTCTGCCTATCCCTAATGAGAAAGGCCTGAATTTTGTGTTATTTATGTTACATTACATTACAGTTTAGTAACAAAACGGTCACATACCAAAGTCAATATCCAACATGGCGGCGTTAGCTCCTTCGACTAGCACCTTTTTCCCGCTCTTTATTTCTTTGTGCAAGTACGAGACCGTGTCTTTGACGAGTGGGCGGATCTTAGCTTCGTACTCCTTATACCGCGCCAACTCGGCGTCAACGTTGACTTCGAGCGAAGGGAACATGCGTTTGTAGCTCTCTGTTATGGTGCGGAACCTTTAAATTGTAGAACGAACAAATAAACATCAGAATACAGTTATACCAGGGGCCCAAGGCTATTGTTAACGTCATAATCGTGTTTCAATTGTGTTTCGGTTTTAAGAAAGGGTTAGGTGGCTACCGGTCCACTTGCTACAGGTCCCTGGGCCCAGTAGCAAGTGGACCAGTAGCCACCTTACCCTTATTCTTATTAAAACTTCATCTTAAAACCGAAACACAATTGAAACACGATTATGACGTTAAGAGCCCGAACACATTTTGCCGCTGAGTGCCGCTTTTTCGCTCGCACATTCTTAAATCTGAGTGCGTAATTGAAAAATGTGTCTCGGCCACTTTTCGCAATATAAGATTACAGACATTTTAAAATATATTTTAGTTTTTTGTTGCTAAAGTACAAAAAGTTGTAGTTTCTAACAGTTATTTGAACTGGCAAAAATGATAACTTTTTGTACTTCAGCAACTCGAAACTAAAATATATGTTGAAATGTCCGTAATCTTATATTGCGAAAAGTGGCCGAGGCACATTTTTCAATAACGCACTGAGATTTAAGAAATCTTGAGAAAACATGAAATGTGCGAGCGAGAGAGCGGCACTCAGCGGCAAAATGTGTATGGACTCTTAAAATAGCAAACTTGGGCCCCTGGAAGTTTTTAAATAAACATTCGCATTTGTTAAGAACATATTTGGATTTACGGTGAGTAAAAGAATGGAGTTGTTTGAATGACAGATAACAGATTAAATACAGCATAAAAGACATTCATAAAGAATTGCAAGTTAAAATCATAAATAAATTCATGACGAAAACATCACTATATAACAAATCTCTTCAAGCGACTTTTAACTTAACATCTAACGTGATAAGGTTTTAAATCAATTGGACAATTAACAGAATAATGTCCTGGATAACCTATGTGATGTTGACATAAATAAAAATACTAACTTTTCTTCAAATAGACTAGAAATAGTCTGTGTTAATACAAAAGATTTTTAAACACCTGTTTAACTTAGACACTGTTTAAATGTGATGCTGTCTCTTTCAAAGAATATTGTCAAAAAAGTGACAACATCACATTTAAACAGTATCCCAGTTAAAAAGGAGTTTAAAAATCTTTTGTAATAACACCGAGTAACTTTTATTCAAATAGACTGAAAATACTAATTTTTCTTTAACTATACTAAAGATAGTAGAAATAGTAAAGATAGTAGATTTTTTTTTATATATACGACGCCCTTAATACAAGCAAACAGAAGCAGACCCATTCCCGCTGGCAGCATCCGTTCACGAGCATGACGCATAAACCAGCCATCGTTTCGCTCAACCATATTTGAGGGAACGTAACGACCCGCCTCACGCGACACCACCGCAGAAATACTCGTAAACCAAGTAAATATTAAAAAAAAGGAAACAACCATGCTCTTTTAAATTGTTTCCAATATTTTTTGAATAACTCTTTAATATTTTTCATTATTTGTACCAGTTTTATGATGCATTTGAAACGACAGTGGCCACTTTTGATTTAAATGGATTTTAAAACTAACAGAAAGAGTGAAAACTGTTGAAGAGTTATTAAAAATATGTTAGTGACAATTAAGACGGCATGGTTGTTTCCTTTGTTTTAAATAGTGACATGGTTTACGTATAATGAAAATAAATGAATTGGCGGCGCTAGTTGACGGCTTTAAGGGCTTTAAATAGACTAAAAACACAAACTTTTCTTTAAATAGACTAAAACTACTTTTTAATTGTAATCTATAGATGGAATCAATGTATGTTGTGTATGTTCTGCCATATGTACTTACCCCCTTACTAATAAAGATTGAATAGCAGATGTATAGTTACACAATGGTTACTCTCTGTCAAACTATTTGAATTTGACATTAAAAAGAAAGTGACAAAACACTGTGTAACTATGCAGCTGCTATACAATCTTTATTAGTAAGGGGGTTAGACTATAGCTATAATAATCGAGTCTGTTAGGGACAGGTATAATACTCGTATTTTAAAAGGTAATTTATATTTAAGTGCATAAAGCTTGCTGATAATGGATCTTAATTTATTACATGCAAACTTTTCTTCAAATGGACTAAAAATACTAACTTTTCTTCAAACAGACTGAAGTCCCCGAGCAGGTCGCCTATCCTGATGCCGTTGCGGGACGCCTTGGAAGAGTACGTCGGGCCGATGCCTTTCTTGGTCGTTCCCAAAGAATTCTTCCCTTTCTCTGCCTCCTGGAGTCCATCAACCTGTAACAGAGCAACATAGGTTAATCTTGAACTTAAACTGTAGGTATGAGGGCTGTGATAAGAGTAGCTGAAGAAATATACTTATTTTTAACGGACTTCAAAAAAAGGAGGAGGTTATCAAGTCGACGGTATTTTTTTTATGTATATTTTAACATAACTTCGTCAGTTGTTAACCGATTTAAATAATTCTTTTTTATATCTCAAAGAACATAGTTTGTGTGTAAATAATTTACAGGGATCTGGCTAGTAGTTTTTTCATAATCCTGAAAAATATCAATTATTTAGCTTGCCATCGCAAGAGTTTTTACAAATTTTCGGACATAACATTTTTGTTTATGAAACGATTTAGATGATTCTTTTTTTGTTTGAAGGGTATACTTCAAGAGTGGTCACATTTTAATTTCATTGGTATTGGACTTTGAACTTCGAAGATACACAAGGGAACTGCTCAAAGTCAAATAGTATATTATTATGTAAAGTGATTTAGATTTTGGTAGGTTTATGACAATCCTAAACAAACCAAACCATGGTCTGCGATGCAACGTTCTGGACTAGACTTGGACTACGAAGACACAACGGAACTCCTCAAAAAAAAAACAGCGTAAATTTGGAAATTGAGTTCTGGGCATTTTACCATTGAAAATATTATAGTGAAAAATAAAAAAGCTTTTTTTTTAAAAAAGCAAAACCTTCAAAATATCCGAAAACAAAAACAGCTTCAAAATTAGTTACACATATCAACATTAATAAAACACGTCTAATGAAGTCGGGTGGGGCTATTAGAAATAAAAATGAAGTTGTCCTCCATCCCACCCAACTTCAATAGACGTATTTTATTAATGTTGATAATGTGTAACTAATGATTTGAATATTATTTCTTGCTTTTTAGAGGATCCTAATGTACCTATCTATTTAGGAGATTCCTAAATAGATAGGTACATTTATAGTGATGGCTAGATAGGACTCCAGTCGATTTTCATACAAACGAGGTAACTTTTAAGCCTAGGTTCTCCGCCAAGGATCAATCCTTGATCACTTACCCATCCAGGAAGTAAATGGAGAAGATTCAGATCGCTATAGGTGTGTACCCAATAGCCCAGGACTTTTAGCAAAAAATTCAAAGAAACCTAGGACTAATTCCGGCGGAAGGTTTTTTGTTTTGAAAGTGTTCTTTAGGTCCCCCTGAAAATATCTGGAATCCAAGTTCCCCGTGAATCCCATGTACGCTCCCCCCTCCCCCCCCCCCCTCAAACGTCTCCCTGATTTTAGTTTTTTCCATTTATCTCAGAAACGGTTGAAGATAGAAGAAAGTTGTCAACGTATGATATAATTGTTATAAAATATCCAACCCATCGACACTTCAATCATTTCGATGTGAGCTGTAGTCTCTGAAATATACCTACAGACATTTCACCAAAAATTTTTTTTTGCCCAGTAATCATTATTTGTACTAGTTTTTTAGAAAAGTGAGTGGAGTTGTGGCAAAATTATGTAAGGTCATATGAATCTTGATACATGAGGAATAAAACAAGGTATAATACATTGTTATAGCAGAATCTGTTCTCGATTCACACCGAATGGTATCAACGCCACGATGTAATTTTTAGCCCAATACTTTTAGACAAAAATTTTGCGATACCTAGGACTAATTCCGGTGGTAAGTTTTGTCGTTTAAAGTGTTCCTTAGGTCCCTTTGAACATATCTGGAAAGTTCCCCGTTGATCCCGTGTCCGCTACCCCTCCCCCCTCAAACGTCTCCCTGATTTAAGTTTTTCCCATTTATCTCAGAAATGGTTGAAGATAGAAGAAAGCTATTGAATATGATATAATTGTTATAAAATATCCGACCCGTCGACTTTTAAATTGTTTCGATGTGAGCTATAGTCTCTGAAATATACCTACAGACATTTCACCAAAAAAAAATGTTTTACCCAAAAATCATTATTTGCACTAATTTAAAAAAAAAATAGTAGAGTTGAGGCAAAATAATCTGAGTTCATATGAATTGTGATACATTGAGGAATAAAACGTAGTACAATACATTGTCTTAGCAGCATTGGTTCCCGATTTATAGCGAGTGGTGTCAAACGCCAAATAAATTTATTGTAGTATTAGCTTTAGTCATTTCTGAGTTAATTCGTTCAAACATACATACATACAAATCTTTCATATGTACGACGCGGGTGAGTGAGGGAGCATGATCATTAATGATTAAACGAACTAACCTGTAAGTGAAGTTACACGAAGGATTCGTCCAAAGATATTAGTACTATACTTGTAAAAGGCAACGTCATTTGCATAGTTCCTGCTGTCTTCATACTATAAAATTATACCGTGGTGTTTGACACTCGCTGTGAATCGAGAACCAATGCTGCTAAAACAATGTTTTATACCTCGTTTTATTCCTCAATGTATCAAAATTCAAATGAACTTAGATTATTTTGCCACAACTCCACAAATTTTTCTTAAAACTAGTACAAATGATGATTTTTGGGCATAACAATTTTTGTGGTGAAATGTCTTTAGATATATTTCAGAGACTATAGCTCACATCGAAACAATTTAAAAGTCGACGGGTCGGATATTTTATAACAATTATATCATATTCAATAGCTTTCTTCTATCTTCAACCATTTCTGAGATAAATGGGAAAAACTTAAATCAGGGAGACGTTTGAGGGGGGAGGGGTAGCGGACACGGGATCAACGGGGAACTTTCCAGATATGTTCTAAGGGACCTAAGGAACACTTTAAAAGACAAAAACTTACCACCGGAATTAGTCCTAGATATCGCAAAATTTTTGTCTAAAAGTTTTGGGCTAAAAATTACATCGTGGCGTTGACACCATTCGGTGTGAATCGAGAACAGATGCTGCTATAACAATGCAGCTCACATCGAAACACTTGAAGTGTCGACAAGTCGGATATTTTATAGCAATTATATCATACTTCAATAGCTTTCTTCTATCTTCAGCCATTTCTGAGATAAATGGGAAAAACTTAAATCAGGGAGACGTTTGAGGGGGAGGGGGGAGCGGACATGGGATCCACGGGGAACTTTCCAGATATGTTCAAAGGGACCTAAGGAACACTTTAAAAGACAAAAACTTACCACTGAAATTAGTCCTAGGTATCGCGAAATTTTTATCTAAAAGTATTGGGCTAAAAATTACATCGTGGCGTTGACACCATTCGGTGTGAATCGAGAACAGATGCTGCTATAACAATGCAGCTCACATCGAAACACTTGAAGTGTCGACAAGTCGGATATTTTATAGCAATTATATCATACTTCAATAGCTTTCTTATATCTTCAGCCATTTCTGAGATAAATGGGAAAAACTTAAATCAGGGAGACGTTTGAGGGGGAGGGGGGAGCGGACATGGGATCCACGGGGAACTTTCCAGATATGTTCAAAGGGACCTAAGGAACACTTTAAAAGACAAAAACTTACCACTGAAATTAGTCCTAGGTATCGCGAAATTTTTATCTAAAAGTATTGGGCTAAAAATTACATCGTGGCGCTGACACCATTCGGTGTTAATCTAGAACTGATGCTGCTATAACAATGTATTATACCTTGTTTTATTCCTCAATGTTTCAAGATTCATATGACCTTACATAATTTCGCCACAACTCCACTCACTTTTCTTAAAAACTAGTACAAAGAATGATTTCTGGGCAAAAAAAATTTTTGGTGAAATGTCTGTAGGTATATTTCAGAGACTACAGCTCACATCGAAATGATTGACGTGATGATGGGTTGTATATTTTTAACCGACTTCACAAAAAGGAGGAGGTTCTCAATTCGATTGTATACTTTTTTTTTTTTTATCGTTGTTCGCGCGTATCTTCGACATTTATGGACCGATTTTGATGATTCTTTTTTTTTTCGATTGAGTTTTCTTGCGAGATGGTCCCATTTAATTTTTATTTCAATCGCTTTAGTAGTTTTCAAGAAATCCTGAAAATACTATGATTTTGCATCAACTACCTTGACGACTTTGTTAGTAAATCGAATTAGATGTTTCTTTTTGTTGGGAAAGGGTACTTTTAGTGTAGTCTTTTTAACCGACTTCAAAAAAAAAGAGGGTTCTCTCAGTTTGACCTGTATGAATGTATGTTTCTCCGCGAATATCTCACGTTTGACTGAGCCAATTTTTATACGAAATAATATACCTACACTACCTAATAGAGAAGGTACTTACACTAAAAATGAAATAATAAAAAATTGTTTTAAAAAACAACCGACTTCAAAAAACCTGCCTCTAAAAAGCAAGAAATAATATTCAAATCATTAGATACGCATTATCATTGTTATAATAACAAGACGTCTATTGAAGTCGGGTAGGGCTTTTAGAATAAAAAAAGGAAGTTGTACTCCAGCCCCACCCGACTTCAATAGACGTCTTGTTATTATAACAATGATAATGCGTATCTGATGATTTGAATATTATTTCTTGCTTTTTAGAGGCAGGTTTTTTGAAGTCGGTTTTTTGTTTTTTAAAACAATTTTTATAACAATTATATCATACGTTGACAACTTTCTTCTATCTTCAACCGTTTCTGAGATAAATAGAAAAAACTAAAATCAGGGAGACGTTTGAGGGGGGGGGAGGGGGGAGCGTACATGGGATTCACGGGGAACTTTCCAGATATATTCAGGGGGACCTAAGGAACACTTTAAAAACAAAAAACCTACCGCCGGAATTAGTCCTAGGTTTTTTGCTAAAAGTCCTGGGCTACAACTAGGACTCCCATCCCGGGATTCGAGAGTCTCGATTTCCCGAGAGTCTCGAATGATATTTGGTCCCGAGAGTTTTAGTTTCCAGTCTCGGGATTTTCGAGATTTTCGAGACTTATTAAACGCTAGGTAGACTACATATATTTCATATAAAGTTGCGTGTTGCGCTTGTTAATAAGTAGTTATATTATAACGTGTCCTCTTTAAGATAAACAGAACAAACAAACGTAACAATTTTAAAATAAACAGAACAAACAAACACAATACGATCTTACATCTAAGATCTGATTTTTTGTTTTCATCGTCCTTCAATTTAATTCAATTCTGATATATTTTCCTGTAAGATAAAGGAACGTGTACTAAACCATAGGCTCCTGTCGTATCCAGAAGCAAACGACCACCTCAGTGACCATTAATACGGGTTTCGCTGAAACCGGTCCACTGGAGATCTTCTAGCATAAGTACACCACTTGCAAATGGAGAGAAGCCATCGAGAGGTATGGAAAGGCACTCGCTGTTACTCTTGATAACTCGAAGGCTTTTGATAGGGTGAGGCATGATAGCCTTATTGCAAGATTTTTTTCATACGGACTTCCCATTGGTTTTGTGTCTGGATCGAACTTCCAGAGGGATAGGTCGATTCGAGGTGTCATTGATGGCTACTCATCCGACCAGTTGGCTATCAATGCCGGAGTCAGGGATTGGTCCCTCAGGGGTGGACTAAACAGGAACACCTGCTGCATATTAATGACCTGCTAATATCCGGTATTTTGGGGTACGCAGATGACAACACCGTTGTAGAGAGCTACATATCTGATGCTCGCGTCAGTGCAAAACAAGCCCAGTGTCTTAGGGAGGCGATGGTCAGAACACGAACCTGTCACTGCAGGCAGTCTCCAAATGGGGCGATGCCAATCAGGTCAGGCAGGTTCAATCCATCAAAAACCCAGGAGTGTCTGTTCTCTGCTAAAGGGAGTAGTTTCAACCTGAGTCACTTTCCGAGGTGTATCCTTGCCGAATTGCCGATTACTGAACAACTATACCTTCTCGGCATATCATTGACTCTAACACTCAATTTTGGCTCTTTCATCGAGAATAAAGTATCACTATCACTACATAGTATAAAACAAAGTCGCTTTCTCTGTCCCTATATCCCTATGTATTCTTAAATCTTTCTACGCAACGGATTTTGATGCGGTTTTTTTAATAGAGAGTGATTCAAGAGGAAGGTTTATATGTAAAATACATGGTGTCAAATTCCACACTACACCGAAGCGAAGCGAGGGCGGGTCGCTAGTAATTGGAATAAAGTACAATTGGCATCTAAAAAGCTTAGCATTTTCGAAAAGGTGAGAAAATACTTTACTTCACGCCGAAACAGCTGTTCATTTTATACCAAGCGCAAGTTCGATCGTGTATGGAGTATTGCTGTCATCTTTGGGATGGCTCCGCCAAATGGCTCCAGACGTTTGAGCGGAGGACCAGGGGGGGTATTACAACCGCTTAAAACTTGCCAGGTTTATGAATTGCTATAGTTACATCTCTTTCTCGCTGTATAGCAAATAAAAGAGATAGATTGATAACCAGTTAGAAAACTGCCAGGAAATAAGAGGTCAGAATACGGCCCCAGGAAGCTCATCGGCAACGATAATCTTTTCTATAATAAGCTCAGAAGTCTCGAGCGTAGACGCAAGGTCGCAAGGTTTTTATCGGATACATTTTGGCGAGTGTAAAGTGGTAGTGCATAACCTAATTCCGCATCTCCATTCTTCCATCGGACGACCAGAGATACGAATTAGCATTTTGCTTCAAATTCTATGATCCGCACCGCCAGAGAGTGGACTCTTTGCATAAGTCTGTGTTTCCCGACAGGTACAATTTGGGGACCTTCAAGTCGCGAGTAATTAATATCTTCTAGGCAAGCGCGTTCCATCGTAAATCACGTCATCGCTTACCATCAGGCGTGATATCGCGCAAGCGCTTGCCTATCTATCATAAAAAATGCGTCATATAATCATTTCGAGAGTCCCGAGAGTCAGCCATATAGTCTTGTCTCGATCCGGATACAACGGATCTGATCAACATTCTAAGAGATAAAAAGATATGTTTAACAAAACCACGAAATTAGCATAAAAATGTATGGAAATCCTAAAACTGAAAACTCTGATACTTATATCTCTTAGAATGCTGATCAGATCAGGGGCCGTATTATAACCTCTTATTTTCTGGCAGTTTTCTGACTGGTTATCAATCTATCTCTTTTATTTGCTATACAGCGAGAAAGAGATGAAACTATAGCAATTCATAAACCTGGCAAGTTTTAAGAGGTTGTAATACCCCCCCAGTTGGGTGTATATAGTGATCTGAAACTTCTCCATTCAATCCCTGGGTGGTTAATCCTTGGCGGGAAACCAAGGCTTCAAAGTTACCTCATTTGTATGAAAATCGACTGGTGTCCTTAATTATCTGGCCACCACTGTATGGTACAGTCACGTCTAAAAATATGTATACAGTTTAGAACTTTGACACATTGTTGTAGTTGTCATTGATTTCTGTTAAAAAAGTAAAATAGCTTTTAGAGTGACAAGTTCTAAACTGTATACATATTTATAGACGTGACTGTACGTATATACACTTTATAAATGATAGTGTACATATCTATTGAAATCATTCATGTAATCTCTATAGTACTCAATACACAACTATCCCATTAGTTTAGTACAAATACGATCTAAAGGACATCAATGTCAAGATCGTTGTGTAACGATAGTGATGTAAGTACTATACCTACATACATACATATTCATTGTATGTAATGCCAATGTGACAATTTTATCGAAAATAAACGGGCAAGAATAAAATGTTAATTTTAGAAACTTTATCGCTTCTCTTATCACGATTGCCAAGTATTTGTCAAGAGTAGAGATTTAGGTGATTTTGTACTAAAGAAAGTATAACATAATCGTAATAGTTACTATTCTTTGATAATAGTACAATACAATAGACGTTTTGACGCCGCATTATAATATAATTAGAATCTAGGTACAATATTCTGATGCATTATTAAAACTGTAAGTAATAAAAATAATTTACAGTTTATTCACTTTTGCAAAATATCTGCTAGAAACGGTTTAAATTTAAAAAAAATAATAATAATATCTGTAAACATTAATTTACTTACGGGACATATGATTTTGAATAAAAGATTAAAAAACATGCTTTCTTCAATAGTCAAATTTATTGTTCTAACACCGAATAAAATAATAATTATTCTATTTTTGATGCCCGATTATTAGCGATGTGTAATGTAATGCATTATCTATCAAACATGATAAACAAATTATTGCCCACGTGAGGGATTTGTACAAATCGTGGCTAGTAAATTACGCTATTATTCACGAAAATAGCTCTTGCATATATTTTGTAAAGACCTTCATAGATCATACTGAATAATATCCTGAGTTAACACATGTTGCTAAAAGTGATGTAATCTGGTTTTCGTATAAGCAACCTACGTAAGCAACCATTGAATAGAAGAATAAATTTGGCTATTCAAGACATCTTACGTAGATAATTTTTGTAGACAACCATTCATAATAAATGTGTTGGTATCTCTCTTGACTTAATACAGTCGCCTCTCTTGCGATTTCAAAATGGACATAGTAAATTGGACAAAGTAGCTTTTCGGTTAGGAGTGGTTGGTTACTATTTATTTGATTTGCTATTTATTGCTGCTGTATGGTTTTTTGTTATTGACTTGTTTGCGTTTGGATTTTGTCTGTCAGCTTACAAGTGTATTTTATACAAATAATAATAAAAGTGAACGTAGTCCCAGTAGTTCTGTCGACAACGGGTGTCATACCGAAACACTTACACCAGTCAATAAACTTACTCGGTCTTCGACTAACTACATTCTTACTCAGACTAAATAAAAAAGTAAAGACGGAGTCTTCCGACAAAGCGGTGAAGCCAGTAAAACTACGCCTTGGCTGTGTACATACACAGTTTACGCACACATATGTAACGAAACTACGCCTTGGCTTTCGTTCGTCATTGGGCGAACCCTGCCGCCCGGCCCCCGCCCGCCCTCTAGTACGCACACATGTACCATCAAAAACCGGCTTCACTTAGTTGTTCGCAACCACTGCGCAACGCTCCATCTTCCTTTTTTATTTGATCTGAGCATTCATAACACTGCAAAAAGCTTCAATCCTTAACACATGCCGAATCGTAAGAAAATTTTTAGACACCCCATAAAATACAATAGATTCCTAATTATAGCCTCTTTGTGTTGACCCGCGGTCCCACAAATGCTTAAATACCATATATTGAGAAAAAACAAGTGAAGGCAGCCCTGTATCAGTCTGATGACAGTCTGCACGATCGTGTAATTTCTTTAAGACTAGTCCTATTATTTATTCTGTGCTATAAAATCTTTGTTAAGCTAGAAAGTTCCATAGCAATCAATACAAAATAGAATTTAACATGCTACATAAATTCAACTTATCACCTAGACACTAACTCATAGTATCATAAATACTATACAACCCAAAGTTATATCTTTGACAATATAATTATGGATGTTGATATTTGCCCATTTCCTGTCAACAAGTCCAGGAAAATATAATACATTCCAAAGTACTGAACGAAGCGGCTTTGTTTGTAAATGATCATTTAGATTACAATGCTGGAAGCATTTTTTATGGTCAGGGACTTCCCCCCATTTTGTAAGCAAGATTTTAATTTCCAACTCGCAATTGATTCACTCGTAAATTAACGTTGTATTTCATCACTAAGCATTAGCTGTGATATTGGCTCATATTTTTGACATATTTCATAAAGTTGACTAAGGAAACTGCCAGATGTTTTAGGTGTCCAATGGTGAGAAAGTTCTAATTCATTTATATTATGTATTTAATTGATTGAGGAGGCCTGGTGATCGCGGAGGTTAAGCAACTTTCGCAAGGGTCGGTCATGGGATGGGTGACCAAAAACTTATTATCTCGAGTTCCTCCGTGCTTCGGATGGCATGTTAGCCGTTGGTCCCGGCTGCATTTGCACTTTGCAGTCGTTAACACGTTAACTGCCACAGACCCCCCAAACAATCAAAATTCTATTGGTGCGCCATGTCGGAGATGATGAGGTGTTAGCCCGTTCTTGGCGGGCTGGCGGGTATAGTTAGTGTTATATACCTGTTGATGTAAGCCTAAGACGAGGTGCGCCCTGTCTGATATGATAAGGCGGTCTTGCCAGCCGAGCATACCCTTCAGCTCTTTCTTGGCGGGCTAGCGAGTATAGTTAGTGTTATATACCTGTTGATGTAAGTCTAAGACGAGGTGCGCCCTGTCTGATATGATAAGGCGGTCTTGCCAGCCGAGCATACCCTTCAGCTCTTTCTTGGCGGGCTAGCGAGTATAGTTAGTGTTATATACCTGTTGATGTAAGTCTAAGACGAGGTGCGCCCTGTCGGATATGATAAGGCGGTCCTGCCAGCCGAGCATGCCCTTCAGCTCGTTCTTCGTCAGCTCCTCGAACAGGCCCGGTAGATGAATCACCACACCATTGCCTGAATAAAACGATACAATATAAACTTTCACAACTGTTTCAGAAAACGATAATTAGTTAAGCTCACTACTGCTTGCCTGCGTGGTGTTATGAAAAATCAGAAACAATGACGCAACTGTACCACGAGTCCAAAGACAATTTATAAGACATAGTTTTACACCAAGGAAATTGTAAGTACGTTGTACGAAGTACTTACAATTTCCTTGTTTTACACTGATACATAGATTATGTCGAATTCCGAATAATATTTTTTAACTTAAAATTAACTTGAATATCTTAACTGTGACTTTCTAAAGGATAACGTTTACTATTATAAGGCATATATCATATTAGATGCGCTCTTTAAATCTGAGTTAATATTTCATGAGTCAAGCGTCATGGCGCGTCGCTTATGTACCATGGGCAACAGCGTCGCTTAACCACTGCTAAGGTTAAAATCGCTTGCACGCCGCGCTCGCTGTCACATACATTTAGTTCGTGCAGGGGCGATACGCGCGCACACGAATTTTGTTGCAAACTGGTTAAGCGACGCTGTTGCCCATAGTACTATGGACCACAGCGTCGCTTAACCAGTTTTCAACAATCGCATCCGCACATGATTTCGCGAAACCAGGGTACCCTTTGACGGCACATTATGAGGAGTTTAGTGGGTATGGCCCCCCTGGCGTCCTACATATTAACCACCACACCACCCAACAGCAGCGCACATCATTGCGGGCGGGCTAGGTGTAAGGGGAGGAAAAATGAGGACTGATGAAAGTGGGTGGATAGACTGTAACAGAAGCGAAAGAAATGCCTATGTAACGATCTTAGCATGTGCAAAGAAGTGATGGGAGAAAGGCATGACATTATCTAATGTTTGTTTGAACAGTAAAAATAACTAAATGTAACAATTTATGGACGTGTGAAGAAAGATTAATGCTAAATGCATCTAATAAAAAACCTTATTCCGTTATTATCCTCTGCAACTTAAGAAGTTATTCGTTAGAATCCAATCCAATTCTTGAGAATAGTTCGCAGGAGTTTTAGCAGAGGTAAGAATGGTTTGGTAAATAAATAATTATTACCTATATTGGCATGCAAAAGAAACAACTACTATTAAGTTTAATTAATCACCTTGGACAAAAATAACTAGGTAACTAATTCAACTTTAATACCACCAGAACCTTGAACGCGGCCTGTACCATGGTACAATTTCGCATAAAACCCGTACTTATATTTTTATTTTACGTAATTTTTGATATTTGCATGTTGTTTACAAATGACTGCAGTAAATGTTCGTCAATGTTTCATGGCGCACGCGATCTTAACGGCAGATGTTTCAAATATATAGCTGATTTTGGTTTTAGAGATCTTTATCTCTATCGCTTTTGACGTTGTGTTGTGAAGAGCTGGTTAAAATTGGCATTCATTAACATCTTAGTATTTGACTAGACGTTTCCAGTACTTATTATTAAAGTTGGAAAAGTATATTGTTGAATAATGATATGGCTGACGACCCCCGTCGTCCACAAATAGTCACAAAATTAATACGAGTATTTATTACTCATGAACATGAACATAGGTACCTACTTTAAAACAATAATATTCAAGGTTTCTGGCTACGTGACATTTTGCGTTTATCGCAAAAATCATGATAGGTATAATGTAACACTGAGAAAAAGTAAAGCAAATCGAACGTGTGACAAAATATTGAAAGCAACAGCAATATTTGTTTACATTGTTGAGTGTTGATATTAAAATGAGCATTTCCGAAACAGATAATTTCTCTCTTATCTTTAGTTAATGAATCGCCAAGGTCGTCAAAAAATTATTGTTTAAATTCATAATCAGATCTGAATACTACCAAACTTAACACTCTTATTAGCCTGCTATTTTCAAAATTATGCAATATAGTGTTATTTTATCAAAGAAGTTAATGTAATCTATCCATCTTATCTAAATAACATCACGTACATTCATAAAATGAGAACACGTTTTACCCACACAGTTTCAGTACGAAATTTGTAACTGTTGTAGTTTTGATCATGCATCTTCTCTGCCAAAGTATTTAACGCATTAGTATGCCATTTCCTTCCTCTACCTACAGCAATTAGACTGGCAGAAGCCGCCAAAAAGATACATAACACAATCAGCTTTGGCACCCAAAACATGCCAAGCTGGGTAAGACAAATTAGGTAATCAAAATACGTAAGGTTTCATATCCTAATTAGAATTTAATTAATTATCTACATAAGAGAGGCGCAGCACCATCTTAGATAAGATTTCTGTCTATTGCCCTTGTGTTGTGGTGTTTGGGTTGTGTTTTGGCGGTATGTTGAAGGAAGTAAGGAGGTAAGGTAAATGATCACGACCTACAGCATCATTATCATCATTATAACAGTCACCGACCACTGCAGGATATGCGCCTCTCCCGTAATCCAGTGGGAGAATCTTGCCATAGAAAGAAAGAAGAAAGAAAGAAAGAAAATACATTTATTGGTCTCTGCACCTTAAACTTAACAAACATCTTCTACAACTAAAACACAGAATAAACACAGATACTTATATAATAAAGAAAAATAATGAAAAGAGATAGGTGCGAGGGCCAATGGGTAGCTGCCTCAGCTGTGCTTCTGCAGCATTGCGCAGAATGCCACAGAAACGCTGATTTTCAGACAGCTCCCTAGGTAAGGTGGTGAAAACTTTTGCGGTAATATTATAATTATGCAAATAAATATGACATTAAATAAACAAATAAAAAGAAGGTGTCCGTGCTTTTTAGAAGGAGAAAAGGAAAAAGAAGAAAAGGAAAAAGAAGAAAAAAAAAGAAAGTAAGTCTATGGTTTTAGTATATCTGTTCTGTCTGTCTAGTCTGTCCTGTCCTAAATGCCATAAACTCCACACTTGGCAGACGGGTGAAATCACAGTGTGTTGTTACGTTTTTATCGGAAGACGCTGCAGCCCATTCTTTGTTCTACAGAGAAGTAAGTTCTTCGCTGTCTTTTACGGAGTTTTACGATACCCACCCAAAGGATGATGCTTTTCTACCATCCCTGACGCAGCACATCTAAAGCTTCGGTAGACTATAGTGGGATTATCTATCTTTTCTATCTATGATGATTAATGAATAAAATGAAATGACTAATGAAAGATGATTAATGAAACTGTAAATTCTAAACGTCTGTGCGTGCATCACGCAAAAACCGATGAACGAATTTTAATGGGCTTTTCACAGTTTAGTAGGTTTTAAGAGACTAAAATCTACTAGTAGTAGTAGTAGTATCTAATTCGGGTGGGTAGAACCAGGGAAACTGCTTGAAATTTCCGTAGTACTAGCTTTCATACACTCTTCAATCGCCTCTGTGGTATAGTGGTTCGGCATCTGTGTAAGACGCAGGGGTCCTGGGTTTGATTTCCAGGATGGGGGTACATTTGTACTCGGTTTCGTTGGTGATAGAGCTTATTTCAAATCCGCCTAGCTAGCTACCACCATCTTACCTAAGTCTGATGCCATAACAACAATTTAAAAATTGTTGTGTTCTAACAGTTAGAGGTAAGATAGCCAGTTCCTCAGTGATGAGAATTCCGGATGTAGTGCGCTTTCACCTTCGGCCTTATCGTCACTTAACATCAGGTGAGGCGAAGGCCAAGTACTATCCCCTTGTGCATAAAAAAAGGTCATTTAAACTGGTAGCCATATTTTTTTTACTGTCCACGCGGACAACCGACAACGTCGCGGGCGAAGGCTAGTAACTATATTAATATAACCCCTTAACCATAAACCCTTTTATAAAAAAAGTGACTCACCTATAAGGGACTTGCATTTCTGGTTGATGATTCCACTGGGAAGCAGGTGGAAGTCGAACTCTTTTCCGTCGACCACAACAGTGTGACCAGCGTTGTTGCCACCCTGAGAAAAAAAGAAAACTAGTACCTACTTCAATTTAGTGGAAACGACCTTCAAACATAGAAACGCTTCGCTTTAGTCGTATCTGTGAATGAAACGCGAATTCCGTAAATATATTGCGTTGACAGAAACTCATCATCACATGCTTCAATAAAAACGCACGTATGTTAACACAAGAGCACATAAAGTTTAACAGTTGAACTGCGAAAATAGCTTTTATTACGTAGAGCATAAGTCGACCTGAAGATCAGTATGTATAGTCTGATATACCATTGTCGGTACGTCTCGTCGACGTTTAAATACCTATCTAGTGTAAATATCTATTGTTGTGAAAGGCGCGGAACGGAATAGGATTCCGATGGAATACGCTATCAAGAATGGCACGCTAAATATCACCTCGCACTTATCAAGAACCAGCGACCGCCCGCGACTTCGTCCGCGTAGATAGTGTTTTGTCTATCCATCGGGAACAGTTCCTTTTTTCGGGATGAAAGGTACCCTGTCCTTTTTACCGACTTCAAAAGGAGGGAGGTACTCAATTCGACCCGTTTTTTTTTTTTTTTTTGTTTTTTGTATGTACACCGATCACTCGAAGACGGCTGGACCGATTGAAATGATTCAAACGTTATTACATTAGGTAAACTCCCAAGTTGGTCCCATTTTTTTTAAATTTTGAAATCGGTTCAGTACTTTTCAAGTAATCTTGAAAAAAGCACGAAAATAGTATGATTTTGTGTGAACTACCTCGATGATCAGTCGTATAACTTCTTTGTTTATGAACTGAATAAGATAATTATTTTTTTGTTGGAAAAGGGATATCTTAAGTGTAGTTCTTTAACCGACTTAAAAAAGGAGGTTCTCAGTTTGACCCGCATGTATGTATGTTTCTCCGCGATTAACTCACGTTTGGCTGAGCCGATTTTAATTTCTACCTAAATAATATACCAACACTACCTAATACAAAAGGTACCTACACTAAAAATAAAAAAAATAAAAAATTGTTTAAAAAAACAAAAAACCGACTTCAAAAAACCTACCTCTAAAAAGCAAGAAATAATATTCGTAATAATAAAACACGTCTATTGAAGTCGGGTGGGGCTTTTAGAATAAAAAAAGGGATTTGTACTCCAGCCCCACCCGACTTCAATAGACGTGTTTTATTATTACGAATATTATTTCTTGCTTTTTAGAGGTAGGTTTTTTGAAGTCGGTTTTTTGTTTTTTTTAAACAATTTTCTGTACCCCTGACAACATGTATGAAAAATTTCATGATGGTCGGTTGAGTAGTTAAGACGTGAAGGGGTAACAAACAAACAAACAAACGGACTTTCGCGTTTATTAGTTAGTAATCATAAGAATGGAACCGAACGCTAAAAATTACCTTGCATTGCTCCACATTTGCTTGAGAAACGGCAGTCTTTATATACCTATGATCTACTCTAGAATCTAGACTCTAGAGTAGACCCCTGTAACATATTACTATCGTTTTAAATAGCCTAGGGCGCTGGTTCTATGCCGTCACTTGTATTCGATTAACATTCGTGATTTCGATGGTTAACTGATTTGGTCATAATTTGCTTTTATGATGATGATTGTCGAGTCTTGGAGTTTACAAGCGCCGTCTAATAAACTTTATAATTGCGAAATGTCATAACTATCACAACACAATAGTGGCATAAATAATGAAAGTTAAAGACCTTGATTCTAATAAGATAAAGGTTTCTCTCAACACAATCAATTGTGCAAGTGCTCCAATGCACCAAATAAAGATTGAGAAACTTCAATAAACAATGTAAAGTGAAAACACCAATTTGCTGGTGGTGTAATGGAATGGTTAAAGTAACAATAACATATATACAAACACATTTTTTTATAATTATATTACGTGCGCTAAGGTAGATCTCAGGGTAGGTAGTACCTACATGTAATATAAAATATACAACATTATTTTTTGTATATACGAAAGCCGAAACACGGGTCACATACAAACGACGTCAGAAAAAACGCACCTCTTCGAAAATAAGTTTAGACTTGGCCACCTGTTTTTGCCACCCATTGCTAGCTAACATTTTAACAATGAAACACAAGTAAATGTTGATATCTGTTGAAAGTACATTTAATGAGCTTTCAATTAATAAATTGTTTGATTTAATTAACATAAGAGTTACCATAATTAAATGCTTAAAGCGTTATTGCTTGCGCCGCCATAAAAGGGAAATAAAAGGGGTCAATTCAGGAAATGCAGGATCAAGATGATGGAGAAAACACACTTCAACAGTTCTATTAAAAAAAGGAATACCAACAAGATGAATACTAATGCCCATGAAGTTGCTAAATATTGCAAACAAATGAGGCAATGTAATGTTGCTCGGAAAGTGAATCTCAGTCATTGATTCCGTTCAACAAGTATTCCAACGGTTGCTAGAGACTGTTGGCTATGTCGGAAGGGGAATAATTATATAACTACGCTTACCATTAAATTAGATAGGATTAAATAAAATTTGAAGAAATTTTTGAAAAGGTGCGATTTTTCTGACGCCGAGTGTATTATCATTTTCAAAAAAGGGGGTGGGGGGTCTTTGTTTTGCTTATTTTGGATAACATGGGAGGTAGGGGAGTCTAGATGAAGATTACGTCATCGGAAGTTATTTACTTTTTAACACGAATGGCAACCCTCACATTGTCTATGCTTGAAAACGAAACGCATTTTCGGGGATTCCCGCAAATAATGTATACGTTTAGGCACTCGCTTTAGAACCGATTAGGGGAATTACCGCGCGCTATTCACTTGTCTAAATTTACTAAATTTTTAAAATTATAATAATAATAATAATAACATTATAATTATAATATAAAAAAATACATTTATAATTAAAAAAGGTTTAAGTAAGCATGGGGGGAGGGGGTAAGAGCTTTGCTTACTTTTGCTGACAAGGGGGATGGGGGGGTAAATAATTGTAATAAATCTGCTCACGTAATATTTGAACGGCCCCTTTCGTATACTAAAAATAACCCTGTATAGTTTGAATCCAAATGTCATACGATTTTCTCATAGATTGCTCTTGTCATTCATTTGACCACCTCAAAAATTCACCCTAAGGTGGCTACTTTGAAACATTTTTTGAGGATTCACCCAAAGCAACAAAACTAGGGTAGTTACTTTAATAATACGACTAGCAAAAGAGGTCAGGGACTTCACTCGTTTTATAATGATTATTGATTTAGGGTCAATTCTTGGCATATACTTTTCTACATAGTAGTCACCCTAGGGTGGGTTTATTGAGAAAGAATATTGAAAATAGAATAACGAGACTGTTCACTAGCTAAATTAGCTCTTCTCTGTTATCTTTTTTATTTGGTTGTTTTCGTTTATTAGGAAATCGAGGAAAATCATGGTGACATGTCTCTAAACAAGCATATCTATTGAAGTTATATGTTTTCGGTTTAACTATTCCAGTACTATTATTAATTCTGTGCCATTACTGTTTTATAGCTACTCAAGAAACATTGTTTAGACAGATGTCTAACTATAAACCGGCAATGATCTGGGTTATATTTATTGAAAATTCGAATACTATGAAAAAGTGCTATCACAACTATAGTTTACATTCCCCTATGACAATCATGTAGAATTGTAGAAAATACTTTATAAATTTTAACATTGTAACGATCCATACCATACCTAATCTAGTTTTATTAATTATTATTTCCAACATGATGGTATTGGTTTATGAAATAAAATAATTAGAAGTTTAATAAATTAAGAATGCTTTTAAAACTCTTATTGGTTTGTTATATTCTCATCTATGAAGGACAAAATCTACTAATTATACAAATGTTATAATAAAATTTTAGTAAATTTAGTTTAAAATTTTTCTTATCTCTAATAGACAAACAGTTAGTTGCAAGAACGATCTTTAAAGTTAATGCTTCATTAAATGTATCACCATCTTTTTCTTCTTTTAAAAGAAGTAACGGATGGTGATACCTTTAAAGACGCATTAAATATAAAGATCGTTCTTGCAACTGACTGATAATCTACTAACATACAAGTGCAACAATAATAAGATTATTTGATTGAGAAACTGGTTAGGCACACACATTATCAATAAAAAGTGGTTTAATGCAGTTAGAACAAGATAAACACACATATCTGAGAGCCACTTAACAGGCAGATAAACTATACTAGTTATGTAGTACATAACAATTATCATATTATAAAAACAAAGCCCGTAAAAAAATTCTTCCGATCCAATTTCGTAACGAGACATTGACCTTTGCTATTTTCAATACAGCTACATGAAAATTAGATAGCTAGGCCCCTGTCTAATTTTATTTTGAATGAAAAAACTGTGGTCATTGGAAATCAACCATGACAATAAATGGCCCAGACCTTGGCAATAATCCACAATTAGCCATCAGTGTATTTAACCTTAACAAGGTCTATTTACGATCTAGTCTAAACATTATCATGACGATATGCATCACATGACTACAATCACACTTGAAGAAACAAATAAAAAATGCATGCAACTGTAAAAATTATGTAATATTGTCAATCACGTCTTTTACGCAACGTTGGATAAGCGACCGTCGGCACCCGCCAGAATTTATTGTTGGCTCAAAGTCTGGATTTCGTACAAAAACATTGTGTTCAGTCTACATGTTTTCAAACAAAACTTGGATGTGTGCCAATGAAACAAGCTTCTCAATTATAATGCTTGATGCAAGAATCTCCAGAGAAA
Source organism: Agriphila geniculea (assembly GCA_943789525.1). NCBI lineage: Eukaryota > Metazoa > Arthropoda > Insecta > Lepidoptera > Crambidae > Agriphila > Agriphila geniculea. The sequence goes on along the minus strand of OX038883.1, from coordinate 19,402,713 downwards.
CTCCAGAAAACTACAAAATCAATGATTCATCTTGAATCGTTCGTGCTAGTTATAACCTCAAAGCATTATTTCCGTAAACATATAGATAAGAGATACAACGTCGATTGCGGATTATTTGACCTGTTTTATAGAAAAACTACTAACTTTTAACAGAAGCACATATAAGTATAATAATTTTTATGCTCTTCTTACCTGGCAGCGGCATACGATGTCTGAATTTACGGCTAGCAAATCCACCAATTTGCCTTTTCCCTCATCGCCCCACTGTGCACCCAACACAACAGTAACTTTATTATTTTCCATTTTGGTCTTTTCGCACGGGCACACGCACGACGATATCTCGCCGTTTAATTGTGTGTGCTTCGAATTTGCTGTCGAAGCCATTATTTATTGCAAACTCGAGATTTTAATACGCGAAAGAGCGAGACATGCGCGCGCCGTAACCACCGTTGCGTGAAGTTTACTGCTCTGCTGGGATGTCAACACCTATTATTAAATCTCCCCTAAACATACCACTGAAGAAATGAATGTGTAGTGAGTAGTGTTACTAAACCAAAAAATATAAAATCGGTAGAATCAGAGTCAAAAAATGTAGATATTTTTCAAAAGAAAAAACTTCTCAAAACGTTACATTATTGAATGTAATGTAGTGTAATAATGTTATGTTGTATAATTATGTTACAAGTAATCTGTGAAAACCATACAAAATCACCGATTCGGAATGCTTTTTAGCGTGATTCGGAATCACATTTCATCACTTACTGATTCGTATACTAAATTTTTCTTCAAAAAGGAATGAATAAATTTAGCAGATTTTTGCTATGTTTTAACCGAACGCTGTGTTCCGAGTTTACAAGTTACGAATAAGCCTGCGTTCCAGTTTTTACAAATCCTACTACATGTAATATTATAAATGTGAGTTTGTGGGTTTGAATGCTTAGATGTTTGAACGAATTTTGCTAGAATTTGGCACACAGATAGTAGATAGCCTAGATTAAACCTTTTTTATCCCGAATTTCCCACCCACGGGAACGGGAACCACGCGGGTGAAACCGCAGGCAGCCGCTAGTTAAAAATAAGGATGTGTTCGTACTTTTTACCATTTAGTAAGAAATTTTAGTAATAATTAGTAGATCTAGTTAAAAATTTCGTTTGTTTTATCAATTATTACGAAATTTCGGTAGAAAATGATTGCTGATCAGTAGATCGGTAGATGAAGTGAAAAATCGGAGGTTTTGGAACACTTGAAGAGTCTTCATGAATGGGTATGGAAACTGAGGAACTAATGGCGCCACAAGCGGTTGTACCAATACATTTGATTGGTTGTTTCAAATATCAAATGTCATTTGTGGCATATTTTTAACCGACTTCCAAAAAGGAGGAGGTTCTCTGTTCGTCTGTATGTTTGTTTTTTTTGTGTATGTCCACCGATTACTCGAAAACGGCTGGACCGATTGAAATGATTTAAACGTTATTACATTAGGTAAACTCCCAAGTTGGTTCCATTTTTTTAAAATTTGGAAATCGGTTCTATACTTTTCAAGTAATCTTGAAAAAAGCACGAAAATAGTATGATTTTGTGTGAATTACCTCGACGATAATGGTCGTATTACTTCTTTGTTTATGAACTAAATAAGATAATTATTTTTTGTTGGAAGAGGGATATGTGTGTAGTTCTTTAACCGACTTAAAAAAGGAGGTTTTCAGTTTGACCCGTATGTATGTATGTTTCTTCGCGATTATCTCACGTTTGCCTGAGCCGATTTTACTACCTAAATAATTTACCTACGTACCTACACTAAAAAAGAAAAAAATTAAAAATTGTTAAAAAAAAACAAAAAACCGACTTTAAAAAACCTACCTCTAAAAAGCAAGAAATAATATTCGTAATAATAAAAACACGTCTATTGAAGTCGGTGGGGCTTTAAGAATAAAAAAGGAATCTGTAGGTACTCCAGCCCCACCCGACTTCAATAGACGTGTTTTTATTATTACGAATATTATTTCTTGCTTTTTAGAGGTAGGTTTTAACCAATCAAAGTATTGATAGCGGTTAGATCGCCGCTAGTGCCATCTGCGATTAGCTTTGCGTTGCCAACCCCATATCAAATCAAACTAGGCCGGCCACATACAGACGGAATCCCGATTCGGAATTCCGAACGTAATTTCGACAATGTATGAAGATTCCGTATGGAAAAATCCCGCATGTGTTTGGCAGGCCCATAGATTTTGTATGCAGTTGCTGCGTTCGGAATCACGTATGTACGGAATTCCGTCTGTGTGTGGCCAGCCTTAAAGTAAAGTAACGGAAACCATAGTCTAAATTATATGGAAAGCATCCATCCGATGCTATATCAGATGGATACAAACGGGCGTTTGTGAATAAGGGCCCAGAATGCGTTTTTTTAAATTTCAAACTAAAGGTCATTGTATACGTAACGGGAAGTTTCTATTCATCGGAGCGCCTCGACGAATAGTATTTTTCCCTATCTAGCGGTGCGCACCGCTGAATAGCGCTTTCTCTAGGGATTGGCTTTATGCCGGTGCCTTGGGATCGATCCCCGCGGGAAGCAACATCTTTGAGTTGTTAATTCTAGTTTGGTTAGGACATTGCAGGCTGATCACCTGATTGTCTGATAAGAAAGATAATCCGTTCTTCGGAAGACACGTTAAACTGTAGATTCTGCGCCTGACCTCTCTCCGGTCGTGTTGTCCTGCCGTCCTATCGGAATTAGAGAGTGAAGGAAGAGAGAGTGCAAAGCAAACACTGTTCTCTCAAATCTCCTATCTTCACTCCACCCTCCCAGTTCTCTAACGTTTTCCGCATTATGCATTCGCCGTATATGTCAAAGAGGATGGGTGATATTACGCATCCTTGACGTACTCTTCTCCGAAATTGGAAAGAACTGGATTGAATATTCTCCAACTTAATGGTTCCTTGACCTGTCTCGTATAGATTCCGGATTATGTAAATAACATGTTCTGGAACACCCATTTCCCTTAGGACATGCCAGAGTTGCTTCCACTTCACACAGTCAAATGCCTTTTGGTAGTCCACAAAGCACATCCACTAAGCTGCTATTTCCATCTATTTTCAATTGTTTTACCAATTGCTCGGCTTTGTCACCTAACAGATATACAAGTAAATCCACTTTTTTTTTCAACATTCTTGTCGTAGTCTGTAATTTGTAAATATCTTGAAAATCTATTCCGCCATTTTTCCCAATCCGCAGGCTGAAAGCTAAACTCTTCCGGAGCCCTTATATTTTGCACTTTAGGCACTTCTGACACCATCTTGTAAGGCTCCCTAATACAATTGTATATCTGTAAATTAAACCACCGCTACTCATTTGATAATTGATTCACGTTTATTTTCTTCCAGTATTACATGTTACAAAGATAGGTAATAGATACATCAACCAAAAACCAGTCTTCAATGACAGATCGCCGGAAACTCTCCCAGACTACCTATACCACAGAGTAACCCTTACAACAAACAGCATCCCAAAAAGTTGTTCGTTTTTAGGTACAAAGTACCCTGTTATCTAGGTAGTTTTATTTTATGGCAACACTACTTTTACTGTCAAAATCTATTTAAAAAAATGTTCGTTGACGTTCTACTTGCTGCAATTTTATATTTAGTCTGCGATGGTGCATGGCAGCGGACCAATCGCTAAGGCATCACAGGTCATCACAGTATGGTAAGGTCACTGACGAGAAAAGTTTTTTTTTTTAACTGGACTGGCTGTCCGTGTGATTTGAAAGCTAAGTTTTTGTGCCTATTTGAAACGCCACTAGCGTGCGTCTAAAGAACTAATTTTGACGTACAATATGAATAGTGCATTCCAGGGGGGGCACTCTTAGAACAACCCAAGTGGAAGAAAAAAGGAGCGTCATCTCTAAATTTTAACCGACAACTTTTACAAAAAAGTCTTCAAGATTGCTAAAAGATGTCTCTGCAGTCCGACTTATAAAATATGCAAAATAAAACAAATGAATTAAGAAGACAGTACCAATATAATTAGTAAATTCGACACTAGAAGTAATGTCTCAGTAGCATAGCGGATATCTACTCAACCTACGTATACAAGATACTGCCATCGATCGACAAGTACCGAGTTCGATCCTCACAAAGATCACAATTATCCATTTTGTGTTTTTTGTTTCGATTTACTCTTTTTTATTAATATTTTTGTTTTATATAAAGAAATTATTACAAAAATTACAAAATTAACATGCGAAAAAACATTTTTAGCAACTATAATTTCACGAATTTCTTTTCATTAGTTCCGCTCAAACCTCCAGAGGCGCTGATGACCTTTCAAATCAGTGTTTCAAAAAATTGCCACGAGTGGGCGCTCTTTTCCCAATATATTATTTTACTCTTTGGTGCATTCCGAGTCACGCCAACAGCGATGTCATCGCGCTGATTTGCGTACCGAATCACCGTGAGCGCGATAACGATAGCCCGTGTGACGTCATTGATTACGTCATAACATCCGCCATCTTGCGATTAAGCCGCCCATGCTCCAAGGCATAATCACTGTGAGCGTTCTGACAAAAGTGACACTTGTTTGTTTTGTTTACCTCAGGTGCATTTAAATGAAAGTTCAATAATTATTGAAAATTCTTTCCGCATACCATGGAAGTAATAGTCAAAGATATATGAACATATATAAAGCAAAAAGGTCCAAATTTCAAACTTTTAAATTTATATTGAGGTTATGTAGGTCAAGACATCGGTGAGCGCGCTCACGAGCGTTCCGAATTATTGATAGTCCTAACTGTCATAAGCGCGATTATCTGAATCGGTACGCTTGTTATCGTGGTCAACGCTGAAAGTGATTTTAGCCTGAATCGGAATGCACTAGAAAATGGTTGCCGTGATGTTCTCTCCAGACTTCAAACTTTAGTACCATGTCCCCTCCCTCTTGGTTGGAATCATACCTGTGTAATCGGGAACAATATGTAGAAATCTCTAAAATTTCTGGAAAAAACAAAATCTATCTTCAGGTCCAATAGTCGTCCGAATAGGTGTGGAGTACCACAAGGAAGCGTACTGGGTCCACTCCTATTCCTTATCTACATAAACGACCTACCGTTAGCATGTAGTGCGCTAAGCATTCTATTCGCTGACGATACTACATTGATAATCAAGAGCAGAAACAGTGACGAACTTGCTGCTCTGGCAAAGGACAATTTGGAAAACGTTGACAAATCGCTACAAGCCAACAACCTTCACATAAATGTTGACAAAACTAAACTTATGACTTTTCAGGCTAGAAATAATAATGACATAAAATTGAATTTAGAGTTTAATAATAAATACATTGAAGAAGTTGACAGTATAAAATTTTTAGGCTTGACGGTGGATAGATTCTGTAATTAGAAATGTCAGATTCAGACCCTACTTAGCAAATTAGATAGATTTGTATATGCCTTAAAGAGAATAAAGCAAAGTGTATCTAGAGAAGCTGCTCTTATGGCATATCATGGCTACGTTTTCTCCTTATTACGGTATGGCATTATACTGTGGGGTAATTGTACGGATATTATTCGTTTATTTCGACTTCAAAAAAAATGCATAAGAGCGATATGTGGTGCGGGATACTTAGATAGTTGCAAACCTTTATTCAGGGAACTAGGAATTCTGCCACTTCCCTGTCTATGTATTTTAGAATCTTGCCTGTTTGTGAAGAAGCATCTGTACCTATTTAAAACAAATAATGACTATGGCACTAGAGGGAGAAGAGGTGATAAATTACGTATTCCATACCAAAGGCTGAAATTATATTCTAAAAATTCATATTGCATGGCCATTTATATGTACAACAAACTCCCATCTGAATTGACAAGTTTAACGCTATTTAAATTTAAAGATAAATTAAGGCAATTATTATTGACGAAAAATTATTACTGTGTTTCTGACTTTTTAAGTGACAAAACAATTAAGTAAATAATTATGTTCTGCGGTATTCAATTAATTCAATATTTGTAGTGAGAGTGTATTTTTTTTAATATAACTAAATGTTTTTTTTCCATTATATAATTATAATTATGACATAGCTGAAATTTGTAATGAATGATACTTGCCATTTACTTTTTTTATTTGCTATCAAATAGCTTTTAATTATAGTTAATATTTCAAATATTTGCACGCTGTTTGCATACGGCAGCATGTAACGGCACATTTTATGTTTAAGACCTTTGTTGACCACATGTTTGCAAATAAACGATTGATTAGATTTGTTTTGATTTGATTTGTCCCTCACGCTACGTCCTACAGCGCCAAAATGGCGGAAATCAAATAGGCACAAAAACAGTTTGACATAAGCCTGTCCAGTGTAAATATATGCAGGTCAGTGGATAAGGCCGTAGATTTTGCCACTTTTTGTCATAGTTTCCGACTCTCCCCTGTCTCCAGCATTTTTTTCCATCTAATGTCATTCATATTGATTTGATCTGTTATACTAGATATTGATTAAAACTATTTCAGCTTACTACGGTATCGCATTATAAGACTTTATCTGTGTAAGTTTTGAACTTTTGATAGAAATTAATAAAATTGCTATTACGCAAAAAAAATTTAACTTTTGTACCATAATTAGCTTGTCTTTTTTATGAGTAACCTGATATTTTAAGACACTCTGGAATTCTATTTGAAGTTACGGACTATACGATTCCAGCATATTGTTATACATTCAGTTAGCTTCTCCTGGTTCTGATTTCATTAGTTTATTCACATTAAAAGGGAGAAAATATCTGAGTTTTTACTTTGTAAAGGTAGTTTAGTTTTGGTATGCCCATGTAAACTGTGTGAAAACGCTTTACAATTGTATGTAACGTTTTATGTCACTTTTGTGTTAACGTTACATATTATTGTTATGTAAACTTTGTGTCACTAAGGCTGGTATTATAGAATCAAACTCAGACTCAAATCTCTGCTTGAGTACAGTTAGAAAAGGATGGCGCTATATGCGATGAATAGCACCATCCCTTCCTAAGTGTACTCAAGCAGCAAGCAGTGCTTGAGTCTCGTTCTGTAATAATATGAGCCTTAGTGGCAAAATCTACGGCCTTACCGTAATTTGTTTTAGGGATTGTTCGCTGTAAGGTCTTCTTAATGAGACACTTATTATAACTTTTAATCAAGCTTTATTTAGTAAACACAAAGTATTTAATTAGATATAATTTTACACCAAGTAAAGAGAAAGAGAACGCGCAAGGACGCCATTACACACACAGAGTAGCAAAGATACAGAATACAACAATGACATGAGATGACCACAGATTAAGCATCTCACATCCCCCTTTTTCTCATAAGTTAAGCATAATTTTTCAAATATGAAGGTTTCCTTACTTGTCTACCATATCTGGTTGTTTTCACAGGTTCTACTATTGGTTCAGCAAAAGTTACAGTTTTCTTACTAGGACTATCTATATTAATATTATTATCTATAGTATAATCATTATTTTTATTTATTTCTAAGTCATCAAAATCATATCTGTAGTTATTTGTTTTAAAATTTCTATATTTAGACCCTTTAAATATGTTGTGAGTGTTTCTAATAATTATTTGTCCATTTTCTAATAACAATTTGTAAGCTCTAGGTTTATTACTTTTATCTATTATTTTTGCAAAAATTAACTTATGGGTATTTCTATCTCTAACAAACACATTTTGATTTTTATAAAATTTCTGTTCTTTACCCTTGTTTCTATAATCATGGTATTTCTTAATAACATTATCTTTCTTACGGTTATGCTTATAAATACTCTTATAGTTCACTTTCTTTTTAATGAGTGAAGGTAACATAGAAATTGTTTGACGACCAATTAACATCTGATTAGGCGATAGATTTAATTCAGAATCTACTGGAGTGTTTCTTAATTCGGACAAAGCTAAATAGATATCTTTCCCTTCTAACATACATTTTTTAAACATTTTCTTAACAGTTTGTATATATCTTTCTACCATACCATTTGATCTAGCATAATAAGGAGTGGAATTTACATGTTTGAATTTCCATTGCTCACAGAACTCTTTAAACAATTGACTTTTATACTGAGAACCGTCATCACTATAAAGAACATCAGGTATTCCCCAACGGGCAAACACAGATTTCAGAGCACTAATGTGTTCTTCGGAAGACTGATCTTTTAATGGTATAACTTCTACATACTTTGTTAGATAATCTACAATCAACAAATAAATTCTATCATTACAGAAAAACATGTCACATGCTACAATTTGCCATGGTCTATCAGGTTTTTTACGGATAATTAGATTTTCATATGAATGGCTTTTCTGAAATTGCAGACATATGTCACAGTTTTCTATAAGATCATCAATTTCTTTATTCATAAATGGCCAGAATAGAATTCCTCGAACTCTATTTTTACATTTTTCTTTACCTAAATGATTAAAATGAATTTTACTTAACATTTCTTTTCTCAACGCTTTAGGAACAACTAATGCTGTATTTTTAAATATTAAATCATTAACAACATACAACTCATCTTTTATTGAATAGTAGAATTTTAAGTTATTTTGCAATTTTTCTTTAGATGGCCATGAAGTAGTAATGTAATGTTTCAATAATAATAAATCATCATCCTCATTGGTTTTTTCTTTAAATATTTTTAACATTCTTTCACTGATATTTAAACAATTGTTAATAACCATACATACATGACATTCTACATTTTCATCTATATTTTTACAACTATTATTATCTTCCACATAAGATCTTGACAAAGCATCAGCCACTAATAATTCTTTTCCGGGTTTAAATTTAATTGTTAAGTCATATCCTTGTATTCTTAAACGTAAACGTTGCAATCTTAAAGGCGTTTCACTCATAGATTTTTTAAAAATAAATTCAAGTGGCTTATGGTCTGTCTCGACTAAAATTTGTTTTCCGTAAATAAACTGGTGAAATTTTTCACATGCGAACACAATGGCTAACATTTCTTTCTCAATTTGAGCCCACATTATTTGACTTTCGGTAAGTGCTTTTGAAGCATATGCAACTGGCATGTTATCCTGAAGAAGAACAGCACCGAGACCAGTACTGCTACTGTCAACGGATAAAGTAATAGGTTTGTCTACTTCATAAAATTTTAGTACAGGTTGAGAAGTTAATATTTTCTTTAGATTCAAAAAATCTTGTTTTTGTTTATCAGACCATATAAATTCAATATTTTTTCTTAATAGTTGTCTTAATGAATAAGTTAAATCAGATACATTGGGCAGAAATTTTGACACATAAGTTACAATACCTAACACCGTTTGTAATTCTTTCTTATTCTTGGGTTCATCCATTTCTAAAATAGCTCTAACCTTCTCCGGGTCTGGTTTTATACCATCACAACTTAATACATGACCAACATATTTTACTTCTTGTACACCAAATTTACATTTTTCCATATTAAATTTAACATTTGCACTTTTAGCTGTTTCTAACACATTTTTTAACCTTTCATTATGTTGACTAAGAGATTGACCCCATATTATAATTTCATCCACAAAGATTTCTACTCCTTCACAATCCTTAAATATATTGGAATAACATCTACTAAAAACTTCTGGAGCAGAGTTCAATCCAAAAGGAAGTCTATTATAGCAATATCTACCAAAATGTCCTGCGTTAAATGTTGTAAGTAACTGACTTTTAGGAGAAAGTTTTATCATGTAAAATCCTTTCGAGGCATCAAGTACTGAAAAATATTTTGCTTGTGGCATTTTAGCCGCTAGTTCCTCAAAGGTTGACATTTTATATCGCTCTCTAATAATAGCTTTATTTAAATTCTAGGGATCAATGCAAATTCTAATACTTTTATCGGGTTTATTGGTGACAACCATAGAATTAACCCATTCCGTTGGCTCAGTAACTTTTCTAATGACACCTAACTTTTCTAATCTATCTAACTCACTTCTAATTTTAGCTTCCATCTTAAATGGTATTTTTCTAGGAGCTTCGGCTATTGGTGTACAATTTTCCTTTAACTTAATATCATATGTATAATCTATCTCACCCAAGCCTGTAAATAATGAACCATATTCTTTAACAATATCAGTAAAATTTGTTTGCGACTCACTTTGTAATGTATTGACATTTTTAATAATTCCTAATTTTGTTGCCGACTTTAAACTTAATATGCATGGACTATTGAAGTTAACTACATAACATTTAGACTCACATTTATTATTGTTGTATGATAACTGACAAGAGGCAACACCACATATCTTAATGTATGAATTATCAAAGTTTTTTAGTTTCACATCAGTTTTTTCACAATTAATCTTTAATTGACTTTTTACCTCTTTATTAATTATATCTACTTGCGAGCCAGTATCTACCTTAAATGGCACTCTAGTTTTATTAATAATAATGTTGACATACCACTCATTTTGTTTGTTGTCACTTAGAGACGATACCGTGTGTTCAACCGTGTCTATTTTAAGTTCTTCTTCCACTACCGAGGATACTTTTTTGCACACCTTGGCAAAATGGTTATATTTTTGGCACGCCGCACACTTTCTTCCATATGCTGGACACTGTCCATATGCATGTCTGCTTCCACATTTCCCACATGTGTTTCTGTCCTGGGACTGTCCCCTTTTCATACTTTCTTGTGATCGACTTCTTCTTATGTTATTTTTATTCTTCCACTGAGGTTTTTGGCTAGTTCTGTTTTGTATACTTGACACCTGTGCATGTGGTTCTGTTCTGCTCGCTAAAGTGCTAATCTGTTTCTGTGCAACTTCTGTTGCAATGCATAACTGTATGCATTTTTCCAGGTCCAGGTCAGTTATTCTGAGCAATCTTTCTTTTAACTGTATGTCCATAATTCCCATAATAATCTGATCTCTTATGAGACCACTTTTTAAGCTTTCGAAATTGCAATCTGCCGCAAGGTTTTTTAGATCAGTGAAGTATTCTTCGTAGGTCTCATTTTCTTTCTTTTTTCGATTGAAAAATATGTATCTATTATAAGTTTCATTTGAGGGTGGCGAACAATATTTTTCAAATTGCCCCAATGTTTCCTCATAGGTTAGTTTTTCCGCGTCTTCAAATGTATTATATATGCGTAAAGCTTGCTCCCCAACACAGTGTAATAATACTGCTTTTCTTTGATCTTTGGAGAGTCTTTCCGTCGCACCACTAGCAGTGATGTAGATATTAAATCGCTGACGCCATTCCTTGAATTCGTTTTTGAGATCTTTGGCGTCTATTTTCAGGCATGTTGGCGGTTTTAACATATCCATGATTTCTTCTTGAAATTTTCGTTCTCAGCCGCAGCGCCATGTAAGGTCTTCTTAATGAGACACTTATTATAACTTTTAATCAAGCTTTATTTAGTAAACACAAAGTATTTAATTAGATATAATTTTACACCAAGTAAAGAGAAAGAGAACGCGCAAGGACGCCATTACACACACAGAGTAGCAAAGATACAGAGTACAACAATGACATGAGATGACCACAGATTAAGCATCTCACATTCGCACTGCAGCGCTTTTTCGATGTTTTATCGCACGATTTTTCTAACGCTTTGGAATCTTTTGGAATAGAACATTATGACTGTATACTGTGTGTTATTTTTTTTTAATTATTGTTTATTGTTTTACCACCCGATATTTGTTACCCCATGGAACGGAATAAAAAATATCGCACGTTGTATCGTAAAACAATGTGACATGAACGTCACATTATGTTCTATTCGAAGCGTCAGAAAAATCGTGCTATAAAACGTCTAAAAAGCGTTCAAACAATGTTTATTAGCGTGGGTACCCACTTAAGTCCTCTCCACCTTCGCGCATGAATCACGACGTGAAATGGCGGCCTAAATCGCTTGTGAATTACGGCAAAACTGCTCTTAAGGCATACGTGGCCCAACTGCCACATTCGCTGAGGTTCGCGCCAGGTTCGCTCAACAAAGTTTTTTTTCTAATCTTCAACTATTTGCAATCGGTCGCCAGACCACAAGCGAATTGGTTGGAAGGAAGAATGGACGAGTACCAGTGAAGCGGCCATCACCGCTCCTCCTAATTAAGTACGTGGTCTCTTTTTAGCCTTCTCACCACCATTGTTGGGTCTAACAGCTCTGTAATGAGAGGGTTTGGGTGATTGTGGATGCGGTCTTTGTGTCGTTTCCGATATAGCTCGATCTCAGTCACTACAGTTGGCATTTTAATTCGTCGTTCCTCGCGAACCATGGGGCATTTACTATCGCCCTCAGGATGCTATTCTGTACCTGCTGGAGGCAGAGAATATTTGATTTGCTGGCCACACCCCATAATTGGATGCCGTACGTCCAAATTGGTTTCAAGACTGAGTTGTACCTATATATCAGTAATTGTCTACGGAGAGCAGCTGAGTTTCTTTCCATTAGCCAGTATAAATTACGAAATTTAAAGTTGATCTC